>CM070520.1:24506053-24940137 GCA_036346375.1 Guadua angustifolia
GAGCCTCGGTGGGGTCGGCGAGAGTGATCCATCGATCAATCGGTTGATGAAGGGCTTCCTCGATCGAGTCGTGACCCGGCATCGTGGCCGGCCAAAGTCTGAACCCGAATGCTTTCGGCGATCGGTAGGCGCACCCTAAGGGTCGGTCGGCTGCTCGGGAGAGGAGTCCCGTCGGACGGAGGGTTTGTAGAGGTCGGAGATGAAGATCCCCAGTGGGACCGGTCCCGGGCTCGAGGCCAGATTGGCCAGGTGGTCGGCCTCTCCATTGTAGCGTCGGTAGCTATGGTGAAGCTCGAAGCCCTTGAATCTTTCCTCCAGTCTGCGTACCTCTCGGTAGTATGCTGCCATGCGGGCGTCACGAGGCTCGGAAGCCTTCATGACTTGGTCGACGACCAGCTTGGAGTTCTTGTGTCGTAGAGTCGGTAGGCGCCAAGGTCGGCGATCCGAGAGCCGTTAACGAGTGCCGTGCTAAAGCAACATTGTTGGTTCGCGTCAAAGTGCAAGCGGATGGCGTCTTGGAGCTTATTTCCGGCGAAACAAGGGCGACTCGGCACCGCCGTTCTTAGTGTAGGACCCGTCGAAGTACATCGTCCAGTACTCGGGGTCTTCAAGCACCGGTGGCGCCTGGGCCTCGGTCCACTCGGCGATGAAGTTGGCCAAGACCTGCGACTTGATCGCTATTCGGGGGACGTATGATATGTCATGGCCGTTGAGCTCAAGAGCCCATTTGGCTACCCTTCCGAAAGCGTCGCGACTGCGGATGATTTCGCCGAGCGGCATGGAGGTCACCACGGAGACCGGATGCCGGTCGAAGTAGTGGACCAACTTCCTCTTCGCGATGAGCACCGCATAGAGCAGCTTCTGCAACTGCGGATACCGAGCCTTGGACTCAGAGAGCATTTTGCTGATGAAGTACATCGGCCGCTGAACCTTGAGTACGTGGCCCTCCTCGGCTCACTCCACAACAAGTGTCGCGCTATGACACAGGTGCGTGGCGGCGATGTAAGGAGGCGATTCTTCAGTCTTTGGGATGACCAGCCGCCGGGAGAATGTCGAGAATGCCTTGATCGAGTTGAGGAGCTTCCTGCCTCCTAAATCGGTGAAGCGATCGAGACTTCTTAGCGGCTTGTGAAGTGGCATTCGCGCGCGAGGTAAGAGCAAGCGGCTCAAGGCTGCGACATCCCATCAGCCTTTGGACTCCTTTCAGGTTGCCAATCGGGCCCATCTTCATGATCGCGGAGATCTTTTCCCGATTAGCTTCGATGCCGCGTTCGGAGACGATGAAGCCGAGTAGTTTTCCCTTGGGGACCCTGAAAACACACTTCTCGGGGTTGAGTCTAATGCGAAACCACCGGAGGTTCGCAAAAGTCTCTTCTAAGTCGGCGACAAGATTGTCAGCCTTCTTAGTCTTGACGACAATGTCGTCCACGTACGTCTCGAGGTTACGCCCGATCTGGTCGTCAAAACACGTTTGCATACATCACACGGTATGTAGCACCGCATTTTTAGAGCGAGCGGCGTCGTCCGCATAACAAAAGCAGGCGAGCGAGTGATGAATGAGTCGCGAGCTAGTTGGACTCTTCCATCGCTATCTGGTGGTAGCTTTGGTAGGCATCCGGAAGGGCGAGTTAGCGCACCTGCGGTGGAGTCGACAACTTGGTCGATGCGAGGCAATGGAAAAGGGTCCTTGGGACATGCCTTGTTGAGGCTCGTGTAATCAACACACATCCTCCATTGCCCAAACTTCTTTTTACAAGTCTGAGGTTGGCGGCCACTCGGGGTGGCGGACCTCTTTTATGAACCCTGCAGCCAAAAGCTTGGCAATTTTCTCACCAATGATCTTGCGCTTCTCTTCGTCGAAGCGGTGCAAGCGTTGGACGACCGGCCTTGAGCCGGGCCGGATATTCAAGGAGTGCTCGACGACTTCCTGTGGGATGCCTGGCATGTCAGAGGGCTTCCATGCAAAGACATCTCGATTGGAGCGGAGGAAGTCGGCGCGCGCCTTCCTATTTGGCGGGGCGTGGCTCCGCAGCGCGCCAGATCTTAGTGCGATCCTCGGGATCAACCGCAACCTCGCCGTGTCCTTGGCGGACTTGAAGGATCCGGACCCGACTTGCGGCGGAGTCGAGACCTCGAGTTTCCTCGGAGGTTTTGAGCTCGGCGGACGCAATGATCGCGATGCCAACTTCGCAGCTTCTTTGCTTTCGCGGTTATGGCGAGCTGAAAGGGCGTGGCCATGGTGATGACTCCTCGTGGCCGGCATCTTCGACTTGAGGTAAATAATAGTTAGGGAGCGCCATGAACTTGGCGTATACGGCCTCCCCATGATAGCGTGGTAGGGCGAAACCCCACGACCTCAATGGTGAGGGTCTCGGTGCGGAAGTTGGCACGGTTCTGAAGGTGTGGGCGGATCGATCTACGGCGGATGGGCACTGCGGACGGGGATGATGCCATGGAAGGGGCCTTGCTCGGTCCGGAGGCAGCGGCGTGGGATTCCCATGGCATCGAAGGTCTCAACATCTGAGGATGTTGAGGTGCTGCCACCATCCATGAGCACCTTGGAGGCGCCCGACCCCTGACGGGGGGCCACGACCGAGGATATCTCCGGGTGCGGGGACATGATCGGGGTGGTCGGTCCGATCAAAGGTGATTGGCGACTCAAACCAGAAGAGTACTTGGCGCGGCGGGGCGCGTGTGAACTTTCAGCGAAGGTGAGCCTGCTGTCATTTGTCGGCATAGCTCGTCGGCGCCGAAGATCCGCGAGGCAGCCATCGGGTTCGAAACACGTCGGCCGCCTCCTTTGGCTCGGCATCCGGTCTGCGAAGTCACGCTTTCCTTTACCCCGCCGCAGGTCTCCGAGATGAAGCGCTTGGGTTTCGCAATCCTGTACTTGTGTGCATGACGGGTACGCGTGATCACGGACCTGAAACTATCCATCAATTTTTGAAGTGGTGAGTCTGGCCTTTTCTTTGCTAGGCGAGGCGGTCGTGGCATGACCACGGGGCCCTCAGCGGCCTGCTTTATCGCTTCCGCTTGTCGGGCGGTCGAGGAAAAACAATGGCGTCGGAAGGCCTCTGCTAGCCTTCCCTTATCAAAGATAGCCCCCACCTCCTCATGGGGTGGTTAAATGGCGATGTCGAGAGCTCTTTGGTGGTCCTGGGCTTGGCGAAGCCTAGCTTGTGCACCAGAGCTTTCAAAGTGGTGCCGTAGATGAACGCCCCGACTATGTCGGCGTCGCAAATGTCGGGGAGCTCGTTGCATTGTTGGGAGAATAAATCGGATGTAATCAGAGAGACTCCCATTGCTTGCACTTTTGAATCCTAAGGAGTTCCCAAGGAACTTGTAAGTGCCACAGAGATTCTAGACGAAGAGGCTCTTCAAGTCGGCCATTCGGATAGAGTTCACGGGCAAGTACTCGAGCGAGCTCGGCAGTCCATGAGTAAATGGGAAAGTCTTGGATGTGAAAAGATCATCATGCCCCTCCGCCAGCATCTTGAGCGGAAGTCTTCAACGAGACAGGCTGGGGTTCGTGGCCCAGATGTGCTTGATTATGTTGGTGGGGAGCCCCGAATCGGCGGAAGTCCGTGTGGCGGATCACCGATAAACGCCGTGGCCGGACCATCGGGGCTCAATTGCTGAGTGATCAGCGTCGACCCATCCTCGGCCCTTGCCCAGGCCACGCCCACGCCTTCTTAAGACCTCGCGGTCCCGCTGAGCATCCTTAACTTCGCCAGTGTCCGTGCACGGAGCGCGAGAGCTGGGGCGCTCGGCCTTGCACTTGTCGGCCAGACCCGACTTGTTTGGAGTGTGCCAGCAGGTGGTGGTGGAGAAGCCTCGGCGAAAAAGCGAAGCGACATGTCTTGCCTGAATGACGCTCTACCGATCCCCGGAGGTTCTGGTAGGTGGCCTTAGCCCTTGGGTCCTCTAGCTTCGGGAATGCCGCATGACGGCATCGCGCGGCAGCGGCTGTTCTGTGCTGGCGTGGGGAATCACGGGACCGTCGCGATCCCTCGGCGATTGTTGTTGAACTTGTCGCGCCGCGCCATGTGCGTCGAAGCGGTGACTCGCTCGGTCGGCCTAGAGTTAAATCAAGCTTCGGCCTTTTGGCCTCCGGCTATTCAGCGTTGCAGCTGAGCTCAGCGGCGGGCAGAGCCTTGGAGCACGCTCGCGCTGAATCTCCGCCTCCCCGCCTCGTCGCCAGGCGGCAGTTCTGGTAGACGGAGGTGGCGGTGGTAAGCGTCTGCTCGGCCATGTTGCACTCGCGGTACGACCGCGTCGGTGCGCTCCGTGTCGGAGCGGAGTCAAGCTGGAGAACACTCCAAGGTCGTGAAGCGACGAGGTGGCAGTGGCCGACCATAGCCACGAGGTCACGAGCCTGCGGGATCTGACGCCGCCAGCCAGCAAGCCCACATCTTGCCGTTGCTAGGGAACGTGTGGCATTGGATGGACTCTGCCTTGGGGTCCGCCGGGTCCCCAAGCCGAAGGTCACCGAGTATCGGCATAGTGAGTCGGGCTCGACGGGCCTTGGGCACGGGAGTGTGAGGATGAGCGACGAACTCTCCCACCAGGGTGGCGATGAAGTCGAGGGGCGAAGAATCCAGCTCCTTGGCCTTGAGCCGCGTCGTCGTGTGATGAAGGCCATCGAGGAGGGAGGTGGGAATCCGGAGATCACGGAGATGGCGTCGCGAGGCCCCTACTGGCCAGCATAGCCTGCCGATGTTTAGTATATATAGGCAAGTAAATTTGTAAGTTTAGGGGGGTCACGCGTCCCCTCTCCTCGAATGGTTAGACTAGAGAAGTCTCGGATGTATACTGGATCAGGCGGAATGTCCCTACTTCCAGTTCGTGGTGGTAGTTTGTATTACACTGGGTGCCAAAGATCAGCAGAGGTTACAAGCGAAGGCTAAAGACAGGCCCTTAGCGCTCGTCCGGAAAGGGGAAGTCGGAGGGCTTGCTTAGGTTGGATCTGAGCTGGGTCGGAAGGCTCAGTGCGTATCGAGTGTGAATGCGAGTGAGTGTGTGTGCGTGCCACTCCCTGAAGGCCTTGCCTCCCTTTATATAGGAAGTGGGGGTAGGTTACACGGGAATTTGAAAAAGAGGTAGGGGTATGCTATGCCCGGGCGTCCTGGCCTTCGGTCTTGATGATTGATAGTTTCCTGTTCATCCCATGCTGGGTTAGTAGACACAATAGACGGCGCTCCGTTGGGAAGGTCTTGTACCTACCTTATGTCTTTGTCAGGATGTTGGCGGCTTGAGTGGGCCAGGTGCTTTTCTTTGAGGCCGCCCTCTGGTCGCCTTGGGAAGGAGCCATCCGCCCCAATATAGCCGTTGTGTCCGCGAGACGGATGACCATTCGGCTCATGATGTCGGCGTGGCGGAGGCATGGAGCTGGAGCTTGTTGGGGCCTCGGTCAAGGCCCAGGTTAGAGCTGGTAGGGGCACCCATGAGGGTCGGGCTGGAGCCCTCTGGGGCGTCGTATCTGGGTCTAGGTCGGGAACTCTTCGAGCGCCGACGAGGCAGTCGGAGTGACAGAAGTGGGATCCTTATGGCAGGAGGCCTTTGACCCGAGGATCTTGACCAGCCACGACCCATTTGGTATCACATTCAATATTCAGTGATAATCCCATTCGTGAGGGATGGAGACCTGGGTGACTGAGAGAAACACGATCTTGAAATAGATGTATACTTTATTGTGGGGTACCCCTGGTATGAGTATTCGTCAAAGACACAGGAATTATACAGGTTCAGGCTCTCGTGGAGGAGATAATACCCTAGTCCAGTGCTCTGTGATTTTGAGTGTCTAGCTTATTGCTGATGATCTGATGATAATGTTAACCTGCCCCCCTTTATATAGTAGAGGGTGCGGTTACAAAGGAGAGTCCTGATCGGTTACAAGATGGAGATTTTATCTCTATCCTTATTCGCTGAACATGGTAACGGCCAGGATTACAATCGTATCCTAACTAATCAAGGTCGGTTGCTATCTTCAGAGTTTCCTTGTTGTGCACGTTGGAAGCAGCTCGGGTGGTATCTGTCTTCATGCAGTCAGCCCGGCCCATGCCCTCCTGGATGACCTTCGCGGCCTGCCTTGCAGATACCTGGGGTTCATGTACTCCACAGTAGCCCCCGAGTGCTTTGCAATTGAGTTGTTGCCTTCCTGGTCACACCTCAGCTGAGTCGTGCTTCACGCCGAGTGCTTCCAGTTCTTGGCATGATCTCCCGACTGGTTCCTTTTCCATGTCGAGTGCCATGCTGTAGGCAAAGAGATCATAGAGGACTCAATAGAGCTCCAGGCTTGATTTTTCCGAGTGGTATCCAACCCAATTATTGGGAAACTGGCAATTGGCACAACTTGGAGCATACCCTTGTTTTAAGTTGGCTGGCGCACAGCTTTCGACCCATCATGAGGCGTACCATAGATTGTTTGAGCGGTACCGCACTCGATTTTCGTGGTATACAGCTGGCGACCCATTATGGGGCATACCCTTGGGATCCTTGTTCTGAATCAACATGTGATATCTGATTCCGTCTTGAGCGGTAACCAGCAATTGACCTATCATGAGGCATATCACAAGAAGACATTATGACTTGGTTTGGAAGGTACTCAAATCCCATTTAATACGATTATTGGCGATCGACCCATCATGGGGCGTACCATATCCCAAACTAGATTCGGCCTAGGAGTACTTGTGCACGACAGTTGTGGCGCACAACTAGCGGCCCATCCTGGGGCGTACCCTAGATCAAGTCTAGACAAAATATGGATGGTGAAATGCCTTTTCCCACTCAAGGCAAAATTCAACATCGCTCCCTATAAATACAAGGCTTGGTGTGAGCGAATAGGCTTTCTTCGCACTGCGCACACCTGCCCCTTCACCTTCTAAGCTTCGACATTTCCGCAACAATCTCCGCCGCTAGGGTTAATCACCGCCGCATTCCCAATCTTGCGTCGCTGCTAAGCCCTTCCGAAGATGCCTTCTTCCTCCTCCTAGGATTCCTCCACACCGCCCCCATCCAAGGATTGGGCCACTTTGACGACGATGAAGAAACGCTTGGAGGGGATGGTCGTCTCTGGTGTTCTTCCAGCATTGGAGTTGATCTCTACGCGCCCTGTTACAGGTGAATCTTCTCCCACTCCCCGCTTTGATGAGATCGTAGTTTTTGAGTCCTTCTTCCAGCGCGGATTTAGCCTCCTGGGCAGCGCTTTCTTTCGTGGCCTTCTTCACTTCTATGGAATTGAGTTGATCTACTTGAACCCCAACTTCATTCTTCAAATTTCCATCTTTGTTCATCTTTACGAGGCTTTTCTCAAAATTTGCCCACATTTCAATCTCTTCCATCACCTTTTTCTTCTCAAGCCTTACTCAAGCAAGAACGTCCTAAGGCAATTGGGGGTGCCAGCTTCCAGTTGCGCGATGGGCTAAAGAAGCCTTATTTTTCTATCCCCTTCAAATCTTCTAACAAGGGTTGGCACCGAGAGTGATTATATTGCTCCAATCCTGATCCCTGTCTCCCTCCTTTTGCCGGACTTTCACCCACATTCTCTCCTTCTTGGGTCACGACCCCCTCAAGCAATGAGATGGACCAGGTTCGAGAACTCATGGAATTAATCAGCAAGCTGAAGGAAACGGGTCTGACCGGGGTTAATATTGCTGTTAACTTCTCCCACCATCGAATACAGCCTCTCAATAAACGAGTCCACCCGAGATTCGAATACAGCGGAGAAAACGACACCACTCAGGAAGCGCCTAAGTCCGTTCCAAGAGATGTGTTGATCGACTAGATGAGCGATTTCTTCGCCTCAGGCACCGAAGTCCTCCTCAAGAAATGCCCAAAGCCCTTCGCCTTGATGCGCCCTCCTCCTGAGGTGATCATTTCATTTTTTTCTTGTCCAATAAGGATTGACTTTGCATTCGTGGATGAACGTTGTCTGATTCTGCACTTGTCGTCGCTTATAGGAGCAAGCAGCTTTCTTTTCCGATGCACCTCTCCCTGACATTCCTCAGCATAAGAGCACCAGGTGGAGACAGCCAGCCAGCCCCTCCACCGAGGAGACGAGTGCTAAAAGGGTGAAGAAACCCGTAGCGGAGGAGACTCCAGGGTCTTCACGCCCGACTGGGGGTCCAACGATTAGGGAGCCCCCGACAACGCAGATGGCAGGAATGGCATCGCATCCAGCGAGTTCGGCGTCACACACACCGCCACCGAAGCCCAGTACGAAACTGGATCCCCCTCCGAGTGGTTCAGCTACTCAGAAAGAGCCAGAAGATCCCGTGGGGCCAGGCCCCCAGAAGGGAAAAGAGCCGGCAGTCGAGGAGCCTCATAAACCGTTCTGCCCGACTGGAGGCCTAGCGGTCCAAGATGCTGCAGCCTGCAGCTCAACCTTCAGCTCGGTCGGCCTCTCCACCTCCCGGGTCTAGCATGAAACTGAACCCCCCTCCGAGTGGTTCAGCCACCCGAAAAGTGTCTGGAGTGAGGATAAGGTAGTCCGACAGGTTAGTCCCCCTATTGACTCCTACTCTTGCTTTACTAGGTTGTGTTTTGACTTCCTTTTTCTGAGGTGCCGTCGGATGAAGTTCTGTAGATCTGCCTGCACCGAAAAGCCCTCAGGGGCCGAGGGCGAAGTCTTGTGGACGAGCAAGGATGGATTCTCTGATTAACACCACACCCGAGGGCACCGAAACCACTCTGGATCAGGCCGAGACTGCCTTACCGGCTGCCGGATCAAGCTCCAAGGGTGCCAAGACGGGTCCCGAATCGAAGCCACCTTCATCCATGCCAAGCACACTACCTGAGCCAACCACAAGGCCAATGTCCCTAGAACTCGCCACTTGCGCCCCTCCTCTGGTGGAGGAAATTCCTCGAGAGCCTCCACAATTTCCCCTCCGCCCCCAGCCTCCAGTGTGAATCATACTTCGCAATGAGGAGGACAAGTGGGAATCTTTTGGCAACGAAGATGAGAAGAAGATGAGGGAGGAGCTTTACGAGCACGCCAACGATAGCGCCCAACTGATCCGGGTAAGCTGATAGCATCTTCTTTCTCTTTGCCCACAGCAGGCTGCGTGTCTTCATTAATCTTCCTTTTGTAATCTTCAGGCCCTAGGAGATTGTTCCGAGAAGAGGGATGCCATTCTCTGGGAGGTGCTTCCAAAATTCAAGCTGCAGCGAGAGCACGAAGCCGACCTCGAGCGAGTTCACGCCGCGGGTAGGGCCGAGGTCGAGCAAGTCAGGAATGAGGGCCAAGCTGAGCTTCGAAAGCTCTTGGCCCAAGTCCAGGCCCTGGAGGAGGAGAAACTAAGCCTGGCAGGTTCACTCCGATGTGAGTGTGTCTTCAGTCATCTTGTTGTAGGATTTTGATTACTTGTCTTCTAACTCTTTTCCGTGTTCCAGCCCGGGACTTAACAATCGCTGGTCTTCAAGAAGAGCTTAAGGCATCTGAGGAGCAGCTCAAAGCGCTGAGAAGCTCTGAATTCCAAGCCCGAACCAACTCAGAGAAGCTGGGTCGGGAACTGGAAGGTATGTTCCCCAACCCAGCTTCACCTTTTTTCACACTTGTAGTGCTTTTGATGATGATCCGAATCACTTGCAGAATACCAGAGGAAGGCACAGGCGCAATTCTGCGTTCTTGGTGAGAGGATCAAGTTTGTGGAAGCATCATGCGCCAGGCACTGAGAAGCCTCTGAGACGATGGTGAAGTTCTTGAGCCCTGGAGAGGCAGGCCGAGCAATGAAGATGAGACCATCCTTCGGCTGACAAAGGGGCCCAAGAAGCTCCAGACCCATATTTGGGAAACAGTGACCATGAGTGCAAGCCAGGCTCTAGCAATTGTGAAGTCCCTGTATCCCCGAGTGGATCTCGGAGCTGTCAAGGAGGGCTTCGCTAGCACCGTCGATGATGATCAAGTTGCTGCCCTTTTTGACGAAGTTAAGGACACATCTGCCTCTTTAGTAGAAACTTTAGACTTGAGTCATGTGTAATGCATGTGTGGACCATTGGCTATAATTACTTCACCTTATCTCCCGAAATTAACTTTTAACCATAATGGCTTTGCTGTTTCCCAAGAGATCTTCGAATTAATGCTTGCATGTTTATTCACGTCTGGTTCAACTTCTCGTGCTAACATGGAACCGTTCCGGCTTCCCACACCAGCATTTATTCGAAACTGTTTGGCTTCTTCGTTCTGGGTATATAATGGTGTCACCGCTACAGGAGCGATCACCTACTTCCAAGTCTTCGTTTGCCCGGTAGTCTACGACTTCTTCTGCAAATCTTCGATGGCTTCCCTGTCTCGTTCTTCTGTGCCCGCCGACGAGGTCTTGCCACCTCCTCCTCCAGCGGAGGAGTTGGTCTTTGGCTTCGAAGATGAGGCCCCGCCGGCGGCTACTGACGAGGAGGCCTTCCTCGTTGAGCTTTGGGCCGACTTCGAGCTTGCGGAACAGGAGGCCGCTGCCCGCGATGCCACCGACGTCGACATGCTGATCGAAGTCATCCCGATCCTCACCGAGGCGAGGGATGCCCTTATCGAGGCACTAGACCTCGCGTGCCGCGCTTAGGTTTAGATGTCTTAGAATAATATATGTAAGACTAAAGTAATGTAAGAATATTTTGCTCGGACATAATGTTCGATTTTATATAATTTTAATGTCTTTTACTCTTTCTTCCTTACTGATTTCTGAATTTGTCCGAGTGGTTTTGTCTCCTTTCGTTTAAGCACTCTGCCAGACTAGACTAGCCCCTAGGCATTGGGAGTTGGCTCATGGCTCTTCTTCCCAAGCATGCGCTTTGAGTGACTAGAGTTCTCCGTTCATGGGGTCAGAGTTTCACTACTCGAAACTAGCGCGCTCGGACTCAGTCATAATTGTTAGGAAAAAGAAGCAAAAAATGACTCAGAAGAAGGGTTGCGCATGTGCAACACTATTAGGTGTAGCCCCCGACTTACTGCTTAATTGAGCATCAATTAAGTAGCAAGTCAAGAAAAACTTTATTCATAATAATCATGATTGAGTACAAGATTCAAGAGTAAAAGCGCTGTAGATGCTCTATGTTCCATGTGTTGCCGATAACCACACCATCTTCCCGCTTGAGTCTGTAAGCCCCTAGGCACATCATCTCATCGACGATGTAGGGGCCTTCCCAAATTGGGGAGAGCTTATGCTCACTTTTCTAATTATTTCTTAGGACCAGATCTCTTTTAGAGAAAGTATGGCCCCGAACATTCCGATCGTGATAGCGACACAAGCCCTGGAGGTACTTGGCCGACTAGATTGCTACGACATCCCTGGCCTCCTCTAGTCGGTCAAGATCTTCTAGCTTGTTTTTCTCCGACTTGGCTTCCTTGTAGCTTCGAACTCGCGGGGATCCGAATGCCAACTCGGTAGGTAAGACCGCCTCTGAACCATACACTAGGAAAAAAGGTGACTACCCAGTTGCCCTACTAGGGGTAGTTCTCAGCCCCCAGAGCACCGAAGGCAATGCTTTTACCCATCGCGTAGCATACGGCTTGAGACGATAAAAAATCCTTACTTTTAGCCCTTGCAGCACCATGCCATTGGCTCGTTCAACCTGCCCATTACTCTGGGGATGACCCACGGAAGCAAAGCAGATTTTGATGCCGAGCTCGTTGCACCAATCTTGAAATTCTTTGCCTCAGAACTGAGTGCCATTGTCAGTGATAATTCTATTCGGCACGCCAAATCTGACCACGATTTCTTGAAAGAATTCCTTGGCCTTGGCCGCTATGATCGTGGCGACAGGTTAGCCTTAATCCACTTCGTAAATTTATCAATAGCGACGAAGAGATGAGTGAAACCACCTTGAGCCTTCTTTAGGGGTCCAACCATGTCAAGCCCCCAGACTGCGAATGGCCAGGTGATCGGAATAGTTTGCAGCTTCTGCACCGGCACGTGTATCTGCCGAGCGAAAAACTGACAACCTTCACAAGTGCGAACAATGTCTTCTGCATCTGATACAGCAGTCGACCAGAAGAAGCCTTGACGATAAGCCTTGCCTACCAAGGTACTTGACGCTATATGATGCCCGCAAATTCCCGAGTGGATTTCTCTGAGAAGATTCCTCCCTTCTTGCTTTGATATGCAGCACCTAAGGACTCCGGAGGCACTCTTCCGAAAGAGCTCTTCGCCGACCACCGCATAGCTCTTGCTTCGGCGCGTGATGTGCTCTACCTGTACGCGATCTTTGGGGAGCTTGTCTTTCACCAGAAAATCCAAATACGGAGTTGTTCAGTCAGGGTTGATGACCAAAACTTCCGCCTCAACCGGCTTTTCCTCCGATTTGCCTGACTCCTACTACTGGTTTATAGTGGGTTTGTGGAGCTCTTCGACAAATACACCAGCCAAAACTATTGCCCGACTAGAGCCTAATCTTGCAAGCTCATCTGCTGCTTCATTATCTCGGCGGAGTACATGAATGAGCTCCAGCCCGTCGAACTTGTCCTCTAACTTGTGCACTTCCTAGTAATACACTGCCATATTGTCACCGACGCATGACCAGTTCTTCTACACTTGATTGATCACCAGCTACGAGTCCCCGCGAACCGTTAATCGTCGGATACCGAGTGATATAGCGATACGGAGCCCGTGGATTAGTGACTCATACTCGGCGGCATTGTTTGATGCCGAAAAGTGGATTTGAAGGACATACTTCAACCGATCCCCTGTCAGAGAGATGAGCACTACGCCAGCCCCCGCACCGCTGAGCATGAGGGAACCATCAAAGTATATTGTCCAGTACTCGAGCTCCTCGATTCCTGTGGGATTTTGCAATTCTACCCACTCAGTAGTGAAGTTGGTGAGCACTTGCGATTTGACGGCAGCGTGGCTTGAAGGAGATTTCAAAAGCTCTGAGCTTGACTGCCCACTTCGTGATTCTCCCAGTGGCTTCCCGATTGTGGAGTATGTCCCCAATCGGAAAAGAAGAAACCACCAAAATCGAATGTTCTTGAAAATAGTGCTTAAACTTGCGAGAGATAAGTAGTACGGCATACAATACCTTCTGTACCTGAGGGTACCGTACATTGGACTTGCCCAGTACCTCACTGATGAAATAAACTAGGCGCTGAACCTTCTGCAGATGGCCTGCCTCCTCCCGCTCCACAACAATTGCAGCATTGACTACATGAGTCGTTGCCACTATGTAGAGCAAAAGGGGGTCTTCGGGCATCTTTGAGACTAATACCGGTGGCATGGATAGGAACGCCTTGAGATCCTCGAACGCCTGCTACGCCTCGGGAGTCCACTAGAAGTTGCCCTGCTGCTTCAGGAGCTTGAAAAACAGCATCCCCTGCGTCCCTAAGCGAGAAATGAATCTGCCGAGTGCCACCATGCATCCTGTGAGCTTCTGGACGTCCATCTAGCAAGTCGGGGGCTTCATTTTCAGGATGGCATTGATCTTTTCTGGGTTTGCCTCGATACCACGATGTGACACGATAAATCCGAGTAGCTTTCCCGAAGGGACTCCAAAGACACATTTTTTGGGATTGAGTTTCATCTTGTAGGCCCTCAAGCTTTCAAACATCTCGGCCAAATCAGATATGAGGTCCTCCTTTATGCGAGATTTAACAATGACATCATCCACGTATGCTTCCACGTTGCGTCCGAGTTGAGTGTGAAAACACCGATGTGTTGTGCGCTGATAAGTTGCACCAGCATTTTTCAACCCGAATGGCGTTGTGACATAACAGAAAGCCCAAATGGAGTGATGACCAAGGTCTTGATGCAGTCTTCCTCCTTCAACCTAATCTAGTGATACCCCGAGTAGGCATCTGGGAAACTCAGGAGCTCACACCCGGCAGTTGAGTCCACCACCTGGTCAATGCGAGGCAACCTGAATGGATCTTTTGGGCATGCCTTATTGAGATCGGTATAATCAACACACATGTGCCAACTTATATTCTTTTTGTGAACAAGAACTGGGTTCGCTAACCAATCGGGATGATACACTTCTTTTATGAATTCTGCAGCTAAAAGCATAGTGATCTCTTCTCTAATAGCGTCACGACGATCCTGCGTGAACAATTAGAGGTGCTGCTTGATAGGCTTCGCCTTCTCGTCAACGTTAAGAGAGTGCTCGATCACCTCCCTAGGGACACTGGGTATATCTGATGGCTTCTAAGCAAAAATGTCCCAGTTCGCCCGAAGGAAAGTGATGAGCGTGTTTGCCTATTTGTGATCGAGCCTTGTCCCAATCAGGGCCATTTGGGCCGAGCTGGATGGATCAACTATCACCTTCTTGACTCCCTCATCAAGCTTCATGCTTGACTTGGCCTGCTTCTTAGCTGGGATATCTCCTTCGTCTTGTTGGAGCGTAGCTACCAGTCGGATCTTCTCCCGGTCAGCCACTGCCTCCTGCATCTCAGCCATCTTACAGCTCTCCCTGTCGCACATGAAGGACTACTTAACATCACCACGAACCGTGATAATGACTTTCGGCCCTGGCATCTTCAGTGCAAGGTAAGTGTAGTGTGGCACAGCCATGAATCTGGTTAGGCCTGATCTTCCTAAGATGGCGTGGTACGCCATCTCAAAATCAGCCACCTCAAAGTTGAGATATTCAGTTCGATAGTTCTCCTTGGTCCTGAACGTGACCGGCAAAGTGATCTGCCCGAGTGGTACCGTCGAAGTCCCGGGGATTATCCTGTGGAACGGCGATGATCCACGCTTCAGCTCGGAGCGGGGGATCTTCATATCGTTGAAGGTTTTGGAGAAAAGGACGTTGATCTCGCTTCCTCCATCTACCAGCACCCTCTTAAGCTTGACATTGCGAATGACAGGATCTAGCACTAGAGGATATCTACTTGGGTAAGGAATATGATTGGGATAATCCGAACGATCGAACGTTATTGGAACTTTGGACCACCTCAAGTACTGGGGGGTCTCCGACGTGACTGCGTTGACCTCCCGAGAGGAAAGTTTCTGCTTTTGCTTAGACTCATACACTGCCAAGCCCCCGAATATGTAGTTGAGCTCGCGCTCGGTCGCCTGGTAGTCGCCTCCATCATCTTCAGGGGGGTCCTGCTTCTTGCTGCCTCACCTTTATCTTGGCCCACTCGTTTATTGTTTTCTTTCGCAAACCTTTTAAGAGTGAAGCAATCTTTGGTTGTGTGCTTCCCCTTTGGATGAAAAGGACAAATCGCATCCATCAACTTGTCGTAGTCATCCGTGCATGGAGCTCGAGGTTGGCCGCGTTCTGTTACCGCGACCAACTCCTCACCCTTCCACTTCCTGTCCTTCTGCTTAGAGGACTCAGTGTGATATTTTTTGTCCTTCTGCCATGGACGATCCTCTTGGCGCTCGGCTAGGGCATCCGAGGCCATGGCATAACAATTCACTAGAGCAAACATCTCTTTCACCGTGGATGGTGGCTTCCGGGACATCTTCTTGATCAAGTCGGCATCATGAGACGCCCATACGAAAGCCGCTATGATGGTGCCTTCGAGACATCGGTGTATTCTTTTTTACATAGGCGCTGATGAACTCCCGAAGAGACTCACCCTTCTTCTGATGAAGTTGATACAAGTCCCACGGGGTTCCAGGCCTCTCGTAGGTGCCTTGGAAATTAGCGATGAACTACTCACAAAGATCTCCTCAGGAATCTATAGAGTTCTCTAGAAGTCCCGTGAGCCAAGCTTGAGCCGATGGAGTGAGCGTGATCAACAAATAGTTTGCCATCACATTGTGGTCACCCCTGGCTGCCTTGATTGCGAGAGAATGAACCTGTAGCCAAGCTTCTGGATCCCTCTCCCCATCGAATTTGGTGATGCCCTTAGGATTGAAACCTTCAGGCCAGACCACTTGGTGAAGCCGAGTGGTGAAAGCGTGGACACCATCAATGGGCCCTTCATTACGCCGGTGCGGAGATTGTCACGGTGGCGTTCTGACTCAGCGTCCCTCGTCGTTTCTCGTGCCAGGCGGTGGTGATCCCTGCGGTCATCTCAGTCGTCCCGACCATCATGGTCGATGCCGAAACGCTCGTAGTCGTCCTCGCGCTGGCGCCGTTCATCATCTTCCCGGTCACACTGCCTGGCGTTAAGGTCCAAACAGAGATCGTGGTTGAGGCTCTGACGGGCGTCGTCACCACGACGAATCTCAGGCCAACTGCGCATGGACTGACTGCAGGTAGTATTGCTGCTAGTAGTCTGAGTGGCTACGCAAGCGCGGGAATACGTCTTCTCCGCTGGTTCTTCCTGGTTGTGTTGAATTGCTACCGCCGTCACCATGGCCTTAACTTGGGCCACGATCGGGGCAGCTGGACTATCGAGATCGAGCATTGGTCCCAGGGTGTCAAGTAGTGTCTTGGAGGCGACGATATTCTGCTGAGGCGTATGGAAAACCGATTAGTCGCCCATCTTCACCCGTAGAATGTCCTCATTGACATTGTGGCCTCTGGCCTAGAGAGACTTTGCGCACATTTCCAGGGCCTCACGACGAAGGCGATCTGGCTCTGTGACATCCGTGACATCCTTTTGGTGTTGGGACTGAGTCCGCTGGTCTTCGATCACATAGATGCCACGGAAGCCCTAGCAACTTCTTGCGCTGCTCTCTAAGTCAGAAGAGTAAGGAGACAGATCAAACTGATCTCCAAATTCGAGTGGTTTGGTGCTGATGACACCTACCACCCAGGATTCATCCTCGATCGGATCTTTACCGTATCCAAATCGAGGAGCAGACCTCCGGCTTACTGCTCGTGAGTAGATAGCCGTGGCATTCCCCGATCTGAGCGGTCGTCTAGAAGAAGGAGCAATGGCGCCTCTTACAGATTGGATCTGGTCCGAGTTCAAAGGAGTGAGCTTGCCGAGATTGTCGGCGATGAAGTCCAGGCTCCCGAGGCGGAAGGCCTGGCTGGACGCGAAGGTGACAACAAATCCGTTGGGGATTGCCATCGAGCTTGACGAGATTGATCTTAATGCACCCCCTACCTGGCGTGCCAACTGTCGACATTTGTTGTCGGCAATAATGAAAATGGAGCTAGGCATTGGATCCAAACAAGATGGTAGCACAAGACGCAGGAATTATACAGGTTCGGGCTCTCGCAGATGAGATAATACCCTAGTCCTGTGCTATGAGATTATGAGTGTCTAGCTTATTGCTGATGATCTGATGATAATGTTACCTTGCCCCCCCTTTATATAGTAGAGGGGTGCGGTTACAAAGGAGAGTCCCGATCGGTTACAAGATGGAGATTCTATTTCTATCCTTATCCGCTGAACATGGTAACTGCCAGGATTACAATCGTATTCAACCTAATCAAGGTCGGTTGTTATCTTCAGAGATTCCTTGTTGCGCACGTTGGAAGGAGCCCAGGTGGTATCCGTCTTCATGCAGTCGACCCGACCCATGCCCTCCTGGATGACCTTCGCGGCCTACCTTGCGGATACCTGGGCTTCATGTACTCCACAGGTGGTGAAAGCGCGGAGCCCATCGATGGGTCCGTCATTGCACCGGAGCGGAGATCGACGTGGTGGCATTCTGACTCGGCGGTCCTGGTCATCACTCCAGCCTCGGCGGTGGTGATCCCTACGATCGTCGCGGTTGCTGCGCCGGTCGTCGCGATCGTCCTGGCTATCATGGTCGATAACGAAACTCTCATAGTCATCCTCATAACGGCGTCGTTCATCATCTTCCTACTCACACCACCTGGCGTTAAGGTCCAAGTGGAGATCACGGTTGAGGCTCCGGTGGGTGTCCTCACCACGATGAAGCTCGGTATTGGCAAGATGGACGAATCGCGAGCGTTGTTCTTGCTAGCGATCCGAGTGGGCTGCTTGCAGTGGAATACATCTTCTCCGCTGGATCTTCCTGGTTGTGTTGAATCGCTGCCGCCATCACCATGGCCTTAACTTGGGCCACGATCGAGGCAGCCAGACTGTCGGGACCGAGCATTGGTCCCAGGTGTCAAGAAGCGTCTTAAAGGTGACGATGTTCTGCAACAACATATGGAAAACCGATTGGTCCCCCATTTTTGCCTGTAGAATGTCCTCATTGACATTGCGGCCTCTGGCCTAGAGAGACTTCGCTCACGCTTCCTGGGCCTCACAACGAAGGCGATCTGCCTTCGCGGCGTCTGTGGCATCCTTTTGGCGTAGGTACTCAGTCCGCTGGTCTTCGATTACATAGATGCCATGGAAACCCTGGTAACTTCTTGCACTACTCTCTAAGTCAGAAGAGCAAGAAGAAGACAGATCAAGCTGATCTTCAAATTCGAGTGGTTTGGTGCTGATGACGCCTACCACCCGAGATTCATCCTTGATCGGAGCCTTACCGTATCTAAATCGGGGAGAAAGTCCCCGGCTTACTGCTCGTGAGCAGTGGCCGTGGCGTTCCTCGACCCAAGCGGTCGTCCAAACGAAGGAGCAATGGCATCTCTTCCAGATTGGATCTGGTCCGAGTCTGAAAGAGTGAGCTTGCCGAGATTGTCGGCGACGAAGTCTAGGCTCCCGAAACAGAAGGTTTGGCCGGGCACGAAGGTGACAAAGACTCCGCTAGTGATTGCCATCGAGCTTGATGAGATTGATCTTAACGCAACCCCTACCTGGCGTGCCAATTTGGATGTTTTTTGTTGGCAATAATGAAAACAGGGCAAGGCACTGGATCCAAACTCAATGGTAGCACAAGACACAGGAATTATACAGATTCGGGCTCTCGCAGAGGAGATAATACCCTAATCCTGTGCTCTGGGATTATGAGTGTCTAGCTTATTGCTAATGATCTGATCGTGATGTTTCCCCGCCCCCCTTTATATAGCAAAGGGGTGCGGTTATAAGAAAGAGTTCTAATCAGTTACAAGATGGAGATTCTATCTCTATCCATATCCACTGAACATGGTAACAGCCAGGATTACAATTGTACCCTACCTAATCAAGGTTGGTTACTATCTTCTGGGTTTCCTTGTTGCGCATGTAGGAAGTAGCCTGGGTGATATCCATCCTTATGTAGTCGACTTAGCCCATCCCCTCCTGGGTGGTCCTCATGGCCTGCCCTGTGGATACCTAGGGTCTATGTACTCCACATAGGACAACAGTGCTAAGTCATGGTGAGGCAAATGATGACCGGGACTAGGCGAGAAGCATCGAAGGTCCTGACGGTCAAGGATCACCGGAAAATTATCGGAGATGGAGTTTGGGCAAGCCTAAAAAATAATGAAAGGGAAATACACTATCTAGTTGCCACATGGATCAAGGAAGGCCATCGGATCGCGATCTAGTTGATAGTTTAGCGGGTCTAAGTAGTGTGCTTTGAAAATCATGCAAGAAAACCCATTATGTGTGTGGACTTTGGGTTAGCCCTTGCTTGGCTGGTTGAGTGGATTTATCCTAGCCCTTGATGAGTGCTCTACGATTGAGGGGCTCATCCAAGGGTGGTAGGTGGCCCAAGGGTAGTATAAATAGGGCTAAAGTGGTAGCCTTCCTCCTTAGAAGGCTTTAGAGGTTTTGTGCTCCTTTGAGATTTTTCTCATTTTGTTGTGTGGCTTTATAAACATCCCCTTCCTAAAATAAAGTTAATTTTAATCCATTCTTGAATTTACATTACGCATTTGCTTTATGTCTTAAATTCAGCATTTGAATTCCCGCAATTTACTTTCTCACAATTTGGATTTGCCTCCCCTCCTTCTACTTGCTTGTGCGTCTTGTGCCGAAGATGATGATTGGTGGTTGCATCTTCAAATCATGACCCAATCATCTAGGCAAATCCTTATGCTTTTCTTAAAGAAAAGTTGATTTTGTGTTGTTGAATGAGTGATACTCGTGAATAACGTTTTTGTGAGTTTAGACCTGAGTTCTTACTTGCTATGATATGTGGGTAGCTATCCAGGATCATCTTGATCATTAAAAACCCACGTGCAAGTCTTGGATCAAGATCTTGAACTTTTTGGAAACTTGGTGTGTTCTTCCTTCCTGGTTAAAAAGGTATGAACTTTGACAACAATCCTTGCGATTGAAGGTTGAAATAAGTTCCTGACATCCTTAGGATCACATCTACCAAGTTTCGTAAAATTTTGCCCAGTCGATTAAAAGTTTAACCAAAATTTGCTTTTGTTTTTGGACTGATTTCATAATAGTTTTTCAGAGCTCGATGCTATCGGCCTCCGATGCTACCGGCCCTCCAGCCGTAGCACCAGCCTTGCAGAACAAGAACCTCGTTTTGGTCGATTTCTTTTGCAAAATTTCTTTGAGGGCTTGCTTGGATCATTTTGTGTGGGCTAAATTTTTATTTTGGGATCATTCACTCCCTGTCTGATCGCCATATCGATCCTTCAATTGGTATCAGAGCTGGTTTTGCTCTTCCATAGATCTTGACTAGTCTCGAGAGCCATGGCGACGGACAAGTATTCCACAAAGCCCCCATCTTTTGTGGTGTTGATTTTTCTTTTTGGAAGTCTCGGATGATGTCATGCATCACTGCCTAGGGCTTCCTGATCTATCAAAAGGTGATGCTTCTGTATAATGTTCCTGCTGATGAAAACATCATGATAGGCAATATGGCTGACATTAAGGCAAATGCTAAGGCAAGGAACATTCTCATATAGGGTCTTAGTCGCAGTGAGTATGATAGGATCTCTCACCTACAATCCTTTCACTAGATTTGGGTGACCCTCGATGCTTACCATGAGGGCACTACCCAAATCAACACCGTGAGGTAGGATCAGTACAAGCGTGAATACAACAAATTTTAACAATACGCTGGTGAGAGTCTTGACGAGTGTTTTGGTCATTTTACAAAGATTTTGAGTGACCTCCGAGTAGTCAGTTGCACATACCCTAACTCGAATAATGCTCGACATTTCTTGACCACACTCGACCTTCGAGTTTGGGAGATGAAAGTGACCACCATCAAGGACACTATCGACTTATCGATTCTAAGTCTTGACGGGCTCTATTCCTGACTCAAGACTGATGAGATCGATGTCGTCTCTCGCAAGATGAAATCTTAGTCGATAGCCTTGGTCACTGATCCTACTAGATCTTCTTTTGATTCTACTACTGGATTATCCCTCTCCACCCTTTGCGAGTTAAGCGATGACCAACTGGAAAAATTTCCAGAAAACGAGCTTGCTCTTTTAGCTCAAAAATTCTCTTATGCATACAAAAGGGTGAGAGAGTAGAAGGGAGGTAGTATGATCACCTGCTTCGAGTGTGGTGGCCGTAACCACATTCGAGCGAACTGTCCCAAACTGGAGAAGAGCAAGAATGACTCTGGCGGTTCTAGAAAGATCGACTACACTGACAAGAACTGCAACAACAAGCCTCCAGTCTATGAGCCAGCGCGAGAGAAGAAGTACCACAACTTCTTTTACAAGAAACTCTTCCACCGAGTCCTCGCCGCCCTCAACGATATCAACCTCCTCGACACAAAGACGTGGAGGGATGATGGTGAGGACGATCTGCAAAAGAAGAAAAGTGGTGATTAGTTTTCCGGCATGTGCTTCATGGCGGACGTCAACGGCATCAGCGACTCAGACGAGGTACCCTCCTATAACTAGCTCAATGAAGCTTTCTGCAAACTAGAAAAAATTTCATGCTAGAGCTAGAGTTAGGTGTACGAAGTTTGAGAAGGAAGTAGGTACCTCGACTCGGGAGTTAGCTTCTCTTAAATCTTCTCCCTCCCTAGTCACCGATGACTGTTTTTTGTGTGATGCCCTTCTTGTGGAGTTAGAGAACGTAAGGACTATACATGATAGTGTGTTGTTTGAGCTTGATATTCTTAGGTTGAAGAATACTAGTAATGAATCTGTTGATGCTACGTCTTTAGATTATAGCTTTCTTCATGCTCACTCTACTCCATCTTGTGATAACTGTCCTAAATTACTTGCTGAAATTGATGCCATGAGCACTCACCTTAGATAGCTTTCTGTTAAAAATGATGAACTTGAAATGCATGCTTCTAAGGACCTTGTTAGCTCATGTGAGGGCTGTAGCAGCTAAAACTTGACAATGAATCATTAAATGTCAAGTGTGCTAAATTTGCTAAGGACTTACTAGATAAGTCAAAAGAAAGTTACTTGCAATATTCTGTGATTGAACTTAGAAAGAAGCTAGAAGACCAAGCCTATAGAATTAGAAATGCTTCTTGCGTTTCTTGTGAGGCCCTCAAGATTGAGGCAGCTGTACTAAGGGAGAAAAATGCACGTACTGATAGTTCCTCTCCTTCTGGTTCTTCTTCCTCCTCTCATCCCTGTTCATCATGTGCCTCTCTCTTCTGGGAGTGTGAGTATCTTATGAGCATTCTTGAGAAGTTTGTAGGAGGTAAGAAGAAGCTTAATCTCATTCCAGACCAATCCAAGATTAGTCAATTTAATCAGGGTCTAGGATTTGACTATTTGGAGCACACTAGGACTCATCCTACTTCATTGTGCATGGCTTCAACAGTGGTGAGATTGTAGTTCCTCCCAAAGTGAGCACTACTATGTTTAAGTCTACTGGGGTTGTTCATGGGATCACTGATCAGAAAGTTGCTCCTCCTGCTACTTCAGCCTCTGGTAAGGCGAAGTATACAGCACCTTCTGTTAGAGGGATGGACACCTGGTAGATTTCTACTTCAGGTGTGTCAAGATCACAAGGCGTGAGCATGTTGTTGCTCTTAGGAGTATTCAGAGTCATCCCCAGACTCTGGGTGCTCCAAAGGCACACACTGCTACTAGACATGTTAGAGAGTCGTCTATTCTTAGGTAGCATCCAAGACATGGTTTTCATGTTGTTCATTCGAGTGTTAGTCCTAGAGCTTCTTGTGGTCAGTCTTACTATCATACTCTTGATATTCCTCATTTTTCCTATCGAAGTAGGCATCAACGGAGTGAGATGTTTGGTAGGAGATCCAGGGAGCCTTGCTGGGATGGTCCGGCCTTTGCAACATGGCAGGTCAACCTAGTTCCAGCACCTAGATCCTCTACTAGGGTTACTACTTCTAATCAAGTGAGAGTTGAGCGTTAGAGAGACACTAGAGTCCAGTCTTCTTTCTTTGTGGCTGGCACTATGAGGCATCGTATGGTTCAGTATTGGGTTCCCAGGTCATCACTTTATCCTAGTACTAAGTCCTCTCTCTCTCTTGACTTGATCAGGTTTGTCGGATGGGGAAGGGAAATGTTTAGATTGTTGACTCCGGTTATTCTTGCCATATGACCGGAGACTCCCGTTGGTTCTCTTCCCTAGTCCGAGCCCCCGGTGATGAGTTGATCACTTTTGGGGATTATTCTTCAGGTAGAGTCATTGCTAAAGGTACCGTTTGCATTAATGAAAAATTTTATTCTTAAAGATGTTAGCTTAGTGAGTAAGTTGCAATATAATTTGCTTTCTATTTCTCAGCTTATTGATGACTCTTTCGAGGTAAGCTTTATGATCAATGCTTGTAGAATCCTTGATTCATCAGGGGAGTTAGTTTATGGGATTTCTAGATTTAGGAGAGTCTTTCGTGCTGATTTTTCTATTTCTTCTGGAGACTCTCTTCATTGCTTGATTGCTTCTGAGTCCTGCGATCTCTCCTTCTAGTATAGGAGACTTGATCACATTAGCTTTGATCATTTGACCAGAGTTAGCCGTCATGATCTCATTCGTGGTTTTCCTAAACTCAAGATGGTTAAAGACTTAATTTGCTCTCCCTGCCAACATAACAAGATGATTACTGTTTCTCATCCTACAGTCACCATAGTGATGACTGATGTATTAAGACAGCTTTTACATATGGACACTATTGGTCCAGCTAGAGTGCAGTCAGCAGGAGGGAAATGGTATGCCCTTGTCATTGTTGACGATTTTTCAAAGTATTCTTGGGTATTTTTCATAACCTCGAAAGATGAGACTTTTTCTCACTTCAAAGGTTTGGTAGTAGGTTGTCTTTTGAGCTCCCAGGTGCATTACGAACTATACGCAGTGATAATGGCACGAAGTTTAAAATTTTTACTTTGAGAGTTTCTATGTGGAGTCTAGTTTAGAGCATCAGTTCTCTTCTCCCTATGTCCCCCAACAAAATGGCCTAGTGGAAAGGAAGAACAAGACCTTGGTTGAGATGGCCAAGATGATGCTCGATGAGTACAGTACTCGTAGGAAGTTTTGTGCTGAGGCTATAGCTACTACTTGCATTTCTAATCATGTCTTCTTGAGATCACATTTGCATCGCATTTCTTATGAGTTGTGGTATGGGCGAAAGCTCAGTATTTCTCATTTTTGTGTATTTGGTTTCAAGTGCTTTATCTTGAAGTCTGGTAACCTGGATAAGTTTGAGTCTCATTCATCTGATGGTATTTTTCTGGGTTACTTGACTTCCTCTCGTAGCTATAGGGTCTGTAGTTGTGATGTGAATAGGATCATAGAGACTTGTGATGTGACTTTGATGGGGCTAGCCCAGGAGCTAGACCTGATATTTCAAACTCTTTTTGTCCCTCTAAGACCATCTTTGTATAGGATAAGGATGATGGAGATGATGATATTCCACCTGATCCAGTCCCCTCTACACCTAAGGTTCCTCCTGTTTCCATTCAGGTTGTGGGTCCTGACTTTGATAAGACATTTGCCTTTGTAGCTAGGTTAGAGGCTATCTGGATCCTTCTTGCATTCTCTGCATCCTAGGGCTTCAAGCTCTGTCAAATGGATGTTAAGAGTGCATTCCTAAATGGCCATATTGAGGAAAAGGTTTATGTCAAGCAACCTCTAGGATTCGAGAACCCTAAATACCCAAACTATGTCTTCAAGCTTTTCAAAACAATGTATGAACTTAAGCAGGCTCCTAGAGCTTTGTATGAGAGACTTAAGTCCTATTTTCTCAGCCATAGTTTTAAAATGGATATAGTAGATAAGACTTTGTTCATCAGATACCAGGATTCTCATTTTCTTCTTGTCTAGATTTATGTGGACGATATTATCTTTGGTGGCTCTTCTCATTCTCTTATGTCTCAGTTTTCTGAAGTGATGTGCACGGAGTTTGAGATGAGTATGATGGGCGAGTTGAGCTACTTTCTTGGCTTCCAAATCAAGCAGTCTTTAGAGAGGACTTTCCTACATCAAACTAAGTACACTCGGGATCTCCTGAGGTGGTTTGATATGTCTGATGGGAAGCATGTGATGACTCCTATGGCCACCAATGTTGTCCTTGAATCCAACGAGGATGGTGAGCCTGCTGATCAGAAGGAGTTCCAGAGCATGATTGGCTCCCTATTGTATCTCACTACCTTGCGGCCAAACATACAATTTGCTGTGTTTATGTGTGCTCGCTTTCAGGCTTCGCCTCACATCTCATTGCCAAGCGGTGAAGCGCATCTTCAGATACCTTCGAGATACCATTGATTATGGTATTTGGTACTCTTCTTCTTCTTGTCTATCTCTTAGAGCTTTTTCCAATGCAGACTTTGCTGTCTATAGGATAGATGGGAAGAGCACTTTTGGCACTTGCCAATTCATTGGCATTTCACTTATTTCTTGGTCATCTAGGAAGTAGTCTGGAGTTGCACAGTCTACTGCTGAGGCCGAGTATGTTGCTGTAGCCAGTTGATGTAGCCAAGTGCTCTGGGTGAGATCGAGATTGTGGGACTTTGGGTTAGAGATAGAGAGTGTTCTACTTTTCTATGATGACACTTTTGCTATCTACATTGCTAAGAACCTAGTGCAACATTCCAGGACCAAGCACATTGATGTTAGATATCACTTCCTTAGAGACCATGTGGAGAAAAGAGATATAGTGCTTCAATTTCTAGAGAGTGACCACCAGTTGGCCGATATCTTTACCAAGCCTTTGGACACCTCTAGGTTTGTTTCCTTGAGGAGTAAGCTTAGATTCGTGTGCCCTTACGTCCTTTTATAAGGGGGAGCTAGTCTGTATATTATGTATTATATTTTCTTTCAGTTTTTCCTTTCTTTTGTCTTGCTCTGGGTGCTTATGGGTTTTGTTCTCTGAGTTATGAGTTCACATCACTTGAACTTTTAACATGCTTTGCATGGACCTCTCATCTTGTGCTTTAAGTTGCTATCAAGCTTAATTAGCCATTTTCTCCTCTCTAGGTTAAGTTCCCTCACGGTTTTATAAGTTTAGCTGGTGTTGGGCCCCCCTGGGTAGATAGGGTTTGTGTGCACTCCTTAGTTTGGGATCTAGAGGCAGCTTCCCTATGTCAATCATTGGAGAAGATGAGAGCGAGTCTGGGCCGTAGTGTTCTCTTATATCTTTTCTATGCTCTATAGCCACTCAGTTCGCAGTTCCTTAACTTCTTCTCTCCATTCTATGTTTTTGGTCTTAAGTGAGTTCTTTATGGATTGTTCTTAAGCTTAATCTTGATAATAACCCAACTTGAACTGGAATTGTGTTTAAAATTGAATCACATGCTGACAAGGAATTTTGTCTATTATGCAAATGATCTATTTTTCATGCTATATATCATGCTACATTACATGAAGAAAATGATCTATTTGTGCGCATTAGACTCAACACTTCACATTCACAAGACACCTTCCTATTGCACTTGAGATGAACTTGGAATGCATTGTGTATGACCAAGACCATTTGTAACACCCCAATTTTTGCTTTTCTTGTGCTCAATTGGCATTTTGAATTTTTGAGAAAATTTCTGGATTTATTTGGATTTATTTTGAATTAAGCCATTTATCAAATTAATTAAATATTAGAAAAGTTAAAATAAAATTTTGCTGAAAATATTTTATTTGAGTCACAAATGTCCTAAAATATTTTTGAGAATTTTTCCAGAATTTTTATGATATTTTTAATGCCCCAAATAAATTATTTTATTTTCGGGAATTAATTTTATTCGGAAAAGGAGTAAAAATTCCGTGAACGATCTTGGGCCGAAATCTTCGCGGCCCGTTCGAAAAAACCCTAGATCTGTGACCCTCGTTTCCAATCCGGCGGTCGGGGCGAGCCCGTCACCGATCCTATTCTCGCGGGACTCACGCCGCCACGGACTCCTCCGCGAATTTCGCAACGGCACGGATGCCAAGAGCCCCTATTTAATGCGCCGCCACCCCTCCTGTGTTCCTCGGTTTGCGCCGACCCACCAGACACCGCCGCCGCCGAGACGCCGCCGCCTCGCCGCTGGCTTCGCCGAAATCCGAGACCATCCGCCGCACTTCTTCGCGCCGTTTAAATGCCGCCGGTGATCCTCCGTTGTCGCCGTTGGTCCTTGAGTCCTCTCGTCGAGCCGCGTCGGGCGTTACTTCTTCGCTACGAGAAGCACGGAACGCCGCCACGTCTTCGTCTCCGTCTCCGGCCGGACCACGCCGCCGCAACGTCGCCGGGTTTCATGAAGCCGCCCGGTGGACGATCTCCATCCGATCACGAGGTGAGCCCACGCCGCCTTAGAACGATAAACTCAACGTCAAACCTCCGCCGTTAGATGCAAATCAGGGGCGGTGAGGAGCCACATCGCTCTTCATCGCGTGCATGAGACGCCGACAAAGCGACCCACATGTCGATCGCATTGTGTCAGATGCGCATGAGACGCTGATAGCATGGGCCCACTGCGTCCGCCCTGCCGTCCGTCGTGTGATGTCACCGCACGACGCTATGCCGACGTCCACGGTGGGACCCACTTGTCAGTGAGATAGCCGAGTCGTGCTGACGTCACGATGACGTCATGCTGACGTCAGCACGGGAGCCGATCAGGGCTGACGTCAGCAAGGCCACGTGTCATTCTGTGGTGTCAACACGTGTCACAGATGACGCAATAATTAATTTTCCAAAAAAGAAAATATTTATTTAATTCGGTATATTGATTTTAAATATATTTTGAAACTTCAAATGCTTATAACTTTTGCGTTTTAACTCCGATTTGAGTGATTCCAATTTCTATAAATTTGTAAAATTGTGATCTTTCTGTTTATGAATTTTAATTGAATTTTTGAGTACTGTTTGTCTACTGTTTATTTATTTATTGTTGTTTAATTACGTCGCATAGGCGTTGAAGTGCCCGAAGGTTTCGAGGAGAAGTTCGACCGAGAGCAAGTTCAGAACCGAACCAGCACTTTTTGAAGGCAAGTTGTGTTTGATCATGTTGAACCTATTAGAGCAAATTATTTTGATTTAAACTATTGCATGCTAATTTGATAGAAATGACTTTGAATAAGTTTGGGATTAGTTAAATGCCTAGTTGTCAGATGCCACCTTGTCATATATAATTGTAGGCCATGAATCCTTTGTCACCCTAGGTTATGAATTAATAGTTGGACATTAATATTTTGCCAACATGGGTTGAGTAGACCGAAGTAGTGTGCTTAGCCCTGCCACGAGGACAATTCATGATTTTGGAACACCAAAGTAAATAATGACTTAATGAGATATGGAACACGTTTTGTGAATGAGACATTTGTTATTGAGTTGATGATGGCACGTGGTGCAATGGTAAAGAACCGGGGTGGGAAAATGATTTAGACTGGGGCAAATGGCAAGATTGTTTCTGGTGGGCCAAGAGTGGCAACTGGGCGGTCGTATTTGATTTTTATTGGACATGGATATTTGAGTTACACTTGGTTAGTCTTGCCTCGGTCAACTAAGGACTTAACCTTGCGAGCATTTGAACTGAGTCTCTCATACAGCCACAAGCTCCGTAATGGGACGGGCTTAGCCGAGTAAACCGGGAAATCTATTCTTTGAGTACTGTCGTGGTGGTGTGAGGCCCTGAGAAGCGGAATGAGAACTCACATGGCGCAAGAGGGGGCCACAGGTGTGGTAACCATCCCTCCAAAGTTGAAACCTTAGCGAGCGATCTTGAGTTTAGATGGAACTTTGGAAAGGCTTTCTGATTATTTGCCTTGGTGGTATTTGGTGTATCTTGTGGGTAAAGTGTATAACCTCTGCAGAGTGTACAACCTATTGAATAGCCGTGCTCACGGTATTGAGCATCGCTTCGGTGATTCTGATCAAGGGTTAGATTTTTATGAAAATGACTTGTTTATGGAAAATGCTCGGATTGGTGATAATGAACTTGACTTAGGATGGAAAAATGAATTACAATTGAAATGTTTGTGAAAGCTACTATTCCTACTACTGTTTTACTGCTTTGCAATCTATTACTATTTATTTGAAATGCTGTACTGCACATGAACCATAGCCCATCCTTTGTACTAAGCCATGCATATAGTATATTAGCATTGCATTCTGTGCATGACTTGCTGAGTGCTCAAAGTACTCACCCCACAACAACACAACTTCAGTTAAAGAAGAAGCAACCCCGCTCAGAGGAGGAGTATCGGAGGAGCCGACGAACTAGGAGCGAGCCCGGCCGGTTGTTGTGGCAAATTGGTTGGCGCCACGAGTTTATTTTTATTTCATTGCATTTGAATATTTTAATAAGTCTTAAGCCTGCAAGGCGTATCTTTGTAACTTGACCATAAGGTCGATCAACTAGTTTGAGTATTTAATCAAAGTACTTATTATTTCGTTGGTTATGACTGTGATATGTACCAATGTTGAGACTGTGTGCACTAGCGTGATCCTGGACTAGTGCTGAATACACAGAGGGTCCGGATTTGCAAATTCGGGTCCCGACACCATTCTCTTAAGAGTCCTTCAGATGGTTGAATATGGCTTGAGTCGATTGCTTTAAAAATGCAAATAAAAAACATATGTGGGTAAATAATGCAAATAATGTTAAACATTTGCACCCCGCTATATATGTCTTTCAAAGCTATAACAAAATTTGTATCAAATTGAAAATCAGCTCGACGGACCCTATATGGACTTCTAGATTCCCCGAAGTGTTGAGTAGGTTGAACTCTAGATCTTCCATTTGATTCTTTGAGTGGTTTTGCTTCTAGATTTGAAACTAATGCGAAGTGTTGCTCAAGTCAAATCTTGCTAAAAATGACTTTTTCAAAACTAAGCTTGCAAGTAAAATTTTTTATTTGCACTTGGACATGTCTTAGGTTAGTTTATTTTGTCATTAACTAGCTTGGTGTCATATTTTGTCTTTATGGTCACTTGGATAATTTTCAAAGCTCCTTTAGGTTGCATATCATGCATACATAAAGGGGATAAAATGTTATCTTGGTGCTTATATTGCTAAAAGGGGGAGAAATCATAAGAAAAGGCATCATTAACAACAAAAAATATGAATTGGTATTAAATCGTAAGAAAAGGCATCATTAAGAACAAAAAATATGAATGCATCTTGATTCTTATGATCTTAATCTTTGCTATTTTTTATGGATCATAAGAATATTTGAATTTCCTATTTTGAGATTTTAGGGCTTTTGTGGAAAACTTGCTCTTTCTTGAGATTAGCTCTAAATTTTTTCACCAATTTGGTCATGATCTCTCTTTATATTTTTAATCATGTTTGGCTTTGCATTCAAATTGCTTTCCTCAAACTCAATCTTATGCCTTTTTGTGTGTTTGTCAATATACTCATCAAGGGGGAGGTTGAAAGACCATGTAGAGGTCTATACCTGTGCGTGATGAGTATTTGACTAAATTTGAGTTTGGTTTACTTTGGAATTGAGTTTAATTTTAATTGGATTTTTAATTTAAAGTAATTTGAGATTTGGTTGCCTTTCCCGATGCTACCGGCCGGGCAGTAGCATCAGTTCCTAGTGCGGTGTGGAAAATCTTGAGAGGGTGTCTTTTAGGGGTTAGGCAATCTGGTGCTACCGGTGGTGCGGTAGCACCGGCCCAAAATGGATAGTGTGAAATTTCCAGAGTGGTGTTTTCAGGTGTTGCTGTAGGAGCATTGCTACAGGCCTGTGAGCAGTAGGACTAGCCTACCAGGGGCAGTAGCACCGGACCTTCTGAGCGTAATTGATTTAATTAATGATTTTGAGATGATTATTTCATATCTTTTTGGGCATCGCTATGTGATGGGTTTTCTGTGTCTTTGATGGTTGCAGGACAACGGTGCAAGGTCATGGTGAGGCGCAGGATGACAAAAACTAGGCGAGGAGCGTTGAAGGTTCAAACGATCGAGGATCGCCGGAAGATGATTGGAGACAAAGTCCGGGCAAGCCTAGAAGAAAGGAAAGGGAAAGATGCTAACTAGATGTCACGTGGATCAAGGAAGGCCGTCGGATCGTGGTCTAGTTGATACTTTATGTAATGCCGCAGATAATTTTCCTGAAAAATAAATTGCCGCAGATGAATTTTCCTCCCCCACCCTCCCTTTTTTTCTTTTCCCTCCTCCCCTCCTCCCTTCCCTCACGTGAAAGCCCCTCCTCTTTTCTCCTGCCGATAGCCTCCCCCTCTCTTCTTTCTTTCCAACAGCCAGCTCCTCCTCCCTCCCCTACGAAAAACTACCACTTCCCTCCCTAGTGCTTCCCCAGTGGCGCCTCCCCTCCCCTCCTGGTGCTTCCCCAAGCCAGCGCCCTTCCTCCCTTGCCAGCTGTGCAGCAGCTCTCCCCCCTTCTCCTTCCTATGAGCATGGAGGTGACGATTTTGTGGTTTTGGGAGTGTGCATGCTGTGCTAATGGGGATATCTTGCTGGTATGGGTGTTCTAGGGTTTGAATTTTGAAGTTTTGGGGGGAAAAGTTGCTCTAGGTTTTGGAGGGAAAATTTCTGTTTTCAGGCTAAGCATTACCGGTTTGTTAGGGTTGTGTTTCTAGCTAGTTAAAAGCATTTTTTGAATATTTAGCTATATGCAGGTCGATTTAGAATTTCTATTTGCCTAGAGAAAGGTAGGAAATTTCCTGTAGATTAAGAAAATGTCCTTGTTTGCTTGATTTGGATTCAAGAATCAATAGTTATGCTATTTTGAAGTATGATGTCCTGAAATCTGAAGCTGCTGAAGGTTCAGATTTTAGTCTGAGATTTAGAGTGCTATTCGAGAACTTTAAATCCATCTCTAGAATAAATGTATGTATAATAATTGTATATTATCCTCTTGTGCTCATTTAGAGCACAAGAATCCAATTTTTGCTTTGCCAATTGAAAGTTATGCTTATTTCTATGAATGCTGTCCAGAACTAGAGCTAATACATGTAGCCTCTGTTCATCCCAGATATGAGAGTTATTTATGCATTTTCCGAATGAATGGCTATATGATAAATGTAGGTTATCCTCTTGTGGTCATTCAGAGCATAAGAACTCAATTTTTTGTTTAGCCATTTAGGAGATATGCTCATTTTAATACAGACTGTCCAGAACTAGAGCTAATGCATGTTGCCTCTGTTCATCCCTGATTTGGGAGTTATTTATGCATCTCCTAAATGAATGGCTATATGATAAATGTAGGTTATCCTCTTTTGGTCATTTAGAACATAAGAACTCAATTTTCCGTTTAGCCATTTAGGAGTTATGCCCATTTCTTTGCTTGCTATTCAGATATCCTTTAGTTAGGATTTGGGGCTATTTTCGAAATAGAGCGTAGATGCGCTATGTGATGTTGTTGCCTGTTTAGTTTTGAAAATGTGTGTGCAAATGTTTTTTGCAGGTGGTATAGCTTCGGAAGTAGCTTCATCCTCATGCCACCCCACTCATCGCAGTTAAAGGCAAGTGTATCAACTAGAAATATGTTAGAATGTTGGTTGCTTGCTTATGACTATGAATAAGATTATGTTAATGATAAGGTGATGGGTGTAAGTATATGACAATGTGCATGTTTATATTCTTGTTCATGTTTATGTTTATTAACATGTATACGGTAATGTGTGTGTTGAAATAGAATACAAATTGTACTTCATTCATGTCACGTGCATTTGTGCATTCATTATGGAAGAGGTAACCCGAGTGGGCCTCTATGTCTCACACGTAGTGAGACATAAAAGTTCTACTTCGGTAGGCCCCTCCACGGGCTGGATGGGAATGAGAGGGTGCACACCGACGGGTGAGCACCTAGTAATACCGGTATTAGCTATGAAAATGTGCATTATGAGCATGCATGTGCATTGCATGGTACAAGTGTAAAGAATGTTAAGTTATGATGTTGCTCTTATGTGCCAAGTTTTAATTATGTTATAACTGCTTTAATCTTCTGTTTTAAGTATTTGCATTAATATGATACACTTTGCTGAGTTGTATGAACTCACGCTTGTTTTGTGATGTTTTATTTTAGGTACCTCTAGAGCGGCATTTTGGAAGATGGGCTAGCACTGCTTCAATCACAATAACTATCATGTAGTTAGAGTAGTTGCCACATCTCTTAGAAATGATGTTAGGCTTAAAATGAACCTGCTTTTGAATAGTTAGCATTGTAAGTAGTAGTATCTTTGGTTATGTCGTGTCTTTAGTATGTAGTTCCACTCTTTTGCGTCATGGTTGCCTTTTGGACTACTTGCTCTTCCATGTTAAATGCTTATTTGGTTATGTTGACTAGTTAAATGTCATGAATTGCTATATATGTGAATTATTGTCTTATTTGTCTGCTGAGTGGATGTCCGAGTTTTAGGGAAGGAGCTGCCGAAAATTTTAGTAAATTCGACAACCTACTAGTATGTTAGCTTGCTTTACTAACATTTCATGGTGTTTTGTAATTTTGGTGCTTGAGGGTGTAACATTCAGGGTATGTGGGGTGCCAGGATGTTACACTTTTGCAGGTCTAAGTAGTGTGCTTTGAAAACCATGCAAGAAAATCTATTATGCGTCGTTTTGGGTTAGCCTTTGCATGGCTGGTTGAGTAGGTTAATCCTAGCCCTTGATGAATGCTCTAGGATTGAGGGGCTCATCCAAGGGTAGTAGGTGGCCCAAGGGTAGTATAAATAGGGGTGAAGGGGTACCCTTCCCCCTTAGAAGGTTTTAGAGGTTTTGTGCTCCTTTGAGCTTTTGACTACTTTGTTATGAGACTTTGTAAATCTCCCCTTCTTGAAATGAAGTTCATTTTCATCTATGCTTGAATTTACATTACGCATTTATTTTGTGTTTTAAATTCAGCATTTAAATTCTCGTAATTTACTTTCTCTCAATTTGGATTTGCCTCCCATCCTACTTGCTTGTGCGTCTTGTGTTGAAGATGATAATTGATGGTTGAATCTTCTTTAGATCATGACCCAATCATCTAAGCAAATACTTGAGCTTTTCTTAAAGAAAAGTTGATTTTGTGTTCTTGAATGAGTGATTCTTGTGAATTACGTTTCTGTGAGTCTACCATTAATTTACCAGTTACTTATTACCTTTTTTCATTTCTCTGTGACATGCTGAGTACTTTTTGTACTCATGGCTATATATCTTTGTTTATCAGTTGCTGAGGAAGCACAAGGAAATACAGAGTTCTATGAGGAGGAATACTATGAAGACTATTTGCATTAGGAAGGCATTCTTGAGACGATTTTGTGTCGCATGTCGAATGGCCCAAATTATTTTATTTTCGCTATAATAATTTATTTATTTCTTAAGCCCTTAAGGCATAGTGATGTAAACTTTGACTACAAGGTCTGTTGCTTTATTTAATAATTAATTTTCTACATTCTTAGTTAATTCATTACATAGAATGATCTTCCATCTATGTTACCATTGTATGGACTAACGTGATTTTGAACTAGTATAGTGTACATAGAAGGTTTTGGATTCATAAATCTGGGTCCCAACATCACAGCATGGCACAGTTTAGTCACGCAGCCCAACAGACCTGTACGGCAAGGATCCGAATTTTGTTTTGGATAAAATTTCGCCCATAGCCGAAATCCAAAATTTCGGCAAAATTTCATTATTTCGGACGAAATCCTTTCAAAATTCAAAAAGAAACATTCAAATCTGGTTTTTTTATTACCGAAATTTACGAAATTTCGGCCAAAACTCACAAATTTCGACCGAAATTTTGGCAAAATTCAACTGATCAAAAATTAGTTCAAATGATGTTGAAAAGTTTAAATTTTTTTAAAGGTTCCTGACACAGCAAAGATGTTCTCATAAAATTTTCAGATGATTACAGGTCTGTCATATTTTTAAAAATTCAAAGATTTGTACTATCCAGATAAAACGCTGGCCGACAAATTTGAACTGGATGAAAAATGGTACAAACAATGTTAGAAAATTTTAAAAGTTTTTGTGCATGATTATGTTGAATCACTAATATTTTCATAAAATTTTTGGATGGTGATCAAGATTCAAGAATTTTTAAAAATTCATAAAGTGCTATGTTCCTAATAAAAGCCATACCGCAAATTTGAACAAAATAAAAAATGGTCCAAATCACGTTGAAAAATTTTAAAAATTTTTATGGATGGTCCTAATGTATCATTAATGTTTTCATAAAACTTTCATATGATTATCATACTTCAAGAAGTTCAAAAATTCTGACAGTGTTACGTCTTGATAAAAGCCTAATAATCAATACATAGATTTGATTTAGCGATAAAACAAGGTTTAAAATTTCTGAAAATTTTATAGAAGGGTGATAAGGAAGTGTTTAAGATCTCATAAAAATTTTGAATCATGATCACACTCCAGTGAATTTATAAAATTCTTACAAAGCACAATAGCATTTATGTTCTTGCTCTTTTGGATTTTGCAATATAGTATAACAAATGAAGTTCAATGGTTTTATAGATTTTATTGACAAAAAGAAAAGCTTAATTTTTTTGAAAATTTTATAGAATGTACTGATTCAATTATTAATCTATCATAAAAATTTTAGATCATTATCACATACGAGAAAATTTAGAAAAATCTAAAAATGTTATTGTCCCAATTATATCCATTCTGTTTTTTTTTAAATAACAACTGAAGTTCAATTATTTTGAAAATTTTTCTGTATGATCCTAAACTGTTAGATATGGTATGATAAATTTTTAGGTCATTATCAAATATTTATAATTTTATAAAAATCTGATAGTGTTTCTGCCTAAATTTTAAAATATCACAAAATTTTTGTTTTTCAACAATTTTTCAGGGAAGATGATTTTCTTAAGGGTTATTGGACTAATTCCGGTCAAATCTAGCCCTAAAACATCAAAATCCAGTTTCAATTCCGGAAATTTCGTCTGGTTTGTCAGAAATTTCGTCGAAATTACCAAAATTACTGTAGTAATTTTAATTTTTTTTTCAAAATTGTCAATTCGTCCTATCCCAAAATCCGAAAATTTGCCAAAATTTTATACCCTGCTGTACGGTGTTGGCCTAACATGACATGACACAAACGTTTAGTTGGGTATGATGACTATGATCATATTTTTTTTGAATATTCCACTAGCTAGTCGAACCTCTTCAGTCTTCCGTGTAGACCTAGAGGAGGACATTCTAAAAGTCGTTGACTCGTTGGACTACACGGAACGATGCGTTGTACATCACTACGTGCGTTTCCACTCGGACGTTGGCAGTCAACTCGCGTCCAATGACCTTCCAGGAAGGGCAAACCGCTATCAGCCTTTTCTCGTAGCGAATTTTTTCATTTCCCTGCGACTAGCTAATTTTATACTCATGATTATATACCTTTGTTTATCAGTTGCTAAAAAAGTACTAAAAAATATAGAGTTCTATGAAAAGGAATACTATGAAGACTGTGTATTAGGAAGCTGTTCCCGAGACGATTGCCTGTCGCATATCGAATGGTCCAAGTTATTTTCTTTTCGTTGTAATAGTATATTAATTTTTAAGCCTTTAAGGCATAATGATGCAAACTTTGACTACAAGGACTGTTGCTTTATTTAATAATTAATTTTCTACTTTTTTTAGTTAATTAGTTGCATATATAGAATGATATTCTATGTATGTTACCACTGTATGCACTAGCGTGATTCTGAAATAATGCAGTTTACATAGAGGGTTATGGATTCATAAATCTAGGTTCCGACATCACAGTATGGTACAGTTTAGACACGCAGCCCAATAGACCCATAAGGTGTTGGCCTGACACGACATGACACTTACGTCTAGTTGGGTATGATGAGTTGATGATTATGATAAGATGTTTCTTTCAATATTCCACTAGCTAGTCGAATCTGGGGGACATTCTAAAAGTCGTTGACTCGTTGGACATACACGGAACGATGCGTTGTACGTCACTACGTGCGTTTCCACTCGGACGTTGGCAGTCAATTACTCGCGTCCAATGACCTTCCAGGAAGGGCAAACCGCTATCAGCCTTTTCTCGTTGCGAATTTTTTCATTTCCCTGCGAGTAACTAATTTTATACTCATGATTACATACCTTTATTTATCAGTTGCTAAAAAAGTACTAAAAAATATAGAGTTCTATGAAAAGAAATACTATGAAGACTGTGTTTTAGGAAGGTGTTCCCGAGACGATTGCCTGTCGCATGTCGAATAGTCTAAGTTATTTTATTTTCGCTGTAATAGTATATTAATTTTTAAGCCCTTAAGGCATAGTGATGCAAACTTTGACTACAAGGATTGTTGCTTTATTTAATAATTAATTTTCTGCTTTTTTTAGTTAATTCGTTGCATAGAATGATATTCCATATATGTTACCACTGTATGCATTAGCGTGATTATAAAATAGTGCAGTTTACATAGAGGGTTTTGGATTCATAAATCCAGGTTCCGACATTATAACATGGTATAGTTTAGACACGCAGCCCAATAGACCCATACGGTATTAGCCTGACATGACATGACACTTGCGTCTAGTTGGGTATGATGAGTTGATGACTATGATAAGATGTTTCTTTCAATATTCCACTAGCTAGTCGAATCTGGAGGACATTCTAAAAGACGTTGACTCGTTGGACTTACACGGAACGATGCGTTGCACGTCACTACGTGCGTTTCCGCTCGGACGTTGGCAGTCAATTACTCGCGTCCAATGACCTTCCAGGAAGGGCAAACCGCTATCAGCCTTTTCTGGTTGCGAATTTTTTTCATTTCCCTGCGACTAGCTAATTTTATACTCATGATTATATACCTTTGTTTATCAGTTGCTAAAAAAGTACTAAAAAATATAGAGTTCTATGAAAAGGAATACTATGAAGATTGTGTATTAGAAAGGTGTTCCCGAGACGATTGTCTGTCGCATGTCGAATGGTCCAAATTATTTTATTTTCACTGTAATAGTATATTAATTTTTAAGCCCTTAAGGCATAGTGATGCAAACTTTGACTACAAGGACTGTTGCTTTATCTAATAATTAATTTTCTACTTTTTTTTAGTTAATTCGTTGCATAGAATGATATTCTATGTATGTTACCACTGTATGCACTAGTATGATTCTGAAATAGTGCAGTTTACATAGAGGGTTTTGGATTCATAAATCCATATTCCGACATCACAGCATGGTACAGTTTAGACACGTAGCCCAATAGACCCATACGGTGTTGGCCTGACACGACATGACACTGTCTAGTTTGGTATGATGTGTTGATGACTATGATCAGATGTTTCTTTCAATATTCCACTAGCTAGTCGAATCTGGAGGACATCTAAAAGTCGTTGACTCGTTGGACTTACACGCGAACGATGCGTTGTACGTCACTACGTGCGTTTCCACTCGGACGTTGGCAGTCAATTACTCGCGTCCAATGACCTTCCAGGAAGGGCAAACCGCTATCAGCCTTTTCTCGTTGCGAATTTTTCCCTGCGTGCGTTGTACAGCGGCCACGTTTCCCCGTTGGTCCAAGTCATGCAAAGTTATCTCTTTTTTTAGCAAGTCATGCAAAGTTTGATTGACAAGTCTTTCTACGATAAGACGTCAGCGACGTTCAATTCCACGTTGATTCCGAATAGGGCTGGAAAAAGAAAACTCGGTGATGGGGCTCGTTGGCTCGTTTAAAATTGTTCCAATTACACTCGTTTTTTGGTTAAATATTGAAATAAGTTAATTTCGAATGAAATTAGATTTTGCTCTGGCTCAGCTCGGCTCGTTGGCTTGATTCTAAAAATACATTCAAATTATAGATAAAATGATATTAAATCAAACTATGTTAATTTCGTAAAAAGCTCGAAAAAACGAGGACTTGGCTCGATTTCCACCCCTAATTCCGAATCATGCAAAATTATGATTTAATTATGTTCTACTCCGGTCATTTTCTCTTTTAGACTCACTCATTTAACAAGATCCAACGCTGCTTTAGCATCGAGCAAAATTACAAGTCATCCTTCTAGTTCTTCTGCATAAATAAAAGCCGATAATTATAGTTATCACCTGACATAGCGATCTTGATCAAGGTTATAAATCACGATTTTCATCACTTTGTGGCAAGATCCTAAAAAATCTGTGGCGGCTATCACTTGCCATCGAGGAAGCTATCCTTTATTGTGCTTTTAGTAATAAAAAGCAAAACAATAATTTTGTATATAATGTAAGTCACCTTCAAACAAATCATAAAACCATGGTACTCACTACAGGAAAACATGGTTGATTCGTTGGCCACCTCCCAATTTCGTCGGCTTTCATGAAGCCGTCGAAAATATGTTTATAAATTCGTCGGCCCAATTAAGCCGTCGAAAATGATGGCATAAATTCGTCGGCCCAATCAAGCCGTCGAAAATAGACAGATAATTTCGTCGGTTTGGCTATGGCCGTCGAAAATAGAGAGATAATTTCGTCGGTTTGACTATGGCCGTCGAAAATAATACTTAAATTCGTCGGCCCAGGGGAGCCGTCAAAAATCGTTGCAGACCTAAACCCCTGGCCAGCCAAAAATTGGCTCACTCATGCAGCCAAAAAATATCATCGCCGCCGCCGTCTGACGACATCGCCGCCGCCGACCAGTGTTCGCCGCCGCCCCGCCCCACGCCAATCGCCCACAAGACCGCGCCGCCCAGACGCCGCCGCCACGTCTTCTCCAAGGTACCTCCACCTTCTATCCCGAAAATAGTATTTTTTTCTGATAGTTGTTGTAGATATTAAATCTATTTATCAAGAATTACTTAATATTTGTATAATCAACACCAGCATCAAGTTTATTTACCTAAAATTTAAAGTGTTAAAATGTACCATTGATCTGTCTACTCACTGGCTCTAATGTGGTTACTCTACTTTGAAGTCATGCAAATTCTTGGGGGGGAAAGAACCGTTTGAGGCCAGTGAACGCCACCTTGGGAACACTCTGTCGGCATCACTATCCTGGAATGGTTACTGTAGATGGAGTTTCTCAGCCGGTGACGAGTTGGGTGCACTACAAGATGGAGACAGATGTCCAAACTGGGCTATTCTTTGTTAGGATTTGGAATGACTTCTGGGTAATACTTTGGAATTTTCAGTTTTTATATACCCATATTTTTTGTTTTAATTTGTCTAACAGGTGTTGATATTCCTAATTAGGAGAGGTATCGTTTACCTGAGGGTGAGGAGGAGGCGCGATGTACCAAGTCTCGATATGTCTTTGAGAAGGCCACGACAAAGGTCGTAAAAGACATGATGTCCAATGCACGTATCCAAGCAGTGTGCTTGTACTACAAAAAGATCAAAAAAGAGGACATGACCAAGAAGTTGGGTGCTTCAGAGATCTACCTTCGTGCCGATGAGTACCTCTAGGTGGACCTACCTTGGGTAAGGAAGTGTATGGATGCTTGGCAAGCATGTAACATCCCAAAATTTAGCCTAATTTTAATTTCTGAAGTTATTTGAATTTTTGTGAATTATTTAAAATTTTTGGGAATTTATTGAATTTAATTTAAATTTATCCTTTTCTTGAATAATTAAATAACATAAAAGTAATTATCAAAAATAAATAAAAATATTTTATTCAAGCTCTAAATGCCCTAAAATATTTTCTGGAATTTTTCTAGAATTTTTCAGTATTTTTAGTGCCCTAATTAAATATTTTGATTTTCTAGAATTAATTTAAATGTTAAAAGCCGGAAAATGCCATTGCAACAGTGCTGGCTCGAGCCCAACACTGTGCGCGCCGGCCAAACCCTAGCGCCGCCCACTCCGGGCCGTGCGATCTCCATCGGACGGCTGATATTGAGTCGCGTCGCCTAATCGCGAGCGCCGTTGGATCTCAGTAGCTTGAGCTGCTAGGATGTCGCCACGTGGCGTGGGTGGCCGAACCGTTATTCGTTCGGGGCCGTTGGATTGCGATCGGACGGTGCGAGTTGATTGTTCCGCATCAGGAGGGGGCGAACTGCCGCACCGCCATCGCCCGTTGGCCGCCGAGATTTGTCAGAGATTTGCGCGCTTTCCAAGGCCTGTCCGAGCGGGAGATATAGCCCTCTGCACGCAGCACATCGTTCCGCTCATTTTGCACCCTCTCCCGCACGCTGTCGCACACCGTAGCTTTCGCTCGAGCTCGCCGGAGTAGAACCTTTCCTCTCCTCGGTTTTCCTCGATTTCCACCGTCGTCCACCGTTCTTCGCCGCACCCAAGACCCATGCCGAGTTCACCGTGTTGAGCTGCACCGCCCAGGCCACTTCTTTCCACCGGAGAAGCTCTCGGAAACGCCATCGCCTACTTCTTCTTCTCCAAGTCCGGCGACCAGACGCCGCTGCGCCTTCGTCAACACCCCCGAGCTCCAGCGACCGTCGGATCTTCATCCAACGCCCGAGGTAAAGCCACGCGTTCTCCTTTTCTGAATCAGGCTGAAACGGTATTGGTAGATCTCGGCCGTTAGATCTTAATCGTGCGGTTCTAGTGAGGCCACGTAGGTGTGGTGAATAGGGAATCGCCCGGGTAACCGCCGCGGTTGGATCTTCATCCAACCGCGCCGATGAGTCCACGTAGCTACGTGGGTAGCGTTTGAATAGGGGCATTAGATCTTGGATATTCGGCTTGGATTAAGCCACGAGGCTCGAACAAGATATCTGCTCAGAATCGCGCCGTTGGATCTTCATCCAACCGCGCCAGTGCGTCCACGTAGTCATCCTCGACGTGCTTGATAATGGCCATCGGATCTTAGATCAGTGGCTGAAATTTTGCCACGAGTCAAGACGGAGGCCCAAATGTTGCCAGATATCCGACCGTTGGATTTAAATCCAACAGCCGGGAGAATATGTGACCACGTGGACCAGCGGATGCGCGCCGCGTATCGAAAGTCTTGTCGCGGATCGTACCTTCAGGCAACGGCCCACTTGTCACCAAAGCGAGAGCGGGTGTCCGATGTCAAGATGACGTCACCAAAGGGCCTGGTCGCTGACCGAAGCGACATGGCTGGCTCTGGTGCTGACACGTGTCACGCCGAGAAAATTTAACCGGATTTCCAGTAGGAAAATAAATAGAGTAATTCGGTTTTTCTTTTATTTGAATTTACAAAAATTGTAATCGCTATAACTTTTGCGTCTTAGCTCCGATTTGAGCGATTCCAGTTCCTAAAAATTTGTAAAAATGTGAACTATTTATTAGTGAATTTTATTTTATTTTTAGAGTTGATCTTACTATCTGTTTAAGTATATTTATTGTATGCACATTTATTCCGAGTAGACTCCGAGTTGACGGGAACTGTCGGGGAAGAATTCGAAGACCCATTGCAAGTTTCAGATCAGGATCAACTACTTTTCGAAGGCAAGTCATGCTTTGACCATATTGTCCCTAGATTTTTAAAAATGTATTTCGATTCAAATTATGCATGCTATGTTAATTAAAAATGATATTGCTTATGTTGGGTAAGGTAGTTAAAATGCCTATCTTGTTATGCCACCTTGTTAATACTACCTGTATGCCCTGAAATCCTTGTCACCTAAGTTAGTACATTGAGTTGGATGCTACTATAGTGCCAACACGGGAGGCTAGACCGTCATTAGTCGCTTAGTCTGCTTGCATGCGCTGAATGACTTTCAAATTGCAAAAGAATATTGACTAAACAAATATGGAACGTCTTTTGGTATGACGCAATGATGTCATGAGATAGATTTGGGGGTAGCGACCTGTGTGGTTCTACTCATGCGATGAAGTGGGCATTGGCATGTGTTGCATAAAAGCAAACTGGGGCGGGAAATGATTTGGACCAGGGCAAGTGGCAAGAAGGCTTCGTGCCAGGTGGGCCTGTGTGGCAACGGGATGTATCAAAGAATGTGAAGGCTGTGTGCCGAGAAATATAAAATGGATGTCTTGCCCGGGACAGTTAAGGACTTCACCTTGCGAGCCTTTGAACTGAGTTTCTCGTACAACCACTTGTCTGGAATGGGACGGACCTAGTTTAGTAAGGTTCTAATATCTTTCCTTTGACACCTCGGGGCGACAGTTACACAAAAATGTAATCGTATGGGGAGCGCACTGTACTACGCTTGGTACCCATCCAATTGTATTTGCTTGTTCTAAACTTCGGCTCTGAGTGAGGGAAGTGTTAGAAAGGCAATACTGGAGAGGTTCACTGGGTAGGTGTTAGTATCTGAAAGACTTTGTTGCAATCAATCACCTGTGTGGTGAGCGACTGTATCCTGTGGGTAAAGTGTACAGTCTCTGCAGAGTGTGTGTTAAATCTATTCGAATAGCCGCGTCCGTGGTATTGGACAATGCTCGGGGATTACAGTCAAGGGTTAGATTTTCAAAATAAAAGTGTGGAATGGGTGGCTGTGTGCCAAAGATTGATAAATCAAGCTGAGGGCTGTGTGCCAAACTCTTGGAAAAGAATTGAGAAATTAATTATTATAGTAATGATTTTACCGCCTTTAAACCTAATTAAGACTATCTGTTAAAAGAAATGCTGCTTCATGCAAAATAACCAATTAAGCCTTTCCCTTGGAATAAGCCATGCATGTAGTAATAGAACTGCATTGTGCATGACTTGTTGAGTATGTTGTATACTCACCCTTGCTTCAACAAAACCTCAGAAGAAGAGTCGACACCAGCTTGGGAGGAGGAGTTTAACGAAGGTTAGGAGGATTAGGGTTGAGCCTCGTCAGTTGCCTGTGGCTACGAGGGGTTTCATTACCGTATTTTTGCTTCCACTACTAAACTTGTGCTACTGTTGCTATTTATCGCCGTGCAAGGCGAATTAATGTAAGGTGACCATAAGGTCGTGTAACTCAGTAATATTTATGTTTGAAGTACTTTATTATTAATTCCACTGTGTATGATTGTGGTACTTCAACCTGTTTATCCTGTGTGTACTAGCGTGATCCTGGACTAGTACAGAATACACAAAGGGTCCGGATTTGTAGATTAGGGTCCCGACAAAGCACTTTGTGTCTATTGGGCTTCACCAGCCTTTGTGGACAAGTCGAGGAGGAAGAGGGGAAACCGTCGGGCGGGAGCGAGGGTCACTCAGCGATATGGCGCTGATGGACATATTCATCTAGCGCGGCGGATGGTATGGTTGATATCTTTATTTCAGTTATTTATATGCTTGTCAAATATATTGTGCTTGTTAACATAGATGAACATCGAATCGCAGGAGGCTACAAGTGGGGTTGCCCCAAGCTACATTGAGACTTATGTTCGGGCCATCATGAGCTGATCCTACACATCCCGAAAGCTTTGTAGTGATGTGGCGACACAAAACCTGGTTAGTAATTATGTGTGAACTTGCTACAAGTCCGATTAGTGCCTAACACAAAAATCTGTAATGACAAAGCTAGATATGGGGAAATAATGGTCGAACGTCATGGGGAAGAATATAATGGAGGAAAGAACAAGTTGACCTTACAGCTTTGTACTCAACTGGGGGTGGAAAGAAACATGGCAGATTTGCTATGCTGAATGGGGTAATTGATTCAAGTGATGCACTAAGTGAGGCCAGGTCATCTCAGTCATCTCAGAGCTGTTCGCGTACCTCTCGTAAGGCTAGGCTAGAGGAGGAGTTGAGGGTGCAGTGAGAAGCGATGAGAAGAGCAGAAATCGAGCGAGTGGAGGTGATGAGAAGATCACAGGAAGAGTGGGCAAGGCAACAACAAGAATATATGATTAATTGGCAGACACAACAACAACAACATCTGCAAGTGTGGGGACCCGGATTTACAAATCCGAACCCTCCTGTTTCAACCGCTAGTCCAGAACAATTAAGCGCACAAAGATACATCTGATGATGATAACACGTACATATCATAAAGTTCATAACAGTATTAAGCAAAAGAGTGTAACAACATCATCACATTATTACAAGTATGGAGCCTTACGGCTGAAGTGTAAAAGTAGCAGCGGAAATGTAGAACAAAAAGAGCCAATCAGTTAGCCCACAGGCAACCGACTGGGGTACGCTCCCTAGAAGATCGAGTCATCCTCCTCCTCAAAGTCTCCAGCACAAATGTCGAACGGTGGATCACAGGCTCTTTGTTCACCCCTTCTCCCATCATCTGCTTTATGGAATAAGCAGCCCCCGCAATAAAAAGCGAGGGTGAGTATGCAACATACTCGCAAGTCTCGGAAACTTAATGCAAATAACTAAATGCATGGCTTAAACAAAGGATGGCATATAGGGCTCATTTGCATAAAGCGAAATTGAAATTTAAATACAAGTAATAATTTCAAAAAGCAGCATTTAACAAAATGAAAATAGCATAATTAATTAAATTTTGAAGTATAACAATTTTCCAGGTTCCATCTACCTGGTTGGCTCTAGCCGCCAAACTAAATCCGGGAGCTCCAGCCGCTCGCGGATTCCCAACCACATTTTCATTTTAAACCAAATCATCATTTTTCCATTTAAAACCAAAAACCAGAAAATCTACTATGTGAAAGCGTTCCACGCTTGCCCTTATCCGTGGGCACGGCTACTCAAGTAGTTTTTAAGACTCTGCAGAGCTGGTACACTTTACCCACACGACATGATCAACCCGTTTTGCTGTGCCAAGAACACACTTCCTTTGGTGTGTCGGCAAGGAGATCATGACAAGGCCTTTACAATGCATATACCGCTACCGACTTCACCCGCTAAGGTTTCGCTCTCACAGCCCCCCCTTGCGCCTTGCAAGTGTCATCCCGACAAACTCGCACAGCCCACTGGCGAAGTCAAATAATGATACATGCAAATTACTTAGCCAGGTCGTACCCATATAGACATGTGGTTGTACTATATAGCATGGCCCAAGGTAACACACGACCGGTCCTTAATTGACTAGGGCGGACAATCACATTCCAAAATTTTGTGCATCCCGCACCCGCCATTCAACCAATCCGCCCCGGTCCAAATCATTTTTCACTTTTAATTTCAAATTAATACCGGCAACACCAATTGCCATAATTTCCACAATTCATTTTGAATCAAGAATGAAATCATTTCCATAATGGTAAGGTACCGACGTGACTAAGCATGGCTAAGCATTTTCTACCGTTCCCATAATACCAAAAATGATTATTATTAACAGTACTTAATTTTCCTAGGGTGTCAATGGTTGTCTTATTGAACATCAATGTGGTCATAACATTGTGGCATTTATATAAGCATTTTGAATGGCATTAAAATACAGTACACAACTAATAAGCATGCAATAATTAAAACAAAATAGCATTTCATAAACTTCGATTCAAAATGGTCAAGGGAGACTTGCCTTCACCCTCTCCCGCTGCTGCTACCTCTGCTGGATGCTCCTCTCGCTCAACCGGTGCGTCGTCCACACACGAAACACACGAATCGAGGTAAAAATAAATACAACAGAAATAAATAAAATCCAAAAATTCATAAAAATAACACCAACAGATAGATCTTGATTTTAGATGAATTTAGAAATTTGAATCGTTCGAATCAGAGTTCGAACGGAGGAGAACGGGGCTTCCGAAGTTCAATGAGAGAGAAAATCAGAGAAATAAAAGAATCGACACGTGTCAGGTGCTGATTGGTTGTTACTTCGGATTTTCTGTAAATAACCGAAAAATAGAAGGAAAAATTTCCTTCCGCTGACATGCGGGGCCCAGGTGTCATTGACACGGTTTATCGTGAACTGAGTGCACGGACAGGCTCACGGTGGTGTGGCTGGTCACACTTGACGCGGCAGCCACGCGTGACGATAGGGCTGACATGTCAGTGACTTGGCGCGGACGTGGCGAACACCTGTCCTCCATGTGGCGCTGACACGGCGTGACATGATTGACACGTGTGCGTGTGGTGTGACATGGCGAAGATGTGGCACGACGTGGCACCGACGTGACGCACACCAGGCTAACACGCTGGGTTCTCGGCTGACATGGCGACAATGTGGCTAACACGTGGCTACACTCAGGTGGCCGGCAACGACGTGGCGAGCACGCGGCGGTGACGAGGCAACACGTAACAGGTGCTAAATCGGCTGGCTTGAAGGCTTACCGGTGAGAACTTGGTGCAGATCTGGCGGTTGATGACCGATCGGACGGTTGGGAGTGACGGAGAGGAACGACGGCGTGGGAAGCTGCGCACGCTGCCGGACTTGAGGAAGACAACACCGAGACGGCGGTGGAGCGGCGATTTGCACATGAGTTTGAGTGGGTTAGATTGTGCCCGACGAGAGGAACTCGATGGAACCGAAAACTTCGGCAAAGACTCACCGGAGATGGAGTAACACGGCGGAGAAGCTTTGCGCACGAAGGCAAACTCCGGCGAGGTCTAGCGGCTTCCACATAGCGCTCCACCGTGAGAGAAGAGGGAAAGAGGCGGCGGAGTGGCGGTCATGATGCGTGAAACGCGGAGGCTTTTATAGCCTAGGGATGCGGTCCGTCACTTGAAGTCGAAGGCGGCGCGAGGGTTTGGCCTGACGCAGGCGACGGGAGTCTGGGGCGACGTGGATGCTCGACAAAAGGCCGATCCAGATCGGACGGCGGAGAAAAAGGCCGCCAAGTTAGGGTTCATCGTTGAGAGTGGCGGCGAAATATTGGCCGTTGGATTGATTCAACGGTGTAGATGAACTAGGTTTAGTGTTTTCCGCTGACGGCCGAAAGCGGAAGAAATGGGCCAGCTGAACGATGTCGGGCCGAAAGGAATGAACAGTGGAGTCGGCCATTAAAGGAGAAAAGGAATTTCTGAATTAAGAAAATCCATAAAATCCGAATATACTTCAAATAAATCAAATAAATAGCAAATAAATTCAGAAAAATCCCCAAAAATACAGAAAAATCAAATGAAGCACAAGGAACCCAAATAAAATAAGAAATAGTTAATTTTAGGTTTGGATTAATCATATTAAATTTTCGTTGACTTTAAAAATTTAGTTTAAGCTGAAATTAATTCAAGAAAATTTTCACGGCTTCGGATTTTGAATTTTCAAACTGAGGAAATCGAAAAATTCAGAATGTTACAAACCTCCCCCCCTAACAAGAAATCTCGACCCCGAGATTTGGAACTAACTAGGGAAAAGGGTCGGGGTAGTCCGCTCAAAGATCCTCCTCGCGCTCCTAGGTGGCTTCCTCTTTCGGATGATTGCTCCACTGGACTTTCGTCTTGTGATTCCTAGTTGATGTGCGAGAAATAGAGAATACTTTTATTTTAATTTTAGGTAAGCAGATGAGAGATACTAATACTTTCTATATGTTTTTTTTTGTTTAAATAACTAGTATTGTCAATAATCTAATTTATATAGTGGTATGTGGTATGATTAGAATATTTGAGGTGAAAGAAAAGATGCATTGTCATTACTCTCATTTGGGGAAAACCGAATGTTTAATATCAAGAAAGGTATTTGAATACAATGGTTGATCTGTATAATTCAACGTTAGTCGATTTAAATGAGCTTAGAATAAATGTCATTTCGAGTTGACTTTAAATTGGAAAACATGTATAGATAATTCAAGTATTGGGTTGAGGTAAGAGGATTATAAGATGATTCATGGTGATTTAACTTGTTTGCTCACTTTGGTAAACAAAGGGTTTTCATTTTCTTTGGTTTTGAAAACTATGAAGGAATAAAATGTATAGACTCAAAAGATTGATTGCAGGAATTGAATACACAAGGGACGTACTCAATACCACAACAAGTGCCGGGTACAATCACATAAGAAAGATGTTTACGTTCAGGGCCTAATATCGAGGCAGGGGTTGTTCTAGACGCTTGATGTTTTCTAGGTCTTTGAGATAGCTTGGAAATTATTGATGTTTTCCTTGTCGAGGTGAAGTAAACTTCTTCTTGGGTAGGTGTTGGCGAGGTATTCAAGTTCTTCTCGGTTGATACAAGTGACATTACCCATTTTATTTGAAACAACAGAAAGGTTGTTTGCTAATGATATAAAATAGATGATCAGGAAGTGACTAGGATCAAAGAGTTGATCTTAAAATTAAACTTATACCCTAGTAAGGTTCAAATACATAAGTATCATACCTAGCACTATGCCTGGCAGGTCATAAACTTCTTTCGCGAATTCATGCTGTAGGTGAATGCCACGAATGATTGGATTAACATTTTGAGTTGGATTGATATATGTCTAAGTAAGTGTTTGTCTTCAAATTCTTAAGGTTGCCTTGGAGAATGTTGCGTAGCTTGTCCGGGTTGAGAATGAGGTGGAGTTTGCTTCTTGCTTTAGGCAACAGTTGGCATAATACTTTTGTTTATCATAGCAAAGGCAAATAATATTGACTTTCCGATTTTTTTTGGTACCAGACAATTATTCATTGGTGTGATTAGAAAGATGAATAGATGACGATTGAGATTGAAGATAAAGTTGAGCAGAATTCTTCTAGGACAAGCATCTTCGTTCAATCGCCTTTTCTTTATCTGCTTCTTCGGGTGAACTGCTTCAGATTTTATTTCTTCTATTCTTGGAGTTATAAACTTGACTGCTGAAATTCTTGGTATGTCTACGACTATAGGAGATATTTGTTCAGCTTGTGGACATTGTTTAGGAATTTGGTTCTTTTCGTGATAGTTGAAGTATTCACGCTTTTCTCATGATGTCATGTTCAGTTATTTGTATACTTAATATTATCTTGTGAATTTCAATTTGTTGTTTCTCAGAACCTTCTTTAGCCTAATGACTTTCTTTATCAGACAAGGAACATGCCATTGGAAATTACCATTTACTACTTTCTTAGTGAAGGTAGTTAGGATCAAGTGTTATTTCTATAATTCCTTAAGTGATATTTCTTGTGTGGCTGGTTTTCTTCCTCTTTTGATCACCAAATCTTGAGCAAAATTGTATTGGCGACTATCAGATCAAGGGCATTAACTAGACCATAATCTCGACATTCACAAGGGTAACAAGCGATATTGCTTACAGGATATTTTCTAGGAGAATGATTTCCTTCACAGCCGGAGCAATTGATTGCACTCTCATCACAACATGACCTATTTCTCCATAGCGAGTGCAAGCACGAACTTTGGACTGACTGGGTTGACAATACTTCAAAGAACAATGTGTAGGTATCAAATAAGATATAGAAGTAGGTTTCTAGTTTAAACCATTTCTTTTTTTGATAGAAGCTGCACCAATATTAGAAATATCTTGTGCGAGTTTTTAGAACAAAAAGGTGTGTATTTGGTGATTTGTTCAATTATGGTGAGCATTTACACCATGGTGACAGATTCTAACATTTTTATTTCTTTGAACATTGAGAAAGTGGAGAGTTATGACGATTGCTATGTTGGAAAGGAAGTGCTCTAGCTAAATACAACGGATTTGGTTGAACTATGGTAGGATTATCATTTCTTGGCAAAGGGAATGTCTTATGGGTTTCACTTAATTAGATGAGGAGTGTTAGTAGTTTACACCAAGAATCATTAGTAAGACTAAGCTAATTTAAAGAGAGATATAGAGTATGTTAAAATATTTGAGGAGGGCTGAAGGTCAATTATAAAGGCTAAAAAAAATTATTACTACTTTAGTAGATGTATTAATGAATTGTGTCGCAGACATCCTGCAACAATATTTATTAGAGTAAAGCTACTTAGATGGAATTCTGTTGGGTTACACGGCAACATTTCGTTCTTTAAAAATTTTCTTAATTAAAATTTTCTTATTAGGTAGGGTTAACACATCGTAAATTTCAACCTAGTGGTTTAACATCCACGAGAGTAACCCGAAAACAATACAAAATATTTACAACAAAATTTCAATAACACATAAACAATATGTATACATTTTGCTTAGTATGTAGGAAGGGTATCTATGGTTTTTCTTCTACTTGCCGAGTCATACATATTTCTGCATAAGAGGTTTACTATATTGCTATAATAATATGTATCTCGCATAATGCTAGCTTTTATTGTAGGCTATTCGGCAACGAGTTTCTTTTAAATTGTTGCACCACTTGTTGTGTTAGTCTTCCAAGGCTTCTACGAAGTCGAAGAGGTTGTGATGCTTCGCTATCCCCATCTTCCTGAAGTTGCTGATATAGACGTCATGATGTTGCAGACTTGTTACCAGAATTCTTTTCAAAAGATTTGTTCGTGTTTTTCATTTCGCAAAAGAATAAGGAAAGAAATACTTCTAAAAGGGATGACTTAAGAGTGAAGGAAGAAAGTTCTACACAAGGGAAACGAGTACATAAATAAGGAGACTAAATTCTATAGATTAGAAAAGAGTATATGTATAACTGATGCTACTCTCTTTATATTTCTTTTAGAAAAATAGGACTTTCAATTCTTCCAGTTTTTATTTAAACAACCATTCGAAGCTTTCCATTCAGAAGTATAGAACTTTTCTGGTTCTAGCTCATTTTTATGGTATATAATCTAGATAAGCAGCGAGGTGAGTTTTAAAACATGATTAGAAATTATTATTGGATCATTAAGTTTTAACTAGCCTAAAGCAGCTTAAGCTAGTTTGGTGTTGCTAATGTGGTAAGATCTTAACTTGGTTTATATATGAATGGTGTGATCTCAAGCAAAGCTAAGAGTAGTAATGGAGACTGTATTACTAATCTCATTGAGGTTTTATCTTAAGAAAGGTTGATGACCATAATGGTTACACTGGTAAGAAGTTCTATGAAAAGGAGATAACTTTGTGGAAGTTTTATAGAGATAAGAGATAAACTATTTTATAATTTCTTAGTTATCCTATGGGTTAAATTTTCCATATTCACACATAAGGACAACTTATTGTGAAACTTTAACCAAGAGGTTAAGTTTACACATAAATTAGTCCTAACATTCAGAATAAAGACCAATTTCAAGTAGCGAAACAGAACGACAACGTAAATTGCTCTATATAACTAGAGCGGAATAATATGCTACACGTAAGGGCGCTTATCTTATGGTAGGTTCTAATATATCCTAATCTTCCGCCTTTTCCTGTTGGGTGATGTTGTCTCTTCATGAAGTAAAATCTTCGTTGATTGGAATATTGTAGAGGACCGTAAACTTAGAGATATTCCATGAGATAAGGTCAAATTTAACTTTTCAAAATAGTATTCCGAAAAGGGAAGAAATAAGATCCTAAGAGTAAGGTAAGAAGAGATAAACTATTAATTACCGCTTTGTTGATTTGATTTCAAAAATAGTTTTGAAATTCTAACGGCCATTCTAACTAGGGTTGCGACCTACAATCGATATGGCTCGATACCACCTCGGGGGGACCCGGATTACCAAATCCGACCCTCGTGTTTCAACCCGCTAGTCCAGAGAATGCTAGCGCACACAACAGACAAATGATGATAACACGTACATATCAAAAGTAAATAACAGTAATAAGCAAAAGAGTGTAACAACATAAACATCCATCATCACCTTATTACAAGTATGGAGCCTTACGGCTTAAGTGAAAATGTAGCAGCGGAAAAGTAGAACAAAAAGAGCCAATCAGAATGCCCACAGGCAACCGACTGGGGTACGCTCCCTAGAAGATCGAATCGTCCTCCTCATCATAGTCTTCACCACAGATGTCTTCATCTGCTTTATGGAATAAGCACCCAAGAATGAAAAGCGGGGTGAGTATGCAACATACTCGCAAGTCTCTAAACTTAATGAAAGTAACTAAATGCATGGCTTGAACAAAGGAAGCATATAGGGTTCATTTGCATAAAGCGCAATTGAAATTTAAATACAAGTAATAATTTCATAAAGCAAAGATTTAACAAAAAGTAAATAGCATAAATAATTAAACTTGAAGTATAACAATTTTTTTCCAGTTCCAACTACCGGATGGGTCTAGTCACAAACTAAATCCGGAGCTCTAGACGTCATGATTCCCAACCACATTTTCATTTTAAACCAAATCATCATTTTTCCATTTAAAACCAAAACCAGAAAATCTACTATGTGAAAGCTGCCCACGCTGTTCTTGTCCGTGGGCACGGCTACTCAAGTAGTTTTAAGACTCGCAGAGTGGTACACTTTACCCACACGACATGATCAACCCCTTGCGCCATGCAATTAACACACTTCCTTTGGTGTGTCGGCAGGGAGATCATGACAAGGCCTTTACAATGCATATACCGCTACCGACTTCACCCGCTAAGGTTTCGCTCTCACAGCCCCCCTTGTGCCTTGCAAGTGTCATCCCGACAAACTCGCACAGCCCACTGGCGAAGTCAAATAACGATACATGCAAATTACTTAGCCAGGTCGTACCCATATAGACATGTGGTTGTACTGTATAGCATGGCCCAAGGTAACACACGACCGGTCCTTAATTGACTAGGGCGGACAATCACATTCCAAAATTTTGTGCATCCCGCACCCGCCATTCAACCAATCCGCTCGGTCCAAATCATTTTTCACTTTTAATTTCAAATTAATACCGGCAACACCAATTGCCATAATTTCCACAATTCATTTTGAATCAAGAATGAAATCATTTCCATAATGGTAAGGTACCGACGTGATTAAGCATGGCTAAGCATTTTCTACCGTTCCCATAATACCAAAAATGATTATTATTAACAGTACTTAATTTTCCTAGGGTGTCAATGGTTGTCTTAATGAATATCAATGTGGTCATAACAATGTGGCATTTATCTAAGCATTTTAAATGGCATTAAAATACAGTACGCAACTAATAAGCATGCAATAATTAAAACAAAATAGCATTTCATAAACTTGGGTTCAAAATGGTCAAGGGAGACTTGCCTTCACCCTCTCCCGCTGCTGCTACCTCCGCTGGATGCTCCTCTCGCTCAACCGGTGCGTCGTCTACACGCGAAACACGCGAATCGAGGCAAAAATAAATACAACAGAAATAAATAAAATCCAAAAATTCATAAAAATAACACCAACAGATAGATCTTGATTTTAGATGAATTTAGAAATTTGAATCATTTGAATCGGAGTTCGAACGGAGGAGAACGGGGCTTCCGAAGTTCAATAAGAGAGAAAATCAGAGAAATAAAAGAATCGACACGTGTCAGGTGCTGATTGGTTGTTACTTCGGATTTTCTGGAAATAACCAAAAAATAGAAGGAAAAATTTCCTTCCGCTGACATGCGGGGCCCAGGTGTCATTGACACGGTTTATCGTGAACTGAGTGCACAGATAGCCTCACGGTGGTGTGGCTGGTCACACTTGACGCGGCAGCCACGCGTGACGATAGGGCTGACGTGTTAGTGACTTGGCGCGGACGTGGCGAACACCTGGCCTCCACGTGGTGCTGACACGGTGTGACATGATTGACACGTGTGCGTGTGGTGTGACATGGAGAAGATGTGGCACGACGTGGCACCGACGTGACGCACACCAGGCTAACACGCTGGGTTCTCGGCTGACATGGTGACAACGTGGCTAACACGTGGCTACACTCAGGCGGCCGGCAACGACGTGGCGAGCACGCGGCAGTGACGAGGCAACACGTAACAGGTGCTAAATCGGCTGGCTTGAAGGCTTACCGGTGAGAACTTGGCGCAGATCTGGCGGTTGATGACCGATCGGACGGTTGGGAGTGACGGAGAGGAACGACGACGTGGGAAGCTGCGCACGCTGCCGGACTTAAGGAAGACAACACCGAGACGGCGGTGGAGCGGCGATTTGCACACGAGTTTGAGTGGGTTAGATTGTGCCCGACGAGAGGAACTCGATGGAACCGAAAACTTCGGCAAAGACTCACCGGAGATGGAGTAACACGGCGGAGAAGCTTTGCGCACAGAAGGCAAACTCCGGCGAGGTCTAGCGGCTTCCACACAGCGTCTCCACCGGCGAGAGAAGAGGGGAAAGAGGCGGCGCGGAGTGGCGGTCACGACGCGCAAAACGGAGGAGGCTTTTATAGCCTAGGGATGCGGGTCCGACACGGAAGTCGAAGGCGGCGCGTAGGGTTTGGCTACACGGGCGACGGCGGGAGTCTGGGGCGACGTGGACACTCGGCAGGCATCAGATCCAGATCGGACGGCGGAGAAAAGGCCAGTTCAAGTTAGGGTTCACTGTTGAGAGTGGCGGCGCAAATATTGGCCGTTGGATTGATTCAACGGTGTAGATGAACTAGGTTTAGGGTTTTCCGCTGACGGCCGAAAGCTGAAGAAATGGGCCGATTTAACAAAGTTTCGGCCGAGCGGAATGAACAGTGGAGTCGGCCCACAAAGGAGAAAAGGAATTTCTGAATTAAGAAAATCCATAAAATCTGAATATACTACAAATAAATCAAATAAATAGCAAATAAATTCGGAAAATCCCCAAAAATACAGAAAAATCAAATGAAGCACAAGGAACCCAAATAAAATAAGAAATAGTTAATTTTAGGTTTGGATTAAACATATTAAATTCTTGTTGACTTTAAAAATTTAGTTTAAGCTGAAATTAATTCAAGAAAATTTTCACGGCTTCGGATTTTGAATTTTCAAACTCAGGAAATCGAAAAATTCAGAATGTTACATCAAGTAAGTTAATTAGAACTAGTAATGAATTGATGAATTGCCTACATTTTCATCTTTCATTCATGCAAACGTCAATGTAATTGATGATATGAAGATTTACTTTATTTTTTCTTGTAATTTGATCTTTAGGAAATTCTATCTTCTCATTTGGGGACAACAATTAATTTTCCAGCATTTCAGCCTCCTCCCCCGCCTCCTCCTTTTTTCGTACCGCTATCCACACATATGGTTAATTTTCCTAATCACAAATTCCATTGAACAAAATGCACATATATTGCGAATCACTTAATAATTTTCTTTAACATATAGGGTTCGATAACACCTCCAACGGCGGGATCTGGTGCAAATCATGGATGCGGTCGGCAATGCTTCGTACACCGTCTGCTGGGCAAGACATACACTGTGGAGGTGACGACAACAATGAAACAACGATACTACAGAAGTTGAATTATTTCTCTTCCATGTGACCTTTTATGTATGAATGTCGACTTGGTTGAGTATGGAACCATTAGCTTGTTGATGATATGTATGTGAATGAACATGTGTTGACGGTGGATGTTTTTGTGAACCACTTGTTAATAATTTTTGTGGACCGGTAATTGTGATACTATGTGTATACGTTGTTTATTTTGATTGTGTTGATAGTGAAATGGGTAAGATATGGATATTTTGTGATATGATTGATGATCGTTACGCTTTGCATGTGATGATATCATTGCTGAAAATATAGATGAATTTTCTGTTATCTTTCTTCCGCTTTTTATCACCTCTGAGGCCATTCAACAACTTGACTTTTGGAGTTCATCTTTCACAAATGGTTTCTTCCGATCGTAAATGCTACATGCAACCATAATTTTTCATCGAGCAAACATGCCTTTTCAAGGATTGTATATGCAAAAATTAACTACCCAACTATTTTAGCATTCAGATGCCCTAGAGTTTCGAATCCTATCTCCGCATTCAAAATGCAAACAATAGCATGAGTTGGAAAAGCTTGAGCAACATAGCCACCAAAGATGCAGAAGGACAACAATAATAAGGAAGAACCATTATTATCCAAAAAGAAATTGGAAGATGCTGTTGGTATGAATCAATTCTTGTATTTTAGGAATACAAGTCTAATAGCAATAAGCATCGTGTAACCAACCTTGTAAAGGAGTTGAATGGTGGCAAAGAAGATTTTCCCGCTTATGCTCAGCGTAAACCCCCGTAATGGACACAACCTAAAAGAATTTACCACCATCACTTATGTAGTTAGGCAAAACCGCTAACACTAACTCATGGATCATCGTAGAGAATAAACATGTTGTGATGTGATACTAAACAGTAGATACCATTCAAGACACTAGTACTTTAACATGAAATGTTTAATGTAATGTATGAAAAGTTCCAGTTAGTTCAAGTTCACACAAAATAAACATCGGAAGAATCAAGATTATAGTCTATCACTTCCCATGAAGTAATTTCCATACTAGGAACAAATAACTTTGCACATGCAAAACCATTGCAAGAGTATAATGTTTGATGACTTGCCTCTCGACTATTGATGTTCCATATAGATTGAGACTATTGATGTTCCATATACCATCGCTCCAGCGCTCTGCCGTCGGCCACTTACAGCTCTCAGCGCCTCATGGCAGCCTGCTCGCCATTTTCCCCCTCCGGCCTCATGAGCTCATTACCACAAGGCAGGCGTGTAGCGCCACCCGATCTGAGCAATGATAACGGATCTCGAGGTGAGAGGGCGCCCAAGCCAACGCCTCGACCCCCGACGGATGTGGATCTGGAGGAGTGGAGCCGTGGAGGTCATGAGGAGGTGGAGCTGCCGCACGGGAGTCTTCCCAGTCGATCGGGGCACGGGAGCAAGTGAGAAGATCTGGGACAAGTGAGCCCCCGGCCGGCAGGCTGGGTGAGGCGTGCGCGCGGACGGAGACCATGGCGGGGGAGCCGGGGAGGCGCTCGGGCTGGGGGCGAAGTCGCTCGATCGACCGAGAGATTTGGGGATGGTGATCAGACTGGGACTGATGGGGGGTGTAGCTGCAAGGAGAGGAGACGACGCAGGGATCGATCGAGGAGACGGACGCAAGCTCCGGGCATATATCCGAATGGATAGTTCACAATATATGATAAATTCATATGTCATTCTATTCGAGATAAAGATATGTTTACCTATTTTTAAGATGTGACGCATATATAGTGTCAAATAAATTTGGTTACGACGTTGCTGGTTTATATATTTTTTAATTTATTGTAATTAAGTCATGTGTTACAATCTGTCTCTATATGTGTTACTACAGTATTATTATTCACACCTTACAAGCATGTGTTACAATATTCCTCTGTAACATATATTATGTGTTGCTGTTGTAGTTCCCTATAACATTTTTCACATCTCGATAAGTATGTGTTACAACATGCCTTTGTAACACAAATTATATGTTACTGCAATATCTCTTTGTAACACATTGTTCAATGTGTTATAGAAATATGTTACAGAAAATATGTTTTGTAGTAGTGTAGGATTTTTTTTGTGATAAGGTAATGCTCACTCTCTATTCAATGGAGATACTTTGGAAATTAACAATATGTGGAGAAATTACCTGTGAGGCTTTATGATCCCAATGACATTGTGAAGGATTGATATTTTCGCTTCCTACTTGGTGTCAAGTGAAGAGCATTTGCAAGGCTCGTTGAAGACAATTACCACCGTGTCAATGAATGCGATTATGACACAAAAGGAGTTTAATGTTATCTAGTAAATGAATGTAATGGTACTTTGTTCAAATTATAATTCCTTATGTCAAAGATGCATGGATCAAGGGCACTAATGAGAAATTTTAATTAAATCGAAATATTTTTCTGTTATTTCAGTTCATATTTCTACGCAATAAGGGTATAGGGCGCTTTAAAGTTCGGTGACAAGACCCTAATGTTTAAAGCTCCAATCGAAAAATGTTTTCGCTTGTCAAGATCTTCCAAGAGAGTTTGTCTTCAAAATCTCCAAGTTGGTTGTCTTCCAAGAGAGTTTGTCTTCAAAATCATAAAATGTTTTGCTGCTCTTCAAAATCCCTAGGTTGGTTGTCTTAACCCAGAACAAAATTTTGTTTGCACTTCAAAATCTCCAAGTTGGTGTCATAACCCAGATCGAATTTTGTCAGCACTTCAATGGTCGATTGTCTTCACCAAAGATTAAGGATGTGAATTTGATTGATTTTTGACTATTTGCATACGGCATAATTTGTATGGACCGTAATTATGATACTATGTATATATGTCGCTTATTTTGATTGTGTTGATAGTGAAATGGGTAAGATATGGATATTTTGTGATATGATTGATGATCGTTACGCTTTGCATGTGATGATATCATTGTTGAAAATATAGATGAATTTTCTGTTATTTTCTAGGATTTTTTGTGAATTTTCTGGGATTTTATATGTTTTTTTTACTTAAAATATTATTTTTGTCAGCCAGGCCGACGAAAATAAATAGGTGGCCGACAAAATTAAGTGCCAAATTATTTTTGTCAGCCAGGCCGACGAAATTACCACAAAATTATTTTCGTCGGCTTTGCCGATGAAAATACAAGTGCCACGTCAGCACCGATCGTGGTTTCGGTGCATCGACAGCCGACGAAATTCACTGTATTTTCGTCGTTCTTTTTTCGTTGGCCAAAAGCCGATTTAAATACATGAGGTGCGAAAAATAGCTATTTTCGCCGGGTTTTTTTCGTATTTTGGCCGATTTAAAATAATGTGGATTCCTGTAGTGACTTTAAAAGGTACTAATATTTTTATAATAAGAATATGAGTCAGGTCTAGAATCAATAAACATGCTAATACATATCAAAAATCATAATTGATAACTATGTCATATTGTCTTAACAAAAGTACTTAATCACTAAGAAATATGAATACTGGATTATTAAAAAAGGGTGAGATGAGGGAGACGATTACGGGGTGGTGCGGAAAGGAAGGCACTACTGATCGTAGGTGCAGAGACGACTGTGGCGGCATCTGCTATGTAACCCTAATTTCGAGGAGATGGCACTAAGTGTGGGTTAGTATCTGAAACAACATGGTGGAATGTTCAATTATATAGTGGTCTACCATATCATAGACAATTAATACATGAAATCGTCATGGTCGGCTACAGAGAAAAAACAGTCTATGTTATATCCCACATGCCTACATATGTTCAACCATTTGTGTTTTATACCAGACAGCTAAAATTGTGGTACGTATGTTTTAGTGTTATATCACAAACAATTCTTCAAGATAGCCATCTGTAACACCTGTTGAACCATTTGTGTTAGTGGAATGTCACAGACGGTTTGTTAGGTTAGCCATTTGTAATATCACCACTCATTCTAACAAAGACAAAGTTTCAATAACTTGGTTGAATCTTATATTATGCCATAGTTTTCATATGTGTGGTATTTATAAATAAAACTTTATACATGAGAGACTCAGAGAACAATGAAACAGAACTTTTCCATACTCTGGGATTTGTTAAATTCCAAATATTTTGCTAGTTTTGACTTTTTAGAAACATCTTCTCGGCTGCTCTATTTGACTTGCTGGATACCTACAAGGGCGAAAAGAGTACAATCAACTACCCTGATGATACCAAAGAGATGTGAAGAGTGGATCAGCTTTGAAGTATGGCCCTTCCTCATGATTAATACAGACATAGCTGGTTTCCTCATAATCTTCAAGATCTATTCATATGCCATCCCCAAATGGTGGCATGTCATCAAACTAATTGTATTATTCCTCATATGCGACATTATCCACTCGAACAATCTTTCTCTTGCTATGAACAACATGCTACTTATTGTTTGTTGGGTCAACAACATAAAATACTTAAACAGCCTACTTTGCATGTATAAATGGCCCATCTTTGTATGCAACTCTTTCGAGGTCCACAAAAGTGATACTGTAGCTGTCAACCTTCACACCTTGTGGAATTTGAACACATCGGCATCGAAACAACTGGATCTTAAATGATATGTATTTGAGCTCCAAATTTCTTCTATGAACCATAATACAAACTCAATCCATGTACCAACCTTGTTGGCCTGGTTGTTCTAAACTTCTGATGAAATGTATCTATGCTTACTCCTTTATATTGCACTATGCTCTTTTCATCCTTCCGTTTGGTGCAAAATGTGTTCCCGTTGATATCATATCCTTGTCATGTCCCAATAGTAAATTTTAGCCCTTTTGTCGACCATTTAAAGATAACACTTGCTAACTCCTCATTTAAACCCACTTTCATCCACATGTTGAATCGCGATTATGTTCTCTCATGATCAAATCCTCAGACCATCCTGGATTCTCTTGTGATAGCATGTCCTTGTTCTCATCCATGTACGGGGACACTTCAGCCATGTGTTGCATTACCATAAAGTGTGCTTTGGAGTACATATCAAAATGAAGGGTGACCGATTTCTAGTTGATAGTTTCAACATCGTCGAGCCTCCCCTTGTGACGAGATAGACGTATGTCAATTAGTTCTACCTCAGCCATGCAATCAATGCAGAACTCAATAACCTCCTCGGCTGTGTAACCTTTGACAATGATACCCTTTGGTCAAGAGCAATTTCTCACATAGACCTTTAGAATTCCCATGTACCTCTCGAATGGCTATATATAATGTAGAAACATGAGCCTATATATCTTGATCTCTCTATCAAAGTGAACAACAAGATGGACCATGATGTAAAAGAATGATAGAGGAAAATACATCTCACACTAACAGAGAGTTAGGACCACCTCGCATTGCAGGGTGTCGAATCCCTCAAGGTCGATGACCTTTCGAGAGATTGCATTGAAGTAATAACACAACCTTGTGATAATAACACAACCTTGTGATCGTCTCTCTAACCTTGTAGGGCAAAATACTTCTAATGGCAACAAGAAGCATCTATGTCATCATTACTTGAAAGTTGCGAGACTTCATGCCATGCAATTTCAAATTATCCACAGACATGGGATTTTTCATTTTTGTAGAGTAGCAAGATGGAACTTTCACATCATGCAAACACTTACATTCTTCCCTTGGTGTCAACTCCGTCTTGATATTCATTTTTACCACATCGCACCATGAATTGATCTTGTCCTTTCTCTTGCCCAGAATGTCCCACGATAGGCCAACAAACTATCATAGGCATTCTTATGCACGTGCATGACATCAATGCAATGTTGGACCTCTAATGACTCCCAATACCATAAGTGTAACACCCCGGCACCCCGTGCCCCGAATGTTACCCTCTCTAGCACCAAACAATTCCAAATCGCTAAGAATAAATAATAGCAAAACCAGCGAACAACTAGAAGGTTGTTGAACTTATTAAAATTTCAAAAAGACCTCCCTAAAACTAGGACATCCACTCAAACAGACAGAAAACATTTGCGCTATATAATATCATTCTAGCAGGTCCTTAGTTAACCAAACACGCACCCAAAAGAAAATTAATAAACTCCACCACATAATTATTACAGGATAGGGACTCATTACGCATAACCGCAAACAATCTTTTACAAGAATTTTCTCGAGCTAGTAATAACATAACTATCAACCAACATGAAGGAACGGTGGTGATGCAAACGTGATTGTGCTACTACCCCCAACCATGCATGCCGGTTCAAGGTACCTGCAACAATACAAACAACAAGCGTGAGTCGATAACTTAGCTAAGTGCATCAAAGAATAATTCCATAGTCAATCGCATTTTCCTACTTAAGAGCATAATAACCATTCTTACATAAGAACAAAGAAGTGGATAGAAATGTATGTCAAAATTTAATTCTCCAACCAACCCCGCGCTCGTCTCTGACGGAGTTCACTACCCCATGATAAAGAAGCGTAACATATAACCTGAAAACATAAATCATATCTCGCAACCAGATATGAAAATACAGATATGCACAATCCATCACACGTACATGAAAATACGAATATGCATAATCCATCACACGTATATAAAAATACGTAATAGACATAATCAATCACACTTCTTCAATCATGTAATGCATTATGCATGCTCACCGTTTCACTTCATTACTAAACCCCGACACATATCTCTTTAATCTTTTGGATGTGGCCACGACTCGATCCAACTCGACACCTTTTCATTTAACTCAAAATCGCCATTATATTGCAATGCGATCTTGAATATGCCATACAAAAGAAGAGTCTCATATCCATACATCATAATCAACTCATAAAACATAATCCATCATTGTCAATGCAATGCAGATTGCACAATTTCCATGCATATGATGCATCATGCATGCTCATCTCCTCTTTAGCACATACCGGATGGCCGAGTGCACACCCGCCGGTGTGCACCCTCTCATTCCCTTCCACCCCGTGGTGGAGGGTGCCTACTCTTCATCGACTCGCTCCCATACAACCACGTATATGGGACTACGAGGTAGGACATTCGTGCCCACTACATGTGAGCACAGAGGCCCACATCAGAATGGGTCGCCTCTTCCATCATGAATGCACGATGCAATTTACAAGAATGAAATGCACCCTTCAATCATTGCCACTCACTAACATAGCCATAACCACTCATATAAACCTAGCCAATTCTCACATTCATGAGTTGCCAGCGATACTAGATTAATCCAAATCAACAATAAGACATGGCTACCCATTACAGTGCTCCTGTCATACAATTAAATCATACAGCCACCAAACCACGCTCACCACTATACACTTGCGCTAATTACTCACTTTCCATTCGCTAACTTTCATCCACCCTCCTTATTTCCATACATGATCATTCGTACTAGTCTAATCAACCTCATGTATAAACCAGGGCAACATATCGCCTACATTAGTAGCACAAAGAAATTTCGCAAATATACTAACTCTAGAAATTACAAGAAACAATTCAAAGATCGCCATTTCATTTACAGATCGATGGGGATCAAGAAGCAATGAGCATAAACAAACACTCATTACAGTTCACAAAAGATAAGAGATATCAATCCATAATCACTGACTAAATAGAATGCCATCACAATTGAATAATGCATAAATAAAGTAAAATAAAATGTTGCATCGCAAGGGAATTCCTCATGTGATATCATACACTGATACACACATAATTTCTAGAATGACAATCCCACACAGACGTGCTTATTCATACACACAAAGTTCGTCAGTACGTGCACCTGTATTGGTCCCATTGCACCGAAGGCAATATGTTGATCATACGCAAATAAATTCCAGAACATTACACCTTTAACCCTAACATTAGCTAAACCGAAAATTCTGTTATAAGGATGAAGCCATCTAAATTACCCATGTATGCGAGTAACCAATAAGTCCATCAGCAAAATAGAAGACACCAATGCAATCAAATAAATTGGTTGGGATTCAACAACTAAGAGTGTCAAATAGTCAGAGATTATTAAGCGACCCATGTTATTATTCTAAGGCAGAGGTAGCAACATGCATATAAGAAGCACACAATCCAACTCCACTTGTTTTACTTTTTAGGTCACCAATTATTCAAACCTCCGAAGTCATCAACAACTCTAAACCTTTGCAGCATATTAAACTCTCTACAATTACCACATGTGATGCGGATAATGAAGGCTCTCTTGCCAAAAGATGATGAGGCCTCTCAAGTCTCAAGTCTCAATTGACATGATAAAAACCAAATAGGTTACAGCTCAAATCACTGGAGAAAGCTACCAGATGTGGATAGATAGAGGATATATCGCCAACATGGTTGTTCAAGACTTAAATGCATGCACATAAATGGAATTCCTAGAGTTTGTATCATCTAATCACAAAGATATGCATGTACACATTTCATCGAACATCTAGACTACAACAACTCATCCATAACCAGAATCTCACCTCCACTTACCACAAGATGGGAGAGGCGTATGAGGTGATACAGATGTGGGGAGGGACGACCGGAGGGCGCCTGCCGGGCCACCAAGGGAAGGAGGCGCCGCCCCTCCGCTTTACTTGTCTGCCGAGATGTCGTGGCTCTGCCTCGAGCTGCTGCACTGCAGTCCTGGCATCTGCCTCTGGCTGGTGATGGCTGCTGCTCCTCCTACGGCTGCTCCTCCTGCGGTTGATGCTGCTGCTCCTGCTACCATCGCCCGGGAGAGGGAAGGGCACCACCGGCCGGCTGTAGAGGAGAGCACAGGAAGGGGCGGCAGCAGGCTCGGGCCAAGGAGGCGCTCAGCACCCTGGGGCAGTCGATCCAGAAAAGGAGGAGGGAGCCAGCAGGGGAAATCGGCAAGGGAGATCGCCAGATGAGGGCTGGGAGGAGGCGCCTGCAGGGAGCCAGCCCGGCTTGGGAGAAAAAGTGGGGAAGTCGGCAGGAACCCTGGAAGGAAAAATATCTTGGCCAAGGGAAGATGTCAGCCACAAGAATGAGAGGAGAGAGAAATTAGGTGAGGGAGGGAAAAATTACCTAAAAACCCCTCCAAAACCAAAGTCCAACGTTTAACAACATTTGGAAATTTTGCGACAACACAACTTTTCTCCCACCAGAATAACCTCGAAAATTAAGAAAATGAAAACAACACCGGCCAAAACCTTAGCCAAAGCTTGCAGTATTACAATAAGTCCCAAAAGATTGACCTCTTCTTAAATATGGTCTTCTCAAGGGTTCTCAAATTACTACCTTTTCTGAAGACAACGCTGATCTCCTTTACCCGATCGTAGACTTCTTTCCTGCTCATAAGTTTTGGGGCTAAACCGTCCTCTTTGTTGTGATCAAATTATTTCTTCATCTTGTGAGACATTCTTTGCAAGGTATCAATGGTGACACATATACATAGTTTTTCGGCTATTACAAAGCCACATGCTCTCGATGTGATGAGGACATCCCAACCAAGGATACAACCGCTGGTCCTTCTTCCCCTACGACTGCTACTTCGTCCCCGATCGTCGCTGTTTCGGCCGCTATTTCGTCTACGACGCATGGAGGGCTTAATCCAGAAGCAAGGTCTTTCCACCCACCTTTGCTGGGCTAGCACGTCAATAACATCCACCAAGGACAGCCCACGCACCAAGGAAAGCCCAACATCAAGCTCAGTTCGTCTCCAATTCCAGTTCGGCCATCTAGGAGTAGCAGGACTTCAAACGGACGCCACGGCCACATCCGAACTCCGTTTTTGACGTTCAACCACTCGTTTGAAAGGTATCGAGATAACCTTTCAAATGGATCTAGTCCCAAGGTCAAATTCGTCCTGAAGCGTCGGAAAACCACAGAACAATCTAACAGGAATTCGTCTCTGAGTCCGGTTCGGCCATCCAGGAGCAGCAGTACTTCAAACGGACATAACTTGGACTCCCGGACTCCGTTTTCAGCGTACGACCACCCGTTTGAAAGCTTAGGAGATAAGCTTTCCAATGGATCTAGCCCCACTACCAAATTCATCATGAAGCGTCGGAAAACTACAGAACAATCTAACAGGAATTCGTCTCCGAGTCCGGTTCGGCCATCCAGGAGCAGCTGTACTTCAAACGGATATAACTTGGACTCCCGGACTCCGTTTTCGGTGTATGACCACCCGTTTGAAAGCTTAGGAGATAAGCTTTCCAATGGATCTAGCCTCCCTTCCAAATTCATCCTAAAGCAATGAGAAATCACAGGACAAGATTACGGGACAGAATTACCAGGTGCTGCGTCACCTTCCTTTTAGCCTATGGCCCATATATCTTCTGTTTTGGTGGCCACCACTGCTTTTGGCTACCCTACACCTCCCCGCCGCCTATATATATGTGGCTACCACCGTTCTTTTATGCTTAGGTTTTGTTGTGTTTGGTAGACCCCGTGTGCGTCCCTCCTCGTGTTTGCGCGTGTCGACTAGACCGTCCGAGCCGAGAAACAGAACCTCAACTTGTTTCATTTAATTTCAATACTATCTATTCAGATTGCTTCATGCTTTGTTCTTGCGGGTTCTCGATTTCTTGCAGGAATAATTGATCGTTTGGATCTTATATCTGTGTGGATTGGCATTGCGATTGTGAAGCTCCCGACCTATTGGTAGGAAGCCCTTGATTCGGTGCCATCAACACCCCCAAATCGACGTATCATCATCTCACCGAAAGATCGGGATCACCCGTCCCCATCAAGTGGTATCAGAGCTCAAGGTTGCTCGGTGAGATTTCCCCTCAATTCTGATTTTTTTCACCTAGAGTCCAGAAAAGAACCACAAAAAAATTAATAGATTGGTTTTCTATCCGAGCCAATTTGTGCCCTAACTTTTACTACTTGTTCTTGGTTTGTTGAATCGTCGGATGCATAATCGTGTCATTGCTGGTTTTAGAGTCTAGTTCCTTTAGAGTTGCGAGTTCTGTTCACGTAATTGTCACAGTGTTTTTCGCCTTCATCGTGTCTTCCTTTGTGCCGCTGCCACCATCTTGCCGCCGCTAACAACAAGCGCTGCAGTCCCCCCACTTCCTCAACTCAGCCAAGCCCAAAAAGGAAACTCCAAAACCTACTCCAATTCGTTCTCGCGTGCAATTTTGTGACTGCTGCAGTAAAACAGTCATAACTTCTGCATACAAACTCGGATTTGGACGTTCTTGGACTCGTTCGAAAGAACACGAAATTTCCTATCAGATCCGGCATTGTCTTTGACAATATAGATATTTCCAAATTCGGCCTTTAACAGTGAGAAAAGTTGCAATCTTTGTTAGGCTGATTTTGATCCACCGCAAAAAGAAAAAAAAAGAAGAAATTCTGTGAGCAAAGGAGAACAAAATAAAAAGAGGCCAGTGCAACAAAAGAGCCGCTGCCAAAAAAGAAAAAAAAGAAGAAAAGAGAAGAAATTCGTGAGCAAAGGAGAACAAAAGGAGCTTTATCATTTAGGTGTCTGCATATTGAGGATCCTAGCCAATATTTATCTTGTTTGTTCAAGGACCTTCACCTTTGTTCTGTGACTAAGTCTGTGATTAGGCTCGCGTCTCTAGCACGGTCTAGCCTAGGACCAGCATTGTAATCGATTTTGAACGACTTTTTCACTTTACTTTTGGATCAAGGGTACTAGTTCCTCCTTTGCTACATATTATTGCTGTCCAAACTCCACCATCTTCTTACCACAGTGTTCGGAATTTGCAATCGCTGCCACATCGAGGACTTGTAAGAACTTGGTAGAAGTTTGAGTGTGTGAGGCTTGCCGCCACTTCATAAAACCTAGTAGTTCATAGGAGCTTACATATCGTGTGGAGTTTCTTTGTTTCTACTAACCATGGCAGTATTCCAAGCAATCATGGGAGTAACGTCGGCAGGAAAATGAACGTGAGGACCCCTCACCCCCAAAGAACGGCGTTGGGTCACTCATTTCCAAAGGATGCACCATCAAGATGAGATGCAAACTCGTGACACTCTTGATGCGATTCAAGCGCAATTGGCACCCCTCATCGAGCTTCAAGCACGCCTAGCATAACTTCTTCAAGGTGCTGCCCCCAACAATGGTGTCGCTGGTCATGCTTTGGGCCAGCGCGGTGCTCCACCGCTCCTTTACACGGGTGGATCAAGAGGAGAACAACTATGCCGCCGACAATCGAGGACGAATCTGAGGAACATGTGAACAACGATCGACCTCATCGCCGACTCCGCAATAATAGGCAAGGTATGGCTAGAAATCAACATGATCAAAGGAAGAAGCTGCCGTGTCCCGAATTTGCAAATCCGACACTCAGTATTCTCGCACTAGTCCAGATCGCGCTAGTGCACACAGCTTAAACAGGTAAAAGTACCACATCATACACATGGAATAATAATAAGGTACATCCAAACATGTATATAATCAAGTTGTTTGACCTTATGGTCACCTTACATCGACACCATGCGGGGCTTACATTTATTCAGAGTAAACAGTAAATAGCAGCGGAAATAAAATAGGTCTTCGTGGTGCTCCATCTCTTCCATAGATGCTCCGACGAAGGCTTACTTCCCTAGTTCTCTAGCCCTTCAACAAACTCCTCTTCATAGGCAGGCGTAGTTTCTTCTTCTGGTAGGTTTGTCCGCAAGGGTGAGTACACACCGTACTCAACAAGTTATGCATAAAATGCACATCTATATACTATATGCATGGCTCATTTCAAAGGAAAGGCTCGATTGGTTAATTTGCTTTTGCAACATTATTTTCAACTAATATTTAGTTAGATTGAAAGCATCAAACCATATAATCATTATATTTCTCAAGTTGTTTTTCACATCTTTTTGGACACACAATCTCTAATCACATTTCTTTGGCACACAGCCTCCACCCCATTTTATTTTCAAACACTACCCCTTGACTGTAATCCCCGAGCATTGTCCATTACCGTGGACTTGGCTATTCGAACAGTTTTGACACTCTGCAGAGGTTATACACTTTACCCACAAGATACAGTAGCACACCACAAAGGCGATTAATCAAATAAGCTTTTCAGAGACTTCATCCTCACCTAAGAACCTCTCCGTGTTGCCTTCACTATCACTTCCCTCACTCGAGAGCAAGTATAGGATGATTTAAACACCGCTGGATAGGGTACCAAGTCAAGCACGTGCACGCTCCCGCATAGCTTACCCCTGTAATCGCCACCCCGAGGTATCAAAGGTAAGACATCGAATCCTACTAAACTAGGTCTTCCCATTCGCACATGTGGTTGTACGAGAGACTCAGTCAAAGGCTTGCAAGGTAAGGTCCTTAACCCACCAAGGCAAGACATCCTTCTCGCTTTTGGCACACACCCCTCACAACACTCAACCCATCCCACGGTTTGCCACACAGCCCACTCGCACGAAGCCTCGGTCCACTTGCCCCAGCCTAAATCAATTCCACCCCAAGTTATTCAATCTGCAACACATGCCCGTTATCGTCTTTCATGTAGAACCACACAGTGTCTCTACAAATCCAACACCATTACCAACAAAGATTCCACTTTATTCAAAAAAATCATTCCATAATATTTAGTCAAGATTACATTTGTATTTAAGAATATCATTCACGAGTAAGCATGACTAAGCAACTATTCACGGCCTAGCCTCCGTGTTGGCATATTATATATCATCAACCAACTAGATTTACCCAACTTAGGTTATCAAGGAATCATGGCATACAATTGATATCAAGGTGGCATAAACAATTTGGTTGGATAGCTAATTCACCCAAAATAATTAAAGTCATTTTTAGTTGAATTAGCATGCATAGTTTGAAACAAAATACATTTCAAAATTTAGGAGCAACATGGTCAAAGCATAACTTGCCTTCGAAAAGTTGCTGATCCTGTTCCGAAGTTCTCGAAACCTCCCGACAAATCAACGTCTAATTAAAATCAACATACACACAATAAATACATTTTCCAGAGAGCTAAATCAACTCTAAAAATTCCATAAAATTAACCAATAAATAGATCTTGATTTTACAAATTTTTAGAAATTGGAATCACTCAAATCGGAGTTAAAACGTAAAAGTTACAAGCGTTTGAAGTTTTAAAATAAATCCAAAAAGAATAAACCAAATTTCATTATTTATTTTTGTACTGAAAATCCCGAGATTACACTACTACAGAACGGCACATTACTATCGCTTTATCTGTGTCGGTTCTTAAGTTTTCAGGAAACAACGATTGTGATAGATAACTTCGACGGGTGTTAGTAATAATCACTATCGGTTCGAGATTATAGTGATTGTGATATGGACTCGACATATCTCAATCGGTTCTCAACTAACAAGTTTATAGTGATATGGACCGTCATCTCTATCGGTTCCAAGAAAATAAGCGATAGTAATGATCACATATACATCACTATCGGTTCTTTTTATAGAAGTGATAGTGATGTGGGTATACATCACTATCGGTTCCAAGAAAAGAAACGATAGTGATGTTCACGTGATCATCACTATCGCTTTATGGAAAGAACCGATAGTGATAAACGTGGAAATCACTATCATTGTTTAGTTGAGAACCGATTGTGATGTGCCTCGCTAGGTTATATATACCACTCGAACAAGATCTCATTGTTGTTCCAGAGGAGATTTCTCCGCCGACCAAGAAAACAATTCATATTCTCAGGCTTGGAAGCAATACTTGGATGATAAAATTTGAAGTCCTCAAGGATAGGTGTTAAGAGGGCAAATTTGAAGCCTTATCTTGAGGAGATTCCTTCTTTTTACCCTCGCTTATTGCTTTTCTTCAAAATATGAGCAATCCGCCTTTAAATTAAACCCTTCAATTTTGCACTAGGTAATTTTGATACATCGTGAATAAAGTTTAAGTTGCACCGAATTGAGTATATGCTATCGATTTCACACTCTCTATTAATTTGTCAAGCACACATCTATTTAATTATTGTAGTGCTCTTGTTAATATGGAATTATTGTTAATTTCTATCATGTGATAAATGCTAGAGTTTAGGCTTTAACCTCGCCTCTGTTCGAGGATGCTTGTTTATAAATATGCCAACAAAATGGCATATTTATAAGTGAGCGATCTCGAATTGTCCACGTTTTTAATTGGACGATTCGAGGATATATGGTTTGGGCAAGTTCTGGAGCTGTTGTACAACTCAGAGTAGATTTGCATCGCCTCTCCTGGTGTTCTCCATATACACACCCTCTTGACCTGTTGTCGAGACGGTATATGGACAACAATGAGAGATGTCTTTAAATTTTCTCTGAGTTGTACAACAGCAAGAACTTTCCTAACCACATATCTCGAATGGGATAGGACCTAACCTATTTAGAGATTAGGAGTCATCGTTGGTACCCTTGTTTTGTTTTGTTGTAGTCAAAAGATTTGCAAGTACTACAAAGAGCTATATAATTAGATTATTTGATATGATTGTTGATGTTAAAAATGTAGGTCTCCTATGTAAGGAATTCAAAGCACTAAACCGGAGAAGAATCTAGATATCGATCGGGAGTACATATTTTATATATCTTGGAACCTGTCCTCTATTTACATAAGGTAATATTAACTTGAAATGATGTCTCAATATTTCAAATAGCTAGCTAGGTGTCTCAATATTTATTGTGCGAAGTTTAATTACAGATGGACCGTAAGGAATGGATGTATCGAAAAAGTCGTTTGAGTGCTGAATTTCGAGAGGGTGTTAAGGAGTTCAAAAAATTGCGAAGAGGACATTGTGAGGAGGGTGTAAACTTCATATATTGTCCTTGCATTGATTGCACCAATCTGAGAAGATTTAACAACTTCGGCTCAAATCGAGGACCACCGATTCGACGTGGCTTTGTGAGGAATTACACGTGTTGGATCCATCACGGCGAGATGTGGTACCCTTCCTGTGTAACGAAGATACGGTGGAACCGGATGACGAGTTGCAGACATGATATGTTTGAGGATGAGAATTTGGAGCAAATGTTGCGGGATGTGGAGGGTAATTACACGGAAAGAGAGTTCAAAAGTTTAAAAGCTTGATGGAAGATTTATGCCAAACCGCTGTTCACAAAGTTGCAAAGCGGAATACACCAAGTTGGGTTCGGTCCTTGCATTGTTCGAATCAAGGCAAAACACCGTTGGACGATACAAGTTTCAATGCACTTCTAGTTCTTCTATCGGATGTGCTTCGTATGAAGCGAGTTGCCAACAAGCATTTATGAAGCGAAGAAGCTCTTGTGTCCCATGGGAATGGAAATAGAAAGGATACATGCATGTCCTAATGATTGCATCTTGTCTTAGTAACGCATATCGGGCTGCACGCGTTTGTCCAAGTGCGGTGTGCCCCTACAAACAAAAGGAGAAGCGTAACGACAAGAAGCGAAGAGCCGAGGCAACGATGGTGAAGAGGTCACTAAAGGTGCACGGCCAAGGTATTGTGGTACTTGCCCATCATTCCCGTCTTGAGCGGTTGTTTGCAAATCCCAGAGAGGCAAAATTGTTGTGTTGGCATTATGAGTCTCGAAGGAAGATGGCAAGCCGAGACACCTGCCGATTCGGCTCAATGGAGAAACATCGATTGGAAACATGAGGAGTTTGGTGCGAAATGAGGAACATAAGGTTTGGGTTGAGTACCGATGGAATGAATCCGTTTGGTAACATGAGCGGCCGTCCGCAGCCGCGTGGCTAGTTACGTTGTGTATCTACAACCTTCCTCCTTGGTTGTGCATGAAGCGGAAGTATATCATGATGTCCTTGCTAATCTCGGGACCCAAACAGCCGGGAAATGATATTGATGTATACCTTGCACCATTGATCGAGGATTTGGTATAATTGTGGAATGAGGGGGTCGTGGTGTGGGATGCATACAAAAGAGAGTATTTCACCCTACAAGCTATGGTATTTTGTACCATAAATGATTTCCCGGCGCTTGGTAATTTGGCGGGTACAAGACGAAGGAGCCAAAGCGTGTCCTATCTGTGAAGAGGAGACCGAGAGCCTATGGCTACCGAATTCCAAGAAAACCGTGTATATGGGTCACCAGAGGTTTCTACCTCGAAGTCATCGATCCGTAAAATGGATGACAAATTTGATGGGAAGAGGGAAGTCCGTTCGCCCCGCACCTATGAGTGGAAGGCAAGTATATTCACGTGTGGAGGATATTGAACTTCAAGACGGAAAGAGTCGAATCTGCTCGCACTTAGGACAATTTGGAAGAAGAGGTCCATATTTTGGGACTTGTCGTCTTCGAAGGAGTTAGATGTCCCACATTGTATTGATGTCATGCACGTTGAGAAGAATGTCTGCGACAATTTGGTTGGTATCCTGCTGAACATACCTGGGAAGACCAAGGATGGTGTGAATGCTCATCGCGACATGGCCTACATGGGAATCAGGCCCAGGCTTGCGGTGATAGAGGAGGATGGGAAAGGTCCGACATCCCCACCGCATGCTACACCTGCCCAAGAAGGAGAAAGAAGATCTCGCAAATGTCTCCAAGGTATTAAAGTTCCATCCGCTACTCCGCAAACATTAAGAAGCCGTGTCCATGGATGATTTGAAGTTGTTGGGCATGAAGTCCCACGACCGCCATGTCTTGATGACCCAAATGCTCCCGGGCCATATCGTAAATATTCTACTCGAGGATGTCGGGTTTGCAATCACGAAGCTCATTATTTCTTCAATGCGATCTCCTCGCAGTTATTGACCCCGATATGCTAGACAACTTACAGAGTGAGGTGGTGCAGACTCTATGTCGACTTGAGATGCATTTCCCACCATCGCTCTTCGACGCCATGGTCCATCTTGTTGTTCACCTTGTCGAGAGATTAAGATATGTGGCCCCAAGATTCTTACGTTACATGTATCCGCTCGAGAGGTACATGGGTATATTAAAGTCCTACGTGAGGAATCGGCCGAAACCTCGAGGGTAGTATTGTGGAAGGTTATGGACCAAGAGGTTATTGAGTTCTGCGTGGACTATCTCGGAGAAGACAAGCAATCGGTGTTCCTCTATCTCGCCATGAGGGCGATTATCGGCAAAGGAACTGCTGGGCGAAACTAACGAGGCCACGCTTGATATGTATTGCAAAGCGATCTCGACAGATCTTTGCAAAGACAAAGACGAAGTTGCGGTGGTATATCGAGCAAAGACAAGTCGATTTTACGAGAAGAGAATCCACATATGGATGAGCTTTCCATCATGCGAGAACACAACGATAGATTTCTAACATGGTTCAAACAGAGGCAGAGGTCTCTGTTAGTGATACTATCAAATGGTTGGTCGACGGACCTAGATTTAATGTACGCATATGGCAGGGTACGATATTAATGGGTACACCTTTTACATCGAAAGTCGATGATCTGAGTACTGCTCAAAACAGCGGTCAAGATAGATGCTTTGTCCGATGAACATCATCGAAAGGAGGATCCTCAATGGCAATGAACTCTTATTACGGGTGATCAAGAAATTTGGGAGCTCGACACGGAATATACCAGATTCCATTGTTCCGATGTAAGTGGGTGGGACTTCCACATGGAGTGAAGGTCGACAAGAGAGGTTTTACTCTTGTGGATCTCAACAGACTCGCTTATAAAGATGACCCATTCGCATTTGTGAAGCAAGCAAATCAAGTCTTCTATGTGCGTGATCCGCCAATCCGAGGTTGCACGTCGTCCTTTATGGTAAGCGGCGGATCGTTGGTGTCGAAAATGTCATAGATGAAGAAGAATACGACCAATTCGATGAAATACCTCCGCTTATGATGGGGCTGTCTTAAGCGGTGACAACGACACACATGGAGTAAATTATATGCGTGTAGATCATCAAGAAGGGTTATATTGTAAATAAAAGGAGTACATCATTGTATCGCTTGATATGTGTTTGCAAAGGTTATGTGTACGTATGAAACTTTCACAAATTTTGTCAATGCATTGTGGTATGTAGCTACTTAATGGAATAAAAAGAAGGCACTCTACATCAAATCATTTCGAATTTTCGAATACTTGGACTTTATTTGAGAAAGATTTGACTTTTCTACTCTTTGACCAAAAAGTATGCCTACAAAGTGAATTTGGGCTTGTTTTCAATGCTTACTCATTTTGCCAAAATCCTTTTAGAAAAGATCTGTAGTATCACAAAGTATGTTTCGCAAACTTTCAAATAATTCCAACTATGTGTGCAAAAGATATGGCCTTTTCACTCTTTGATCGAGATATCTCAGAATTCAGACAGTATGGTTTGTCGGAAAACAAATAAAGGCCTATATTTGTATCGGTTCTTATTCAAAGTTTACACATACATAATCATTTGTATCGGTTTTGTAATAAAACCGATAGTAATATTATCCTTCGCTTGTATCGGTTTTAATTTAGAACCGATAGAAATATCACTCTAGGGTTTTCCTTAGTACAAGTATTTCTATCGGTTTTCTTTTACAAACCCGATAGAGATACTATAATTGTATCGGTTTTAGTTGAAAACCGATAGGAATATGCCTCCCTGTGGTTTTCCTTAGTATAAGTATTTCTATCGGTGTTTTTGGAAAACCGATAGTAATGAGGAGAGTGAACAATTTACTCGCGCTCCTCCATTTTTTTGCCCTAGCTCCGCTTCCACTCTGGTTGCTCCCGACCACGATTTCTTCGCCTCCACCGCCAACGCCGCCACGACTCCTCCCCCGCCGAATCGCGTGCACTCCTTCCTCCTCTCCTCCTCACGCCGCACTCCTTCCCCGCCGATCGCCTCCCGCCGTCGACTCCTCCCCGCCGACTCTTCCCCACGCCGACTCTTCCCCACGCCGAAGTCGCCCCCACGCCGACTCCTCCCCGCCGACTCTTCTTCCCCACGCCGTCGACTCTCCCGCACCAATCACTTTGGTAGATTGTCTTCGTGAGCTCGGATCCGTGAGTAAGGAACTTTACTCGATCCCTCTATTGGTATTGTGTCGAGGACCGATTGAGAAATTTGGGAACTAGCCATCGAGCTAGAGGCTGTTTTTCTTGATCTGAAACACCGAAGTTTGTTATATTCTTGCGCTCAATGATGATTCAAATAGTTGAGATTATATTGATCTGCTAGCTAGTGAATGCTTTCTGTAGTTCAGCACTGTTTTAGATCATTGTGTTTAGACTTCATCTTGGCCTTGTTGCTTCTGGATATGTGCTATGTCATCCTGTGATTAGTTCTGTTACATGGCTTGAATAGCTTTGTTATCAACGGTACATTCTGGAACTTATTGTTACTAGTCTGGTGCCTGTGTGTTAGACCATTTTAATGCTGTCTTGCTGGTTCGGAGTTTGTCATAAGTCCATAACTGAGTTCTAGTGAATCAATTTTCTTAAAACAGTGCTGAATTGTGTAGATTCACTGATTTCAGATTGATATATTCTGTGATATATACTGCTGAAATTGGTGTTGGAGGGCTCATTTGGAGCAACCCATCAATTTATGAAATCTGAGAGCAAAATTGCTAAATCAACCATGAGCAGTATGCTGGTTTGTTTAGTTTGTTTATTATCCATGCTAGATGCTATGCTTATTTGTGATCAGATCATGAATTACTTTGCTTAAAAGCCTGTTCCTGTTGAAGTCATGATTTTATCATATGTTCCTGGCATAATGGATAATGTGTGCTTAGTTATATATGGGTTAAGTCATTGTTTCATTATATGCTCATACTGCAAATATTTCAACAGTCCAGAAACCAAATTTCCAAACTTCAATTACGAAGTTTAGTTTAGCAAAAGTGGACTTCGATACCAACAATTTGCAAACTACCAAAACCCGATGTTAAGTCGTATATGTGTTGTTGCTATATATGTGGATTACCTTATATTTGTTGTCTTAGTTTTAACAACCGCAACATATATGGTCTTATTTGTCCTTATATGATTCTCAATTCGATTTTTCTCTATGCTTGGTGTATCTCTTGGATAGTCCCGGTATTTTACAAAGTTAGCATTTGCAAAAGTATTCATACATTTCTATATAGCATAATCTTTCCATATGCAAGGATTGCTTGTTCATATATGCAAGGATGGCTTGTAGCAACTTTTGAGTATGCGATGGTATAGTTATTTCAATCTTAATTGCATATTACTTTTTTATCTCAAAGATATGTTAGAGTTTAGGTTATGTAACCTCGTCTCCCGCTCGAGAGTGCTTAATTATAAATATGCTGGAATAGCATATTTATAAGCAAGCAGTCTCGAATTGTCCACGTTTTTTGGACAGTTCGAGGATATGTGGTTGAACAAGTTCTGGTTGTTGTACAACTCACAGAGTAGATTTGGTAGCGTCTCCCAATTGTTCTCGGATACACCCCTCTTGACTTGTTGTCGAGACGTATCCGGAGAACAATGGAGATGCAAAATTTTCTCTCGAGTAGTACAACGGCTTAGGAACTTGCCCAACCACATATCCTCGAATGGGATTAGGACCAAACCTATTTAGAGGTTAGGAGTCATCGTTGAAGATCATTCGCTTTCTCGCTTGTTGTCAATGAGCCGTTGCTTTACATGATTTATTGTCAACTTCACATAATTGCTACTTAATTGCTTTATCTCATGTCAAATATATGACCATGTCGATAAGAAAACTCAAAATGTCGCAACTAGAGAGCATCGACTCATCGCCGATGTAACCGAATTAGCTTGCTCTGAGGGGCCGAGCGAACATCGAAGTGTCGAGCCGAGCCAACTTCCAAGTATCGAGGGGCCGAGCGAACTTCCAAGTGTCGAGCCGAGCCAACTTCCAAGTGTCGAGGGGCCGAGTAAGGTGAGGAAGGCCCGAGGACCGAGTAAAGGGGCCACAGGAGAACACCGCAGTTCTCCAGCTCAATGCCACGGGGTTTGCACGGGTCCTCCTAAGTACAAGGGGCGATATCGCCATTCCTCGACCAATTGGTGAGGGAGAGGGTTGCCATAACAGTTAAGGACCGGAGAAAGGAGGTCGCCGAAAGCGTAAGAACCGGTGTGGGACGAGGTGAAGGGCAAATGGATTATAGAAGAGGAGGAAAAACAATGCCAAAGCATGCGCTATGAAGAGGATGGGTGTGGCTTTGAGGCACTTCAGGCTACATGCATAGTGAGTACGTCTTTGAAAGGCCTTACACCATTCGGAGAAGTATCCGTCAAGGACTCGATGTTTGGGAGGAGTTCACGAGATCAAGGGTACGCCTGCGAAGTGAGGAGCCGAGAAAGAACATTGGTATCCGTGAGGCGTAACCGTACCCGCACCACCTCGGTTCAAGTGACTCTGAAGAAAGCGAATGGGCGCGAGTAACCGAGGAGTGCGCGAACTCCGATACGGCGTTGTTTAACTCCCACATATGTGAGGAGCGGCACGGATCGGTATTAGCGAGGACAAAGAAATCATGGACGGGCAGTGGTAGTACCAAACCCGCTATCTGCGCAAGTCGTCTCCACCATCGTAAGTCAAGAACTTACTACATTGCGATCAACCATTCTGTTGTATTTCAGATCTAATTCGTACTCCCCTCTTGCAGGAGGAGGTCACCGGAGGAAAGAGCAGGGGACCTTTGTTAGCCAAGGGTCAAATGACATCTTGTCCTCCATGATTAGGAAGTCCGACCATAAGGGCCGGCACTTGCCGAGGGCGGGGGCATACGAAGAAGATGTACTTGAAGACGAGGTTAGGAGTGCGGTGGCAAGATCATGGGAGGCACGCGACGGGCGCGCATGAAGGACATGCTCAGGGAGGAGATCAAGGAGGAGATGAGGGGAGATGACGCACGTGAGCAGGAGATGAGGGTAGAGATGGACCGCTTGAGGGCCGAGATGATGGCGATGTTCTCCCAGAGTCAGAGCCAGATGTGTTAGTGATATGCCCTAGAGGCGATCATGTGAGATGATTGTATCATGCGCGCCCGTGTTCATGTACTTATCGGTTCCATGAATATATGTCATTCCTTTGTTCATTGAGTATGACTTAATTGTGAAACGCATTGGTTATATGATATTATTCTAAAACGATCCTCGTTACATATCATTATGTGGGACAATAGTGATTTGACCAAAGACATGTATTGATTGATGGTAATGTTTCACATACCATAGATATGGAGATATCAAATCAATAATGTGGGCACATGTTAGAGAACATGGGGTTGGATAGACCCACTCAGAGACAATCGATGAGATTGTTATCTTAGAAGTGCCATCGTGTATAGTCTCGAGTGGTATACCTATACGATCCTTTGACCTCGAGATCCTTATTGATTCTCGGCATGTGTAATTGCATACTTTGAGGCTATCAAACGCTTCTCCGTAACAGAGTTATAAAGGTAGCTTACGGGTATGCTATGAAACATGACGTGAGATATAAGAGATCAAGATGGAATTTGCCCTTCTTGATAACGGAGAGATATCTCCGGCCCCTGTGTGATGGATAAGGAAAAGTGCATGGCCATGCCAAAGTGATTAAAGTGTTAATCACGAATTATATCCATTACATTGACGAGTGAATGGGTCGAGCTACCACAAGGATGGCACGTATCTTGCCTTGAGCTTGACTGGTATCGCGTGGCAAAAGGATCGATATATGAGTATATCAAGGTTCAGCCGATACGATCATTTTGTGCATTCGGGGGACGACATGTCCTGCTAGGAACCGCTGTTGTCTGATGGTCTGGAAAAGAGATTTCCAGGGCCATGGCCGTTTGCGCAAGAACCTATCGGGTCACACACTTAACGGGTTGGATCATGTCTGATGGATTGGATCCATTAGTGGGTTTACACGGATTTGGATCCTCTGGCGTCTTAATGGATTTCTACTGTAGAAGATCCATTAGCGTGAGTCCTAATGGGCTTCTATCGTAGAAGGCCCGTTAGTGCACTCTATATATAAAGGGGCGTGGGGTGTCGCCAAGTAGTTTACCTCACCTCGAAACCTAACCGTCGCCGCCAGAAACCCTAGCCGTCCGCGTGGTGCTAGCACACCGGCGCACAGGCGTTCCCACCTGACGGTGGATACCGTAAGGCGCCGTTATTCGCCTCGGCGCCGATCGGCGATCGGTTTCACCCTCCCCAACCTCGCGTGCACATCTACATCCGCGCGCGTGCACCGGCGAGGAGACGCTGGGACTCGGCAATCACTCGGCGAGCACTCGGGCGGTCCGGAGACCACTCGGCGAGCACTGGGTGATCTCGCAAGCACTCGGCGAAAGCAATCCGGGAATACGATCGACTACGTCTGAAGGCTTGAGCACGCGGAGGCTTCACCCACTCTACTTCCGCCGCTAACGTGCTCCAAGGGTAATGCTCCATGATCCACTACTCGCATGATTCCCGGTGTTCGCAGAGAAAAATTTTATTTTCGCCTAGCGTAAGCACCGCTGCTCCAACAATGGTATCGAGCCGATCTTGCGTTGTTTTAGATCTCGATGTTGCGCATATGTTGATATGTCGTTAGATTAGTCACGGGTTGATATGATCAATCGGTATAGGGTTCATGAGGTACGAGTTGGTAGTGCAACGAGGCCAAAAGATTAGTTCGTGGCTTTATCTAGATCATGTTGCGATCGTCCATACCTACCGGAAACACCATCCGGACCTTCGTCATGTGCCATCTATGATATTAAGCCAACAGACGAGGCCGCGTGTGCAACCTTCTCGAGGGCCTCACGCATTTGATGTATGAGTTGATGGTTCTACACGATCAAAAGATTAGTTCGCGCTCGTTCGATTCATGCCGCATTACCCCTACCGGCCGGTAACACCATCGGGTAGTAGCCCGTCTTTGAATAGATCGTGCCAACAGATCGAGATCGGTGTAGTCGCCGCCTTCTCATGGAAATTGAGGCATTCGATGGCTCGGAATCGGTATGATTTGATCAATCCGTTGAATTTATAGCGCCAGAGATATGATCTACGCCTCGAAAAAAAATTTCAACGGGCGCCGCCACTGATGAGGGCGCCGCCTTCAACCCCGCCCGCTAATCAAGAAGCGGGACCGCCGTGATAGTCACCGTAGCGGCCGTTAAATAAATCTTGATTCCCATCGCAGGTAGAATACGATTCTGCGCTTAACTTATTTTTTGCAGGAATGATGTGAATAGTATGGCTCCCTTGTGTGTATGTGATGCATTAATGTAATTTTCATAGCCTCATGTGCTATGGTTAATTGCGGCTTGGGCTGCCATGTTATTGTATAACGGCTCATGTCGATTTGTGATGCTTGAAATCCTCATGTAAGTTGTTTACTAGCTATTAGACGATTAGCGTGGTACTCGATCATGGAGGCGGCGTCAAGCATGATGGCTCGGTGGGCGGAAGCGACAATGGAGATTGGAGTGCTTTGGGCCATACTATTTCACAAGTTAATGAGATTATCTGTGATGATTTCGTCATGCTATTCTATCATGTTTGGTGGATATGATTGTCATGTTAGAATGGTTTCCCTCGAAAAATTAAGAGTTTCATGCCCTTCCAATAGTCGCACCTATAAAGATCTTGTACGTTGAATGGTAGTTTCGCCAAAGCAGGTGCCATCAACTTCCTTGATCGATAGGGTGGATGTCTGACATCCGCATGCATAGTATTGGTTTACTTATCGAAGCTATCAAAAGCGGTTTTGGGCTTGGGCATGGATGTTGGGAGCCGGGGCATTGGATGCCACCTAACAAACAAGAATCACATATGATGTGATTGGCAATGTTATGCCTACCTATGTTACCGGGTTCTAGCGGTGATGCCAAAGCTCACTAGGACTTTAGTGAATATGGATCTTGTCCCATCGAAAGTCGCCAGAGGGAAAGTGACTTTAGTGGGAGTATCTTTTATTAAAATGTTTAATAGAAGATTTACATGAACATTGTGCTAAGACTTTGCATATTTATTTCTGTTGTAGATGGCACCTAGTACTGTCACTCAAAACACCGGGTTTTAATTTATGATCGATTCTCGAGAAAGAGAAACTCTCTGGAACAAACTTTATTGATTGGTACCGAAACTTGAGAATTGTTCTCAAGCAAGAGAAAAAGGAATATGTCATTGAGGAGCCATATCCTGAGGAACTAGCTGAAGATGCTATCTGCTGGCGAACAGCGTGCTTATGAGAAGCATGTCAATGATGAGGTTGATGTTGGTCGTCTCATGCTTGCTACAATGAACTCGAGCTTCAAAAGCAATATGAGAACACGAATGCCTATGCTATGATCACAGCCTTCGTAGCATGTTTGAGAACCAAGCTAGAAATTTGAGAGATACTCGATCTCAAAAGCTCGCTTATGCGTGCAAGCTAAGCTGAAGGTAGTTCGGTGAGTCCTCATGTGATCAAGATGATTGGTTACATTGAGAACTTGGAGAAACCCGAACTCCCCCTTAAGCCAAGAGTTGGCTACTGATGTGATTCTCCAGTCGCTTCCTGCAAGCTTTGAGCCTTTCATCATGAATTTTCATATGAATGGCATGGAGAAAAACATGTCTGAACTGCATGGGATGCTTAAAACAGCAGAGGAGAGCATCAAGAAAAGCAATAATCATGTGATGATGGTCCAAAAGGATGGTGGTAAGAAAAGGAAGCGTGGAGCAAAAGGCAAGGGTGTGGATACGATCCCCAACCCTAAACCTAAGACCAAAAGTGGTCCTACTGCTTCTGATGCATGTCACTACCGCCATAAGAAAGGTCATTGGCGAGGAACCGCAAGAAATACTTGGAGGATAAGAAGAATGGAACTCTAGCTTCCACTTCGTATTAATGTTATAGAAGTTAATCTTGCTACTTGTCCTAATGAGTCATGGGTATTTGATACCGGATCGATGATTCATGTTTGCAAATCGTTCGAGGGGACTAAGAAAGACTAGAAGTTGTGCAAGTGGTGAGGTGGACATTCGCGTCGGCAATGGCGCAAAGGTTGTCTGCAATGGTCGTTGGCGTTTATCCCTTATCGTTACCTTCGAGATTAGTTTTGGAATTAAATAATTGTTATTATGTTCCAAATTTGAGCAAAACATTATCTCTTCTTTATGTTTGGAAGAAGATGGTTTTGATTTTGTAATAAAGAACAAATGTTGTTCAATTTATTTCAATGATATGCTCTATGGTCATTGTCCATCATTGAATGGGCTATATGTGCTAAATCTTGAAGATAATTTTGTCTATAATGTTAATGCGAAAAGACTCAAAACAAATGATTTGAATTCCGCTTATCTGTGGCATTGTCGCTAGGCCATATAAATAAGAAGCGCGGAGAAGCTCCATAAAGATGGTCTTCTTGATTCATTTGATTTTGAATCATTTGACACGTCTTGAGCCTTGTTTACTTGGCAAGATGACTAAAACGCCTTTCACCGGTTCAAGTGAGAGGCGAGTGACTTATTGGCCCTAGTACATACGGATGTATGTGGACCGATGAGCGGCTGGGGCCAGAGGTGGATTCGAAGATTTCATTACCTTTTACCGATGACTTTAGTAGGTATGGCTATATCTATCTAATGAGGCATAAGTCTGAATCTTTTGAAAAGTTCAAAGAGTTTCGTAATGAAGTGCAAAATCATTTGGGCAAGACAATTAAATTTCTGCGATCGATCGTGGAGGTGAGTATTTGAGCCATGAGTTTAATGACCATCTTAAGAATTGTGGAATAGTTCCTCAATTGACTCACTTTGAACGCCTCAATGGAATGGGGTATCCGAACGGAGGAATCGAACTTTGTTGGACATGGTTCGGTCTATGATGAGTCAAACTGATCTTCCATTGTCATTTTGGGGATTTGCTCTAGAAAGCAATTGCGTTCACACTAAATAGGGTTCCATCAAAATCGAGAGAAAGACGCCATATGAGATATGGACCGAAGCGTCCTCGTTGTCTTTTCTAAAGATTTGGGGTCGTAAGCCTATGTAAAACGATATGACGTCGATAAACTTCACGCCAAGTCGATAAGTGCTTCTTTGTGGGGTACCCTAGGGAAACTAAAGGGTATTATTTTTATAACCGAGAAGAGGGCAAAGTGTTTGTCGCTCGGCATTGGGTCCTACTCGTGATGATTCCGAGTAACAACGTGGTCTACACTTTTAATTCCATTGAGAAGAGACCGATGGCCTCACGCGATCAAGCCTCCTTTGGAGCGATAAGAAGCACTACTCTTATGTAACACTTTCGTATTTAACTACGTACATTCATTATTTTGTACTATGACGTCTCTCCAATGTATATAGGGGTTTCTCCAGGCTACGCCGCATGAGGGATATACTACGATCGAAAAAAGGGCTCCAAGCTTTGGAGTATGTGCTTTCAAGGTACAAGTATGCGTTCTATATAAGATTTAGATTTCGACATATTTTCTTCGTCTCTTAATTTCTTTTTTTCTTCACATTGCCATCAGCAGGCAGCGGCGACCCTTTGCGGTTTGTCGTCATGCATCACATCTTGATCTTGATTAGCCTCTCGCACCGCTTTCCCCGGTATATATGTACATGCATAATAATACAAGTAGCCTTTCACATAGAAATTTCAAAACTTAAATTAAAACACTTTCGTTTCTATTTTGCGACTCTCAATATCCCCGAAGAGTATAGACCTTTTACGCTCAACAAGATAAGGGACCACTTATGCGATTGGTCTTGGATGGAATGTATGGTGGAGGACTGACGGTTTAGAGATCCCAAAGCTCGTACTAGGCTATATGTGAACAATATTACAAATCTGAATGGGATTACATGTGTACATGATGGTTAAGCATGTGTCATTTGTAACAAAGTATTCATTTTCTGAATGTGATATGTATTTGTTGTAACAATTAAAGTATTCATTTTCTCTGTGAATGAGTTGTATTCATTTTCTGTGAATGTGAATGTGATATACATCTTTGTATGTTTGTGATATGTGCATATATATATTTGTGTGAAATATGTGCTTGATTGGAGGTCAATTGGAAAGTAGCACACCCTTCATCTCTCGGTTCTCTCACAAGAAAATGATAGAGATAACATTGTCATCTCTATCGGTTTTTGTAAGAAATGATAGAGATAATGTTTACATCTCTATCGGTTCCTACAAGAAAATGATAGAGATGAACTCATCATCTCTATCGGTTCTTGAATAAAATGATAGAGATGAACTCATATCTCTATCGGTTCTTCGAAAAGAACCGATAGAGATGATGAGTTCATCTCTATCATTTTCTTTTTCAAGAACCGATAGAGATGATGAGTTCATCTCTATCGAGCAAGAACCGATCAGTAATAATAGCGCCATCTCTGTCTAACCGCTTAGTGTCGTCACCGTAACCGATTGCGATGATAAAAAGAACCGACAGTGATGTGTAAACGTGTAGTAGTGTTATGACGTCGGCTTTGCTATTTATGACGCTCATCAATTAAAAACGTTTTCTAACGAAATATATATATTTTGAAAATTGGATTTATGACGTCGGCATGACGTCATCGCCGACGCTATCATCGACCCGCGCCGGATCGACAAGTGGGCCCCACCAATGACGTCAGCCGGTGACGTCAACAAGACACGTGTCAATCATCCGAGCGTGACACGCGGCGGCGAAGTATCAACCGAGAGGTTGATCAATTCTCAACCGTCGGATCAAAAATAAACGGCGGAATCTAAACGATGGTTCGGCTCGGTTTATTCCGATGGCGACACGTGGCGCAATGTCAGCCCTCGGATCACGATCTAACGGCGAAAAATAAACCGAATAACGATTCAATTAATCCGATCATGCGTCAAGATTCGTGCGATGCGATCAACGGCCAGATGGCACCGACACTTTGAGCGCCACCACGGTCGCGACCGCGGCTCAATCGTGATCACCGATCTACATCTAACGGTGGCAATTATTCGGGTGACGTCGACGATAGCACCGGCACGACGCCGCAAGATCCGTGCGACGACACGCGTCCCGCCGCAGATCGACCCAAGACGCAGCGGCTTGATCCGATCCGCACATTTCAAAATCTCGGCTTAGATTAATTCAACTTTACGCGTAATATTCGGATCTATTTGTTACAGTAAAAATGGCTACGTGGCACATTATCAACCGCACGATTCCGATCAAATGGCTAACGTTAGAAGATGGGGTTCACTATTCACGCGACTACGTGGATAGTTCCCGATCGTTCGATACTAATCCTACGGCTATCATCTAACACAGGTTTAAGCACACGCGGCGATCCCGTACCACGACATCGTGGCACTATCCTAACCCTTCATTGCTAGATCTACGGCTACGGGTGAAAATGGGACTCACTGTTTTGATGGCGACGTGGGTGAACCAGAAGCGTCGATGGTGGATCGAACGGTCGACAAGCTTCGCGTTCCGGCGAAGGTCGGCGGAGATGGGTTCTTGGGAGAGGAAGAAGACGACGGCTCACGGGCGCTCCTGGTCTTCCTCGGCGACAAGTAGTAGCTCCTCCGACGCGGCAGACGAAGGGTTACTCTGGTGACCTCCAGCGGCGGAGAATGACCGAGTGGCGCAAATGGCGATTTTAAAGGTCTCGGAACTCCCGAGGTGATGCAAGGTTCACGGTGGTCCCCGGAAGGCGTGAAAGGGCTCGGCAGGTGCGGAAGAGTGCTTTATATGCGCCGGTTAATGAAGCGGGCGCGTAATGCACGGCGTTAATGGCGGCAGTTTGACTTCAGAACGCCGCAGCGGCGCGACGCTTCCTTTCCTTGGAGATGAAGAGACGTGGTCGCAATCCGGCCGTCCACGCGTGATCCAACGGCACGGGCGAATCGCGACCGTGCGATGCAAATCGAATCACAAACGCTCGCGCATTTATTAGGGTTTAGCCGTGCGCCAATAATGGGCTCGGCTGCTTCGCTGTTCATCCTAATTTTCAAATGATTTTCGAATAAAAACAATTTCGAAATTCATTTAAATTGTTTAAGGCATTAAAAATATCGTGAAAATTCTAGAAAATTCCGTAAAATATTTTAAGACATTTTGAACTGAAATAAAATATTTCCATTTAAATTTTATTAAAATTTTTCATTATTAAATTAATTTCCAGAGAAGAACTAATTTCCAAAAATTCAAATAAATCCAAATAAATTCCAAAATTCTCAAAATTCAAATTAAATTATAAAATTCAAAATAGCAAAATTTAAGGATGTTACAAACCTCCTCCTTAACGAGAATCTCGACCCCGAGATTAGGGTCAAGCTAGAGAAGAGGTTGGGAACTCCTTCTTCAAATCTTCCTCACGCTCCCAAGTTGCTTCACTTTCTGAGTGGTTGCTCCACTGGACTCTGCAAAAGCGGGTTGACTTGTTCCTGGTCTCACGATCCATGATATCCAAAATCTTCACTGGGTATTCTTTATAGGTTAAATCTTCATGCAATTCGATAGCTTCAATAGGTGCTTGTTCTTCAGGTACTCGCAAACACTTCTTTAATTGGGACACATGGAATACATCATGTACCCGGTCAAAAGCTCGCGATTCTAGGCGACGTTAACTTCTCCTTTGCGGCTCAATATCTTGAATGGTCCCACATATCTCGGAGCAAGTTTTCCTTTAGCATGAAACCTTTTAACTCCTTTTAATGGCGTGACCTTGAGATATACATAATCTTCTGGCTCAAAACTTAAATCACGGCGCTTGGTTATCTCGCATAACTCTTACACTTTGGATTATGCGATCTTCAATCTTTCTCGTATTAATCACGATCTTCTCTTCTGCTTCGGTAAGAATATCTGGTCCAAATACATGCCGTTCTCTGTCTCATTCCAGTTCAATGGTGTAAAACACGATGCGACCATATAAAGCTTCAAAAGGCTTACATTTTAAAGCGGCTTGATAGTTGTTATTGTAGCTAAACTTCGGCATATGGCAAACATTTGTCCCATGAGGTTGTATATGATTACGCATGCTCTTAGCATATCTTCAAGTATCGATTAACCCTTCGGTCGGCCATCTGTCTCATGATGATATGTTTATCTTGAAATTTAAACGGTACCCATAGTCAGATGCAAATTTTATCCCAAAATCTCGAGGTAAATTGAGTACCTCTATCCGATACTATCTTCTTGGGTACACCATGTAAACACACAATTCTTGCTATATACAATTCCGCTAACTTATCTCCAGAATAAGTTGTCTTTACGGGTATAAAATGAGGAACCTTTGTTAGTCGATCGACTATAACCCATATGGAATCATATCCACTCTGAGTCCTTGGAAAGCCGGTGATGAAATCCATCCCGATTTCCTCCCATTTCCATTCTAGTATCTTTAGGGGTTGTAGCAATCCAGCTGGTCTCTGGTGCATGGCTTTGACTCTTTGACATACATCACACAACGCTACATGCTCGGCTACTTCTTTCTTCATACTTGGCCACCAAAATCTTTCCTTGAGATCTTGGTACATTTTTGCACTACCAGGGTGAGTTGAATACTTGGAATCATGTGCCTCTTCAAGTATCAACTGCTTTAATTCGGGTTTATGAGGTACGCAGATTCTATTTTTCATCCACAAGGTGCCTTGTTCATCTATCCCGAAGTCTTTGGCTAAATCCTCGTCCATTTTGGATTTAATCCTATTAATCTTCTCATCATCTTTTTGACCTTCCCTGATCTGTTCTTCAAGGGTCGGCTTTACTTCCAATGTAGCTAGGAATCCTTCCAGTACAATTTCCAATCTTAGCTTCTGCAGTTCTTTACATAACTCAGTCTGCTCTTTTGCTAACATTAAATTCAAGCTATAACTTTTCCGACTCAAAGCATCTGCCACCACATTTGCTTTCCCTGGATGGTAGTGAATTCCAATATTGTAATCCTTGATTAACTCTAACCATCTTCTCTGCCTCATATTCAGGTCCGATTGGGTAAATATATACTTGAGACTTTTGTGGTCAGTATATACTTCACAGCGATTTCCCATAAGATAGTGACGCCATATTTTAAGAGCGTGCACTACAGCAGCTAATTCCAAATCGTGAGTCGGGTAATTCTGTTCATGTGGCCTCAACTGCCTTGATGCATAAGCTACTACTTTACCATTTTGCATCAGAACACATCCTAATCCCTGACGTGAAGCATCACAGTATATATCAAAATTGTCTTTAGTGTTTGGCAACACCAAAACAGGTGCCGAAGTCAAACGCTTCTTCAGCTCTTGGAAACTCTTTTCACATTCGGGTGTCCACAAAAACTTTTTCTCTTTCTTAAGCAATTGCGTAAGAGGTCTCGCAATTGAAGAAAATCCTTCAATAAAACGGCGGTAGTACCCAGCCATTCCAAGAAAACTTCTGATCTGAGTAACAGACTTTGGTTGCTCCCAGTGCAATACTGCCTCCACTTTCTTTGGGTCAACAGCTACACCTTCCGCTGTCATCACATGACCTAAGAACTCGACTTTCTTTTTCCAGAAATCACACTTACTGAATTTTGCATATAGCTGATTTTCCCTTAACTTTTCCAAGACCATTCTTAAATGTTTTGCATGCTCTTCCTCTGTCTTGGAATAGACAAGAATATCATCGATAAATACAACGACGAATTTATCCAAATATTCCATGAACACCTTGTTCATCATGTTCATGAAATAAGCTGGGGCATTAGTCAGTCCGAAGGACATGACCGTGAATTCATAATGACCATACCTTGACGAAAAAGCTGTCTTTGGTATGTCTTCAGTCCGAATCTTAAGCTGGTGATATCCGGATCGAAGATCTATTTTAGAGAAGACTCCCGCTCCTCTCAACTGATCAAAGAGATCATCTATCCTTGGCAATGGACACTTGTTCTTTATCGTCACTTCATTGAGTGCACGATAATCTATACACATTCTGAAACTTCCGTCCTTTTTCTTAACGAACAAAACTGGTGCTCCCCAAGGTGATGAACTTGGTCTTATAAAACCTTTCTCCAAAAGCTCTTCAATCTGCTTCTTCATCTCCACCAGTTCCTCGGTAGACATCCTATAAGGTCTCTTCGCGATCGGAGCTGTTCCTAGCACCAGCTCAATCACGAACTCTATATCCCTATCTGGCGGCATTCCGGGTAGATCTTCAGGGAATACATCTGAGTACTCATTAACTACCGGTACATCCATCACTTCAACAGCTTTCACACTGTTAATCTTTAACTGACTATCCTGAACATTAACTGCTGGAACCTCTATCTTCTTGCCATTTGGGCTCTCAATTGTCACAACCCTTTTTCCACAATCCAGCACTGCCTTGTGCTTGGATAACCAGTCCATTCCCAAAATCACATCTATAGTCTGGGTGTCCAATATGATTAGGTTCGCTAGGAACTCTATTCCATTTATTAATAATTTTACCCCGGAACATCCTACTTTAGCTCGGAGTTCTGATCCAGGGGTTTGAACTATTAGCATATGCTTAAGTTTAACCACATCCAAATCATTTTGCACAACAAAAACTTGAGAAACGAAGGAATGAAAGCTCTGAATCAAATAGAATTGTAAATGTAGCCTTGAGTTAACTAAAGACTTACCCAGTACTACATCTGTGGCATTCTGAGCTTCTTCCGTCACGATGTGGTTAACTCTTCCACGAATAGCTGATTGTGGTGCGACTCCAGTTGGGGTAGGTACTCGACTTCCTCCTTGGTGGCGTTCTAGCAGAGTATTCCCAGATTAAAAGCGACAGAGTGACTCCTCCTTTCTTGGGACGGACATTGGCAAAATGCCCCATTTACGTTGCGATGGTAGCAACGTCTTCACCGCCATTAACAGATTTCTGCGGTGGGCTAACAATCCTTCTTGGTGTCGTGGATTTTGACCATGAGTCTCTGTGCGAATAATGGTGTTCTCACGTTGCTCCTTTGGAACACAGTGAGCTGTTGAGGTACTACCCTCGGTCTCTGTGACCTGGCGTCCTCCTTCTTTGTGCTAAGCGCGCTGCGGTTGTCATCAACTCTTTGCGCTTATCTTCAGAATGAGCGCCTTGTTGACCAACTCCTAGAAATCAGGGAACGTGTGGGTGATCAGTCCCACTTGAAGTCCAGAGTTGAGTCCCTTCATAAACCGGGATTGTCTAGCTTTATCAGTCGCTACGTCCTTCGGTGCATAACGTGCAAGCTGTGTGAACTTATTAAGATAATCGGCCACGGATTGGCCTCCCAGCTTCAAAGAGCGAAAATCCTCTTTCTTGAGTTCCATCATTCCCTCCAGCACATGATACTGACGGAAGGCAACTGTAAACTCATCCCAGGTGATTTCCTGAGGATACTCGTGGGAAGCACAATAATTCTCCCTCCATTCTGCAGCTATGCCTTCCAGCTGATGAGAGGCATACAGAACTCTCTCGTTGCCAACACATTGAGATATGTGCAGCTTTCTCTCAATCGTGCGCAGCCAATCATCTGCTTCAATGGGGTTAACATTCCCAGAGAAGGTTGGGGGTCTGGTCCTCATGAAATCAGACAACCTAGACTGATGTCCATGGTGTACAGCTTGATTGTTGTTGTTAACGTCAGCCTGATTCTGCATCTGCTGCATCTGTTTCATCATGGTCTGCATGAGTTGGGTTTGAGCAGCCAAGAATGCACCCAGGTTGTTCATATCCACAGGTGGTGGTTGAGGATTAGGCGCTTCATTGTTGTTGTCCCTCTGCTGAGAGTTGCTACCTCCAATTCCACTGTTGCTCCTGGTGTTCACCATCTGAAGAACAAAAAGATTTAGGGAAAAGAGAGAACAGAATAGGCAAGTAACAAGAATCTTATGCGGGGAAAAGATTTGTTTGACTCAAACATAAGCTCACCATTTTTATTTAACATTATAAGGATATGGCCGCTCACAAGTGCCTACCGGCATTGCGGCACATACCAACACACATAAAACATCCATAAAAGTTGTTCATCACAAGCAACCATAACCATGACAACTCATAGAGTTCAAAACAAAATAAGCGTTCTAGGGCGGACTCATATTATCTTGACCCAATATAACTTGACTCAACACAGAGTCGACTCGAAATATAGTAAAAGCGGCTCGATCGTCGAGCCATCCAGACTCACAGTCCTCCAGTGGGTAGTCTTGGGCAGTCTTGGCGGCATCGGTGCAAAGCCGATCAGTGCCCCACAACCGTGGAGCGTAGGAACCCACCGACTCTGCTGGCTCTGTGGTGCACTTTCGGGTCTTTGGCGGCTCTGGCACCTCGGCTCGGTGCCTCTGGGCTGGTGCCTCCTGCTCGGCCAGCGTCTGCTCGAGCTCGGCCTCCTCGGGATCAGGGTCGTGCAGCTCGAGCACCGGCTCTAGCTCAGGTCCTTCTAGCAGCTCCTCCAGCTCGTGCACCCTCCTGATGTAGTGCGACATCGCCCCCCTAACATCCTGCAGCTGGGCCCTGACCTCGGTGACCTCATCACGAGACCTCTGCAGCTCCTGGACAGTCTCATCTATGAGCTCCTCCTGGGCGATAACATACCTCGCCAAATGGGGGACTGTAGCATCGTCCTCCTCCTCCGGGTCTCTGTCAAACCTGTTGTCTCGGCGCGGGTGAAGACGGAAGATGGTGCCTACAAGCTCCTCAGAGAAGGTGCGTGCGTCTGACGCTTGCTCATGCTAAGCGATCTCTGGATCCCGGCCTCAAAAGTGGACCTCTGGCGGTGAAGTGGAGCAGACGGTACCTCTCCCCGGTCTCGGCGTGAAGCAGTAACCTTGACATCCCACGCGATGTCCAGCCCAACACGTACCACTGAGCGTACCCACAGAGATTGGCGAACAAAGCCCTCAAGAAGCTGCAGCAAGTACCAATGCTCAGCAGCGTAGCCACCCGTGCGCTCTTCGAAAGAGTGGATCCTCCTCATCTGCCAAAACAGATCTCGTCAGATCTAAATTTTTGAAAGAAATCAAAACTGATACAAACATACAGCATAGGTATGAAGTAAGAAAGAGAGGACGAGTCAAGATGTCATTTATAATCTTGCACAATTTTAATCTTTTAGGAAATAACCTTATCATTTATCGGCCAGTCTAAACTAGGGTCAGGTCCTACAGTCGGTATGCTCTGATACCACCTCTGTCGTATCCCGAATTTGCAAATCCGGACACTCTGTGTATTCTCGCACTAGTCGAGGATCGCTAGTGCACCACAGTTTAAGCAGGGGTAAAAAGTACCACATCATACACAAATGAATAATAATAAGGTACATCAAACATGTATATAATCAAGTTGTTTGACCTTATGGTCACCTTACATCGATTTGCCACCTTGAAACACATTTATTGAGTAAGCGATAAATAGCAGCGGAAATAAAATAGGTCTTCGTGGTGCTCCATCTCTTCCACAGATGCTCTGACGAAGGCTTACTTCCCTAGTTCTCTGGCCCATCAACAAACTCCTCTTCATAGGCAGGCGTAGTTTCTTCTTCTGGTAGGTTTGTCCGCAAGGGTGAGTACACACCGTACTCAACAAGTTATGCATAAAATGCACATCTATATACTATATGCATGGCTCATTTCAAAGGAAAGGCTCGATTGGTTAATTTGCTTTTGCAACATTATTTTCAACTAATATTTAGTTAGATTGAAAGCATCAAACCATATAATCATTATATTTCTCAAGTTGTTTTCACATCTTTTGGACACACAATCTCTAATCACATTTCTTTGGCACATGCCTCCACCCCATTTTATTTTCAAACACTACCCCTTATTTGTAATCCCGAGCATTGTCCATTACTAGTGGACTCGGCTATTGAACAGTTTGACACTCTGCGAGAGGTTGTACACTTTACCCACAAGATCTGATAGCACACCACAAAGGCGATTAACTGTAACAAAGCTTTTGAGACTTCAGTCTCGACCTAAGAACCTCTCAGTGTTGCCTTCACTATCACTTTCCTCACTCGAGCGAAGTATAGGACCAGAGCGAACACCGTTGGATAGGGTACCAAGCGAAGCACGACGCACGCTCCCCGTCTGATTACCCCGTGTTCTCGCCACCCCGAGGTATCAAAGGTAAGACATCGAGAATCCTACTAAACTAGGTCTTCCCATTCAGACATGTGGTTGTCTGACGAGACTGGTCAAAGGCTTGCAAGGTAAGGTCCTTAACCCACCAAGGCAAGACATCCTTCTCTCGGTTTTGGCACAGACCCTCACAACACTCAACCCATCCCACGGTTGCCACAGGCCCACACGGCGCAAGCCTCGGTCCACTTGCCCCAGTCTAAATCAATTCCACCCCAAGTTATTCAGCGGTGCAACACATGCCCGTTATCGTCTTTCATGTAGAACCACACAGGTCTCTACAGTCCAACACCATTACCAACAACATTCCACTTTATTCAAAAAAAATCATTCCATAATATTTAGTCAAGATTACATTTGTATTTAAGAATATCATTCACGTAGTAAGCATGACTAAGCAACTATTCACGGTCTAGCCTCCCGTGTTGGCATATTATATATCATCAACCAACTAGATTTACCCAACTTAGGTTATCAAGGAATCATGGCATACAATTGATATCAAGGTGGCATAAACAATTTGGTTGGATAGCTAATTCACCCAAAATAATTAAAGTCATTTTTAGTTGAATTAGCATGCATAGTTTGAAACAAAATACATTTCAAAATTTAGGAGCAACATGGTCAAAGCATAACTTGCCTTCGAAAAGTTGCTGATCCTGTTCCGAAGTCAAATCTTGTACTGGAAATTACCCCTCGAAACCTCCCGACAAATCAACGTCTAATTAAAATCAACATACACACAATAAATACATTTTCCAGAGAGCTAAATCAACTCTAAAAATTCCATAAAATTAAGCAATAAATAGATCTTGATTTTACAAATTTTTAGAAATTGGAATCACTCAAATCGGAGTTAAAACGTAAAAGTTACAAGCGTTTGAAGTTTTAAAATAAATCCAAAAAGAATAAACCAAATTTCATTATTTATTTTTGTACTGAAAATCCCGAGATTATGATGTCAGCTTTGCTATTTATGACGTCATCACCGAAAACGTTTTCTACGAAATATATATATTTTCGAAAATTGGATTTATGGCGTCGACATGGCGTCCTTCGGCGTCATCATCGACCCGCCAAAGATGACACAAGTGGGCCCCACCAATGACGTCAGCCGCTGACGTCAACAAGACACGTGTCAATCATCCGAGCGTGACACGCGGCGGCGAAATATCAGCAGAGAGGTTGATCAATTCTCAACCGTCGGATCAAAAATAAACGGCGGAATCTAAACGACGGTTCGGCTCGGTTTATTCCGGTGGCGACACATGGCGCAATGTCAGCCCTCGGATCACGATCTAACGGGAAAAATAAACCGAATAACGATTCAATTAATCCGGTCATGCGTCAAGATTCGTGCGATGCGATCAACGGCCAGGATGGCACCGACACTTTTGAGCGTCACCACGGTGCCGACCGTGGCTCAATCGTGATCACGGATCTACATCTAACGGCGGCAATTATTGGGTGGCGTCGACGAGTTATGCACGTGGCGGCAACGGCATCCGTGCGACCGCGTCCGCTTCGTCTTCGACCGACCGCAGCGGCTTGATCCGATCCGCACATTTCAAAATCCACGGCTTAGATTAATTCAACTTTTACGCGTAATATTCCGGATCTATTTATTCGGTAAAATGGCTCGTGGTACATTATCAACCGCCGATTCGATCAAGCGGCTAACGTTAGAAGATGGGGTTCACTATTCACCGACTACATGGATAGTTCGATCGTTCGATACTAATCCTCGGCTATCATCTAACACAGGTTTAAGCACACGGCGATCCCACCTACGACGCGTGGCACTATCCTAACCCTTCATTGCTAGATCTCACTTCTGGTGAAAATGGGACTCCTTTGTTTTGATGGCGGCGTGGGTGAACCGAGCGTCGATGGTGGATCGAGCGGTCGACAAGCCGCGTTCGGCGAAGTCGGCGGAGATGGGTTCTTGAGAGGAAGAAGGCGGCAGCTCATTGGCGCTCGGTCTTTACTCGGCGACAAGAAGTAGCTCTGGCGGCAGCGAAAGGGTTACTCTGGTGACCTCCAGCGGCGGAGAATGACGGAGTGGGCGCAAATGGCGGCGGAAGGTCTCGGAACTCCGGCGGTGATGCGATGTCTCGGTGGTCCTGAAGCGTGAAAGGGCTCGGCGGGTGTGGAAGAGAGTGCTTTATCTTTGCGCGGTTAATGAAGCGGCGGCCGTAATGCCGGCGTTAATGGCGGCGATTCGGCACATAACGCCGCGGCGGCGGCGCTTCCTTTCGCTGGAGATGAAGAGGCGTGGTATAATCCGGCCGTCCGCGCGTGATCCAACGGCATGGAGCAGCGAACGCAGCAGGCGAATCGTGACCGTCGCGATGCAATCGAGCAATGAGCGTTCGTGACGATTAGGGTTTAGTAGTGCGCCGATAATGGGCTCGACCCGTTACTTATTCATCCGAATTTTCAAATGATTTTCGAATAAAAACAATTCTGGAAATTCATTTAAATTGTTTAAGGCATTAAAAATATCAGGAAAATTCTAGAAAAATTCCAGAAAATATTTTAAGACATTTTGAACTCAAATAAAATATTTCCATTTAAATTTTATTAAAATTTTTCATTATTAAATTAATTTCAGAGAAGAACTATTTTCCAAAATTCAAATAAATCCAAATAAATTCCAGAAATTCTCAAAAATTCAAATTAAATTATAAAATTCAAAAATAGCAAAATTTAAGGTTGTTACAAGAACGTGATGATTCCATGGCAAAAATGAAATTTACTATGCTTCCTTTTGATGGTGCTTATAATCCCGATGCTTACCTAGATTGGGAGTTGGCGGTAGATCAAAAATTTTCTTGCTATGACTTCTCTGGCGTGAGAAGGTTCCACGCCGCCACTAGTGAATTCTTGGTTTTGCATCTATTTGGTGGAAAGAACTTTGTAGAGCCAACCGTGATGTACCTACAACTTGGGATGGGTTGAAGCATGTCATGAGGGCTAGATTTGTTCCTTCATACTATGCTCGTGACTTATTGAATAAAATCTGGCGCTTTAATCAAGGTGATAAAGCGGTTGAGGAATATTATCAAGAATTGCAAATTGGCATGTTATTGTTTGTGGGTTAGAAGAGGGTGAAGATGCAAAAATGGCTAGGTTTTTGGGTGGAAGCACCGAGAGATACAAGACATACTTGATTATAAAGAATACAATTCTATCGCTCGTTTGTATCATCTTGCTTTGAAAGCGAAAAGGAAGTGCAGGTCGACGATCGACAGCGAGGTAATTTTGGAGGCTCTTCCACATCCAAGTCGGTCGATTTCATACCAAGGCATCATCTCCCATTTACGGGCGTGTACCTACACCGCGCCGCTCCCACTACTTGACACCATCACGCATCTCGAGGCAAACAGGTCAACCACACTTCAAGCACCGCCAAGAGTGCATCTCGATTTGCCTCCCGGTCGAACAAAGGAAACACAATGCTTTTGATGCAAAGGAATGGGGCACGTGATGCGAGACGCCCTAATCAGCGTGCTCTAATAATCGGAGAAAATGGTGAGTACACTAGTGCTAGTGACATTGATGAAAATGAATATGCTCTTGTTGCCACTAACAACTGCGAGAACAAGAAGAAGAGATTATCTCGTCCGCGACATCCGAGAAATATCCAGCTCTTGTTGTCGCATACAGTATTGCATGTGCACCCACACGTGATGATCAAAATCAACGCCATACCATCTTCAAACAAAGTTTGTAGTCAGCGAAACGGCGATTGCATGTTATTATTGATGGTGGTAGTTGCAACAACCTTGCTAGTGTGGATATGGTCGAGAAGCTTGGTTTGGCCATAAGTCGCTACAACAACCATCTGAGATTGAGTGGCTCGGTTCTAATGGTAAGGTTAGGGTAACAAAAACCGTTCAAATCCCTATTTCTATCGGTTCATATCATGATCATGTTGTTTGCGATGTTGTACCCATGGATGCTTGTTCTCTTTTGTTGGGTAGACCATGGATATATGATATAGATGCCACACATCATGGTAGGACCAATCGGTACACTTTCATGTTTGAGGAAAGAAAATAATTTTGGAACCAATGACCCCATTTGAATTACGTAAGGTTGCTGCACAACATGCAAAAGAAACCACGAAAGTAATGATACTAAAAAGAAGAGTGTAGCTAATGAGCTAAATCTACCTAAATCAACAAGTGATAAATCTGATAAATAAATTAAAAGGGGTAGTTTTGTTAGCTGCCAATGCCACAATATATGATGACATCACCAAAAGTTTGCAACCATCTGTTTCTTTGTCTCCTGTTATCACTAACCTTTGCGGGGAGAATGAGAAGGAGTCGAGATGACTCCAATTCAAGAAGGGAGGATGATGAGGACATCCCAACCAAGGATACAACGCTGGTCCTTCTTCCCCACGATTGCTACTTAGTCCCCGATCGTCGCTGTTTTGCCGCTATTTAAATCTCTGACGATGGAGGGCTTAATCCGAAGCAAGGTCTTTCCACCTACCTTTGCTGGGCCAGCACATCAATAACATCCACCAAGGACAGCCCACGCACCAAGGAAAGCCCAACATCAAGCTCAGTTCGTCTCCAATTCCAGTTCGGCCATCCAGGAGTAGCAGGACTTCAAACGGACGCCACGGCCACATCCGAACTCCGTTTTCAACGTTCGACTACTCGTTTCAAAGGTATCGAGATAACCTTTCAAATGGATCTGGTCCCAAGGTCAAATTTTTCATGAAGCGTCAGAAAACCACAGAACAATCTAACGGGAATTCGTCTCCGAGTCCGGTTCGGCCATCCAGGAGCAGCAGTACTTCAAACGGACATAACTTGGACTCCCGGACTCCGTTTTTAGCGTACGACCACCCGTTTGAAAGCTTAGGAGATAAGCTTTCCAATGGATCTAGCCCCACTGCCAAATTCATTATGAAGCGTCGGGAAACTACAGAACAATCTAACGGGAATTCGTCTCCGAGTCGGTTCGGCCATCCAGGAGCAGCTGTACTTCAAGCGGACATAACTTGGACTCCCGGACTCCGTTTTGATGTATGACCACCCATTTGAAAGCTTAGGAGATAAGATTTCCAATGGATCTAGCCCCTTCAAATTCATCCTGAAGCAATGAAAATCACAGGACAAGATTACGGGACAGAATTGCAGTGCTGCGTCACCTTCCTTTTAGCCCTATGGCCCATATATCTTAAGGTTTTGGTGGCCACGCTGTTTTGGCTGCCCTACACCTCCTGGCCGCCTATATATATGTGGCTACCACCGTTCTTTTATGCTTAGGTTTTGTTGTGTTTGGTAGACCCGTGTGCGTCCCTCCTCGTGTTTGCGGCGTGTCGACTAGACCGCTTGGGCAGCAGAACCTCAACTTGTTTCATTTAATTTCAATACTATCTATTCAGATTGCTTCATGCTTTGTTCTTGCGGGTTCTCGATTTCTTGCAGGAATAATTGATCGTTTGGATCTTGTATCGTGTGGATTGGCATTGCGATTGTGAAGCTCCCGACACATTGGTAGGAAGCCCTTGATTCGGTGCCATCAACACCCCCAAATCGACGTATCATCATCTCACCGAAAGATCGGGATCACCCGTCCCCATCACGATGCCATCTAGAAACTATGGACAAGCTTTGGCTCCTTTTGTACTGAGGCCTTTTAAGTTACCAAGGGTGCGAAGATTATTGATGGTATAGAATATCAAAGCAGGTAGAGTGAAGTACTCTCATTTATATGCGTCCCATGCCTGCACCCCATCATTCCACATTGTTAGCAAGTCTATCTCATACTAAATATATGGTTTATGCGGTGTAAACGATCGGGATAAATCAACCGCAAGAAAAGAAGGTAGGGTCGGAGAGTTTATGGGACTGAGCTGCGTTTTGCTCGAGCGAAGGAAGAAAATCGTCGTGGTGATGGTGAGCGAGCGACAACGAGCACGAGACAAGAGTTTATCTTGGTTGAGCCCTGTGAAAATAATAGCTCTACTCGATGCGCCTTGCGGCGGTGATTCTTGTTATATGGGTGTCTGAGCGGTGTTTACAACTCAAGACGATAATGGTGATTCCTAGCTCGAAATTGCTTGTGTGTGCTATGTTGTCTTCGTCTTTACGGAGCTCATCGTCCTTGGTCTTTATACTCCCTCTGCTCAAGCAGTAAGAGCGATCCTTGGGAAGGGCCTTCGTGCACCTTGAGGGCTGGCCAAGCGCCCCGAACTTGCGCGCCTCTTACTCATCCCCACGACCCGCTCTGAAGCTGTCGGTCAAATGCTAGATCCGAAATCCTAGGGCGGACGGGGCTTGAGCGAGACCCGCTCGAGTTCGAGTCGTCTTGGTCGAGCTTCGAGCACACCGCGCTGGTCAGCGCCCAGATCTCTGCACCAGTGTGATCGGGGCCTTCCGAGCTTGGGGATCCGTTGACCGCCGCCGGCGGTCAAGAGTTCCCGCCCTCGTCGGCCCGGCCCCAAGGCTCTAGGTCGGAGGAACCCTCGGGGCGACCTCGAGCCTTATTCTTGGGACGGAAAAAACCTTTGTAGGTCTTGACTCCTTGGTCGAGGTCGGGCGGAGACCACAAAGCAAGTCCCTTGGCCTCGACACCTAGCGACCATCGGACTTCTTGATTTTGGTACTGATGTGAACGGTTGGTGGGCACCTGGCGGCGTCTCGACTCCGTAGCCCAAGCTTTAATCGCTCCCGTCAAATCACGGTTGCTTACGCCTTTTGGTAGCCAGGACCGGACCTTGCGGTTTATAAACCCAGCCTTCTGGCGTTAAATCGAAAAGCTCTTGCTCTTGCGCCCTTCGCCTTCCAAGCCTTCTCGCCCGAGCAAGGTCCTCCTTTCCCCCTCAGACCAAACCAGCCTCAACCGCCATGGCCAAGTTAGGAAGGAGCACTCTGTCGCACTCGAGGATGAAGGAGCTCGAGTCCCTAGGGCTTCTAGATCCGTTTACATGGCGGTGCCGGGCAACGAGATCGAGCCGCACCCAAGGGCGCGAGATAAATGCACCGCCGAACACTATGCCCTCTTTGGCTTGCGGACCCGGAGAGTGCGTTAAATCGCGAAGGTCCTCTCCAGTGCGACATCGAGCTCATCAACTTGGTGCGAACTCCGTTCTTCTCCTCACCATCTTTTCCCATCTATCGCGAGGATTCCTAGGATCCTCCCGACTACTCGCTATTCTTCAGTACTTTCGTCTCTTCGCTCGGGAAGGACCCGTGGTCGGATGCCTCTACTTCCTGCAGGTCGGGCTCAAGTGGGCCTTCCCTAAGTTCGGCCGGGATTCCCTCGGCAGAGTGGAGCAATGGTTCTACGAAGACAGGCGGCCGGAGACTGGTGTATGAAGGGACCCCATCGCCAACCGCAAGAAGGAGACTCGAGGTCGGACGACCTCGAGGTCGACGAGGAGGCCATCGCCCTCATCCATATCTGCGCCATCTGCTGATCTCAACGGCAAAGATCGCCAGCGATTTCTGCGGGCCGTGTATCCTCTCGGCGGAGGGAGCACCCGTTCTTCGAGATCCAGGGTCGATGATGCTACCCGCGAGGGCACGTCTAATAAGTCCTCTTGTCCCAAGGTGCAGCTCGTGTACACCCTCCGAGCCTTCTCTTGACAACCGCTTGTCTTGCGATGCGAAAGAATCTGGGTCGCCGCCCGGGATGGTCGAGATGTTTGGGAAGGTGGCGCCGAGATGCGTCATCGGCAACCCGTCCCGAAGAATGTACTCCGTCGAAAGGGCGAGTAAGTCTCCGACCAAGCGCTCGAGTCTTTTACTGCGAGCCTTCTTGAGCTTAACGCTTGCTCGTAGGCCCACGAGAGTTCTTGACACGGCTAGGAGGATGTTCCCATTGCTGGCGAGGGGCAGGAGCGAAAGGGAAGAGCGACCTCCACCGGCCGGATCAAGCCGAGCGGAGGCGAAGAGCGCCACGTCGAGTGGGGGGCTATGCCCAGTAAGGGCCCTTCCAGTGAGCCCCGAGCTTGTGTTTTTCATGCCTTGCCATCGTGAGTCTTCCCTTACGCAGCTGACCTTGGCTGCCGCCGCCAGTCTCGGGCACTCCCGGCCCTAGGTAGTGAGCGAACCCCGCCAGATAGGCGATCTGAGCCGGCTCGGACCCGGAGGTCTCGGGCCGTGAGGACCGCATAGCCTTGGCGCCCCTCAACTGTCAGGCAACAAGACCAGCGACGACCCCGGCGAGGAGGAGATCGGTGACCAGGTAGGCCCGGCATCTGGTCTGTAGCCCCGCCAGATCTTCGGCAGAGTATGCTTTTGATCGCGGACCTCGAGCACCCGAGCTCGAAACTTGCCCGTTTAGACGATGGTTTGTTGTCGAGCGAGTCAGGAGTCCGAGGAGGAGAACGCCTTTGAGTAGGGTACTGTCGCGATCATCGTGGGACACGCGACTTCTCAGGCCAGCCCTTGGTCGATGAGTTCTACCAAGGGCTCGACGACTCGTCCAGAAAACGAGCCAGCGATCCGTATGAACTTCGACATGGGTGAGGCCCACGACAGACAGAATCTTTGTCGGCGGGCTTCCAAGCCCCGTGAGGGAGGATACTCAGGGCCTTGAGGCCACGAATGAAGTGGCCTCCAAGACCTCCCCAGCCGTGTCTGTGCCGAGCGCTGAGGTCACGGCACCCCAGGCCACGGAGGTCGAGAATGCCGGCGGATCCGGCCGCCATCCCTTGGCGCCGGGAGGCAGCGGGACCCGACCGTGGAGATCGGGCTGGCACTACCGCTATGTCCTCCCCGTCGGCCTTAACCCTTGGAGGAGGCAGCGGATAACCAAGCCGCCAGGCGGGACTCGAGTCCGGCCCAAGTCGCCATCGGTGGCGTGGTCGATCCGGCACCGGCATGGCGGTTGACGAGGAGGAGATCCTCGCGATCGTGTTGGCGACCGTGAGGACTTCACCGCGCGCGCTGGAGGGGTGACTCCGAGAGTAAGGGTCTTCCGCCAACCGTGGCTCGTGGTTTGACCTCCTTGTCCCTCTCATTTTGGGCCACCCTTTTAAATCGTGAAGGTGATCGACCATGCCTCTCGAGGGCTACAAGGCCTCAGAAGCATCTTTGTCGTCTTGAGGGGTCTCCTCGCCTGATGGCGCGGGGAGGTTGAGCGCGACCGGCTCGTCAGACCATTGAGGTCGGCGGGGAGCTTCGGCGAAGGCCCAAACTCGGCAGTCTCTGGCCGGACGATGAGGCGCGAGAGATAGCCCACGAAGAGCTCGGCGGACTGGGGCCTCGAGCGTGACCTGTTTTAAGGCCGTGGAAGCAGAGCGCGACGTTCAGCCACAGTGCTTTCGAGGTGGCGGGCCAAGATCAGCTTCTGGAGAAGGCTTCATGGGCGTCGACTCCTGAGCTCAAGGCCAAGATACTCGGCTCGAGGAGGAACTTGGGAGCGTTAACAAGGCGCTTGAAACAAAGCGAGCCAAGGTCAAGGACACGGAGAGGGCGGCTGCGGGCGAGCACACTCCACGACGAGGGCGTCCCCGGCTCGAGGCCAAAATCCTTGAGCTTGAGGGGAAGCTCGATCGTGCCACCAAAGCGCTCAAGGTCGAATGGGCTAAAAGTCGGTATTTGGAGAAGGCTCCCGTGAAGTCGCCTCTTGGGCGGGACTAAGGTCCCGGGCTCGAAGAAGCTTCGAGCGCGTCGAAGCGGCGAAGAGTGCCTGGCCCGGCTTGAAGGCGAACGGCGTCGAGCCGTGGATGCTTCGAGGAAGCCCTCCGGCTCGAGGTGAGATCGCAACCACGAAGGCAAAAGTGGCCCATTTCGGCGGGAAAAGCTTGCGCGAGATGGCCGACTGTAAAGAAACATCAAAAAGCAAGGAATGTACTAACGAAGTGGTTTGTTTTGGAGTACAAAAACCTCGTCCTGTTGTAAATCCGTAGCTTGGGGATACTTGAAGTCTTTCTTGCTTTGCTTGTTAGCCGTTCCGTGCTTTCTAGGTCGTCTTGGCCGATAGGGTAGCCTTACCCGGCCCCATTGGGCCCGAGGTCGAGCGGCAGCGTGCCTCGGGCACAAGGCTTAAATATGGACAAGAGGCCACGACCTGTAAAGTGGAGGAACAATTCGCAAAGGTAGAAGGGTACAAAGCGGACATCGTTAAGTAGGTTAGTGCTCGAGCGGCTCTGCGACCATGCATATCGCTCGGCGGCTAAGCGGCGAGGTTCTCGGCTTCGAGCCCTGCACAAGGAAGAGCTAGATTGCGAAGAGGTTAGAACTTATGTTTAGCTCGTCCGCTGGGGTGAGCGTCAAACCTGCGTCACTTAGACTAGGAGCAAATGCGCTTGCGCCGAAGGTCGTGTTGAAAAAAAAAAACGAGCGAACCGTCGAAAAGAAATAGCGATAACATAAGTGGAAGCAGGACATAAAAAGGGCAAAAATGAAAGACCGACTTTATTGAGATGTGAGGCATAGAGTTTACACATAAAACTTCCGGTGCGATCTATATTCCACGAGCTAGAGAGCTCTCGCCATCGGGCATTGCTAGCAGTAAGCCCGTGCGATCTGTTGAAACAACTCTATAGGGGCCCTCCACATGAGGATAACTTGTTGGTCTTGGGCGAGCTCTGAATTAAATCTCGAGGCTAGGTCCCCAACAAGGAGCTTCTAGGTCGTACCAACCGAGGCGCATGTCTGCGAAGAGTTCACGAGTAGTCGTTGATCGAAAGCGATGCGGCATCTTACTTCTTCTGCGGGGTGAGGTCGAGGCCGTTCGTGCTCGAAGTCGACTTGGTCGACCAAGTGACGACTGGCGAGCCCAGCGTGACCTCGGGAGGCGGGGCGGCCCGGTGCGAACACGAGCTGGAAGGGTGTGGACCACGTGGCTCGGCTTGTTGTGGTCGAATAGACCATAGGACGGTGGGGAGTTCGTCCACCCGAGCCTTGCCGTGATTGATCGAGCTCATCTGCGACTTCGTTTCTTGACGCATACTGGGCGATTTGCCGTTGGCGCGTTCATTTACTCCGTTGCTCGGGGGTGAGCCACGGCGAAGCGATTTTGATGCCGAGTTCCACGCAAAACTCACGGAACAACTTCGTTGGTAAACGGAGTACCGTTGTCGGTGATAATTTTGCATGGAACCCGTGCACCGTGACCACGAACAAGCGGAAGAAATGAACCGCCGCGGCGATTATGGTCGAGACGGTTCAGCCTCTATCCACTTGGTGAAGGTGTCGGCGGCGATTTACAGAAACTTCTTCCCCGGTTGCTTGAGGAAAAGGACCGAGGATGTCGGCCCCAGTCGAGAAGGGCCACTTGGCGGGATGGTGCGGAAGCGTGGCGGGTTGATGTGACTTCCGGCGTGGAATTGGCGGGCTCGGCGGTGCGGACGATATCACGAGCATCTGGCGCGAGGGCCAATAGTACCCCATCGGAAGGCCTTCCCGACCATTGTCTGTCTGAAGAGTCGCCCACAGAGGCTGAGTGAATGTCATGCGATAGGTACTTACCTCCTCGTGGAGATGCACGCGTCAGGATGCCGGAAACATTGCGTCTGTAAAGCTCTCCCTCGACAAGCGTGTACAAACTCACCCGGCGCTTGATCCGGCTCCTCTCGGCAGGGTCGGGTGGCAGGTCACCCCGAGCAAGGAAATTGTGGATGGCCTCGGCCCAGGAGGGGGTACCTTCGACCATGGCGAGCGTGACCTCTTGGTCGGAGATTGACGGGGCCGCTAGCGTCTCCAGGATGACGTCGGGTGGGACATCGTCGTCGGAGGAGCCGAGCTTGGAGAGGGAGTCCGCGCTGGAGTTGTCCTTCCTGGGGATGTGTTTGAGCTCCAAGTTCTGGAACCACTTCTCCATCTTGCGCGCCTCGGTGAGGTACTTTGCCATCGAGTCTCCGAAACCTTGGTAGTCCTTGTTGAACCGATTGATGATGAGTGAGTCGCCCTTCACGACCGGTAGGCGTCGCCCAAGGCCTTACAAGCTTCATAAGCCGGCCAAGAGAGCTTCATATTCCGCCACATTGTTGGTCGCTGAGAAGCCAAAACGAATTACGTACCTTAGCTTGTCGCCGCGTGGGGTGAGGATAAGGATCCCAGCCCCCGAGCGCTTGAAGGATCTCGAGCTGTCGAAGAACATGACCCAGGGCTTTTCGTCTTTGACACGAAGCTTGGGAGGCGGGCTGCGGCGTCTGCTTTCGACCACGAAGTCAGCGAGCACTTGCGACTTTATGGTCGTGCGTGCCACGACCTGAATGTCGAACGCCGCTAGTTCCATAGCCCACTTGGCGATTAGCGCCGCCCTCCAGTTCCTCGGGATGTCCTGGCGGGAAGTTGCTCGGGGCGACCACAGAGTCGCTGAAATAGTCTTGGAGCTTGCGAAGCCATGAGGAGAGCATATACGACTTCAGACTGCGGGTGGCGCTCCTTTGGGCGTGCAAGGCGTCGCGGACATAATAAATGGGGTCTTCTTTGAGGCCCCGTTCCGCCACGGGCGGCACTAACACATGGGGGGGGGCGCGAGATATAGCGATAACTTCTCACCGGGTTGTGGCGTTATGGGAGGGGTGGGGACGGCAGTCGTCTTGGTCGTCGAAGGATCGTTGGGCCTCTGGAGTCCACTCAAAGCCCGTGCTTGTGCAAGGTTTGGAAGAATGGGAGCCCTTTCGCCGAGCCTCGAGATGAACTTCTTGAGGCGGCCATGCGGCGATGAGGCTTTGCACTGCTTGATCGAGTCGGGGTGCCATCTTTTCGATCGCCTCGATCTTCTCGGGTTTGGACCAACCCCGAGCCCCGATCATGTGGCCGAGCACCTTCTGGGGCCTTGCGCCCGAACCGCACTTCTCGGGGTTGAGCTTGATCTTGTGCCTATTCAGGTTGGCGAAGGTCTCCTCGAGGTCATGACGTGGTCGCCCTCGGTGGGGCTTTTGCGATGATGTAGTCACGTAGACCTCAAGGTTCCGCCCGATCTGGGGCTCGAAAGTCTTGGTCATCGAGGCGTTGAAAAGTGGCCCCGCATTATGCGAGCCAAATGACATGGTGCGTATAGCAATAGGTGCCAAGCGGCGTGATGAAGAAGTCTTGCTCTCGTAAATGGACCGCCCGACTTGATCTGGTGGTATCGAGTAAGCATCTAAAGCTCGGCATCTTGGCATTAGCGGTGGAGTCCACGATCACAGTCGATCTTGTGAGCGAAATTGTCCTTGAACAAGCGAGTTCAACCCGTATGGTCGATGCACATTCTCCACTTTCCTCCTTCTTACGCACGATGGCCGGGTTGGCGGCCACTCGGAGTAGTTAATCTCACGAATGAACCCGCCTTCAAGAGCTTGTCAAGGTTCTCCTTGATGACCGCGACTTTCTCCGGGGAAGCGGCGCGCTTTTAGCGCCTGGTCGGGGCCGGATCCCACTGCGGCTTGTGCTCAATCACCTCCCTTGGGGCCGGGGCATATCCGCGGGCTCCCAGCGAATATACCTTGTTGGCGCGAAGGAAGGTGGCGAGCTCGAGTTCCTATTGGAACTCGGCTTATCGGAGGCGATGGGCGCTTTTGGGCGGGTCGCTCTCGTCGGCAACACGGCCTTTGTTGCCTGCTAGGTGTATCGCCGCCTTACGGCGGCGTTCTTCGTCGTCTCCTCGGCCGTGGCTGCTGGGAAGCATGCCCGCAAGAGCCAAGGCCTTGGTCTCACAGCCATGTGCCGCTTGTAGGTCACCCCGCACGGTGATGACACCGTTGGGGCCAAGTAACTTCATGCACCGATGGCCATAATGGTTGGCAGCCATGAATTTGACCAAGGCAGGTCGCCCGATGATGGCGTTATGCGGAGGTCACCCTCGACCACCTCGAAGGTGATCAACTTCGGTCACGAGTTGTCGAGCCACCGGAAGGTGACGGGCAAGACAACTTGCCCAAGGGGTGGTCGAACTCCGGGGACTATCGAAGAATGGTATGGTGATGCTCTTGACCTTCGATCGGGAATCGCATCCCGCCGATCGGCGCTCACCTTGCGAGAAGTTAAGAGAGCTGCCGCCATCGACCATGACGCTGACCGAGCCGTGGTGTTGCCGATGGTCGGGTCACGACCAAAGGCGGTCTTTAGGTCTCGAGCCATACAGGAGAGCATCCTCCGGGAGAAGGTGATGGTGGCCCGACCCACTTGCGTGTTCGTTCGGTGGGCTTCAGCGGCGACACGGTAGATGGTGCGTCTGGCGGCCTTGACCTCGCTTGGGTGGTAGGCCGACGAGCCACCAAAGATGACATCGATCCGGTGCTCGCCTTCTTTGGAACTCGGTCGAGTCGTCGTGCTCAGCAGCCGCATTCACCCGTCGGGCTGGTCGTCATCGCCGGGAGCATGGGCATCTCACCCGCCCATCATAAGCGTCCGGCTTATTACGCCAAGCCTGCGGTTCCGGTCGTGGCGGCCGCCTGTGGAATAGGCGGAACTTTGATTCGTTGTATCCCGCGCGTCCTTCGGTCCCCTGCGGCCGAGCATCGGCCCGTCGGGGGCCGGCACGTTGACCCTCCTGCTGGGGCTGGTTCTTCGCCTGGTGTGGTCGGGGTCGACCTTGGCGAGGCTTAGAGTCCTCCCGAGCTTGGCCTCGGACCTCGAGGACCTCGCGCTAGCCATCCGCCGAGACGATCACCCGCGGTAGCCCTCCGCCACCTCTGCGATCGCGCTTTCGCTTCTTGGTGGTGGCGCCTTGGTCGGCGCCCCTGGAGTTGGACGGGCCGGCCTCTGTTTGGTTCAGACCAAGCTTACCTTGGTCGTAGTCGCGTTTCCAGCGGACGGCATTGTCCGCGTCCGCGTACCGCTCCGCCATGCGGAAAAGTTTGTTGACGCTGAGCCTCGAGGTGATCTCCAGGTCTTCGGTGAGACGTCGATCACGGACCCCGAACTTGAAGGCCTTGATGACGGCCTCGTCAGAAATGCTGGGATCGGAGTTCCTTGTGCGGATGAATTGCCGCACAAAGTCGCGTAGTGGCTCGTTCTTCCCCTAGATGACACGATCCGGGTCTTTCTCCCTGCCCGGGCGCTCGTAACAACTCTGGAAGTTGGAGCGAAGGGCATTCTGGATCTGGCGCCCACGACACAAAGGAGCTAGGCCGATTAAAAGCGAGTCCTACCCCGTCGGAAACGATCGGAGGTAGTTTGCCATTACGAGCTCGTCCCCTCGGCGCCGGGATAGCGGTCGAATAGATGGAGCGAGAACTTCGTCGGGGTTCTTGGTCCGTCGAAGCGTTCGATCGTATGCGGGCTTGAGGCCGGGCCGCCATCGCCGCGACGAAGGCCATCGAATCGCCATGCGGTATGGAGTCGGGGACGAGTGTGCGCCGGTCGTGGTCATCGCCGACAAGATCCTCTTCTTTGCCAGACTTCGGAGTCGAGGCGCCCGTGCCGCCCGACCTCAGCCGAAACGACCATGGTGCCGAGCACGAGAATCACTGGTTAATGCAGGCGGTCACAGACCCTGCGGCGCTGGGAAACGTCCGGGAGGTCCGCAGACCTGCTGCCGATCGACTTCGGGCGGCTCGGCTCGAGCTGGTCTTGGTTGGCCAGCGGTGCCGTGGGATGCCGTAGCGTCTGCGTCGAGGCCTCGTCTGAGCACATTGCTCGAGGCTAACTCTGCGGGGAGGTGTCGCCTTGGTGATGGCGCGGCGTGTTATCATTACTTCTCAGGGCGGGTCCCGAGTGTTGACCGATCTTTGCGGAGGTGCCACCTCGGTCGCGTCAATCGAGTTCTTCGGCGAGGCTCGGCCAAAGAGCTCCGACCTCGCCCTATCGGGGTTGGCCATGACCAGGCGATAGCGGGGCGCTCCCGGTGAGGGGAACTGGGTGGCTCGAAAGATGTCTTGGCCTTCTCTGGGCCTCCGCCGGAGAGGCTGTTATGGCTTGGTTGATGGCAACTGCACCATCCGTGGCGTCTTCGAGTCTGCGGATCACGGTCATCCGCATCTCCTCGGTGCCTTGACCGTCTCGCCACGAGCGTGTTGCTCGGCGGCGGTGAGGGCGTGAACGAGGACCGGAGTCGGAATCCGTTCGAGGAAAATCCGTCGATGAAGGGCGCCATGCTCCTAGAGTCTTGGCGTCGTTCTGTGAAAAACAAAACAATCGGGCCCCACGGTGGCGCCGGTATCGGCGATCGGGATCGTCAACCGCAAGAAAAGAGGTAGAAGTCGAGAGTTTATGGGACCCGTGCGTTTTGCTCGAGCGAAGGAAGAAAATCGATCGTGGTGATGGTCTGAGCGGCGACAACGAAACACGAGACAAGCGTTTATCTTGGTTCGAGCCTGTGAAGGTAATAGCTCTACTCGATCGCCTTGCGGCGGTGATTCTTGTTATATGGGTGTCTGAGCGGTGTTTACAACTCAAGACGATAATGGTGATTCCTAGCTCGAGCTGCTTTGTGTGTGCTATGTTGTCTTCGTCATTACGGAGCTCATGCGTCCTTGGTCTTTATATTCCCTCTGCCCTTAGCGGGGGGGCGATCCTTGGGAAGGGCCTTCGTGCACCTTGAGGGCTGGCATAATCGCCCCGAACTTGCTGCGCACTCTTAGTCATCCCCGACCGCTCTCTGAAGCTGTCGGTCAAATGCTAGATCCAAAATCCTAGGGCGGACTAGGGCTTCAGACGAGACCCGCCGAGTTCGAGGTCGTCTTGGTCGAGCTCGGGCACACAGCTCAGGTCGGCGCCTGATCTTGCACCAGTGTGATCGAGGGCCTTCCGAGCTTGGGGATCCGTTGACCGCACGCCGGACGGTCAAGGAGTTCCCACCCTCGTCATACGGGTAGGCCTAATTCAATTAGCATATGATTAAGTTCTTAATCGTTCCTAGGTGAAACATCCTCATTCCAAATATGCTAAACACTGTCCCTTTACTATACACTCTCACACGAGTGAAAACCATTTTGTTTAACCAAGACCAATGGTATACTGATGAGGACATCCCTACATCAAGTGTTTCACCAATTTCAGAAACTCCAAATGTAGAACCATTGCAACGACCAATGGCTCACGCACACATATAACAATTAGTATAGTGTAACATCCCGAAAAATTCAAAAATAAATAAAATAAGAATTTAAAATTTCAAAATGACTAAAATAAAATTTTGAGTTTGAAATTTGACTTAATTTTGAATTTTTGCCTTTTCTGAATTCTAACTTAAAGAAAACTCCATTTCTTTTCTAAACTTCTATTTTTCCAAACAATGAAAATCAAAATCACAAAATGAATAAAGTGGAAATTTTAAATTTAAATCCTGACCATTTTAAGAAAAACTTTAACTATTAAAGAACTGGAATTCTAGTTTGAAAATTTCAAGATCAACAAACCTAACCAGCACATCTTCAACAACATTTTGTATATGCAGGTATACATGCATACATGTCTAGTTGAGGTCAACAATCATAACACTGCAATTAAACGTCCACACATTATCACTCAAGAATATCAAATAGAATTCATTCCATTCCTGTTATATCAAGGGAGAAAACAAACTACATGTCTAACACCATGAATTTACATCAATACTCACACTTTAATCCATAATTAACAAAAGATGAAAAGCAAATCACAATTTTGATACAATAGTCATTCAGATTACATATACCCAAAAATCTACACTCTAAATCTCAAAAGCTTACAAGAGAGTTATACACTAATCTAAAAACCCTGCAAACAATCCCTTGTTCTCATTCCTTGAACTCCAAGTTGCTGCTAGCATAGATGGCCACCCTTTTTGCCTTCCATGGACATGTAAGAGGAAAAAGAGGCTAGGTGGCTAGCCGCATGCTCACCACCTGCTATTAGCCCACAGAATCGCTATTCAGCCCCTGGTTTGAAGCCTCCAAAACTATGGTTTGGACCTACAGAGTCGGTTCTATGTTGCCATATAAAAACAGTCAACCATATTCACACTACACCCTACCCATTTTTCACCATCCCTGCAGAAATTACCAACACACCATACTACTGTCCTCCTTTTCTTCTAGCTACTTTAAGTTGAAGTTAGGAAGTGAGCCAGTCAATGGAAGGGGGCCAGGCGACAACTATCTATCCCTCCCTTCCTCTCCTGCCAATTCCTTTCCTCAGCAGTTGCATTAATAAGGTGCACATCATTAGATCTAACTATCTTTTTCTCTTGACATTTAGAATTAATATGAAGAGCATATTATAGTGCTTATGGATACTGAAAATCTGAAGTAACAACATGATTTATACATAGCTCCCAGATCCATCAAGCAACCTAGGCAATGTATTCACTTCTCTGGTTAACAACATCCATTTAATGAAGGCAAATGATACTCATTCAGATTAATCAAAGCACAAATTAGTATTTCTTGTAAACTAAGCCTTATCTTTTGAATAACAATTATAAGAGCTCATACACAAATAACACATATGTGTATAGTTCAGATCATAATAAACAATAGCGCATAAAATCCTCAAGAATCTAATACTGGTATACATAAATAGTTGGTATGCATCAGTAACAATTCCACGTATACAACTACTGTTTATTAACCAAGATTTCACAATCAATACTTCATGAATGCTTATCGCAGTCTCTATACACCGAAGCAACAGTAACACAACAACAAGCTTACTCATAATAAATAGCAGAGCAAAATGGGTAGTAAGAAATATGGAACTTAATCAAGTCCTTGCATGTAACATTATGTGATTATAGTTCTACAAAATCTGTTGATCTCTCCTTTGAACCTAAACATAATCCAAAGTATGTGTATATAGGTCACTTATAGTTCCCAGCTAACCATTGCCTTATGGACAACCTGAAAACCCTCTTTGTTCTACCATGCACTTCAATCACCAAGCTCCACTGTAGAGGACCAAGCATAGAAATAAAAATCCCAATAGACAACACTCCGCCATAAACAACTGACATGCATATACCTCGACCAGGTTCTAACCCATACTCACAATCAAATTGAGCAAGGATCACATCATAAACATTTCAACTAAAATGTCAGCCAATGTACAACTCTTGCTAGTAAACATGCTTCACTAAATCACAGATAACTCAAATAGGAAATCAATCACAAATGAAGGTTCAAGTGGAAAAAAGTAAGTAATGGTACACTAGTATTACGCAAGAGGAGTTGGATACTTAGCTTGGGTGCTAACAGTGCCCGAGCCGTAGTTGAAGTAGTTGAGGCTGTTGGTGCCGTGCTAGGTCTTTGAAAGACATGCAGTCTTAGAGCCGAGAGACCAGTGGTTTTGCACATTAGCGAGGGAAAGGCTGAGGGCTCGGGCTCCCACCACACGCCAGAACCGGTGGTGGAGCTGAGTAAGAGACTGATCGGGCGACCTAGCAGGAAAGGGGATGAGTGGGGGAAGAAGATGAAATAAAATGAAAAAGAGAGAGGGGGAGAGATTTACCTCGATTGCGGTGAATCTGGTGGCGCAGGGCACCGGTGTGCAGAAGAGAAGCATAGGTGGTGCGTGAGAGAGAGAAGGAGCAGGGAGGCCAAGGAGGCAGCAGTGGCGCTCAGCGCTCGGGGAAAAGTTGGGGCCAGTGTTGTAGGAAGAAGAGGAAGACGGGAAGGAGTTAGCAGTGGCGGTTGAGAAAATGAGAGAGGAGAGGAACATGAGAGATGAGAAAGGGGAATGTAACATCCCAAAATTTTGACTTTTTAATTATTTAATATTATTTTATTGCAATTTATGATTTTTGTGAATTTTCTGGATTTATTTGGATTTTCTGAGATTTATCTGAATTATTTTGAATTAAAATATATTTCTTTTTGTAGAGAAATAATTATAAAAAGAAGTTTAAAATAAACTTTTACCAAAAATATTTTATTTAAGTCAAGTATGTCTCAAAGTATTTTTGAGATTTTTCTTGGAATTTTTAGAGTATTTTTACTACCCTAAATAAATCAACTTATTTTCTCGGATTATTTTAAATAAGAAAATCCCGGAAAATTCTTGTGAACAGTAATGGGCCGAGCCCATCACTGTGCGGACCGTGGGTGAATCGGGAGGAGTAATATGGGCCATTGGATTTACATCGTGCGGTCTCTGTTGATCGAATCAAATTAGGAAACCCTATCGCATCCTCACCGTTGATTGCTGATCGGACAGCTGAGGGCTGTCGTCTCTGAGTCGAACTCACCACCGCCGCCGTCTCCAATTCGAACGCCGCCGCCGCATTCTTTCCTTGTTTTCCGCGCCACCGCCGGGTATTTAAGGGCTGGGCATGCTTCCCGAGACTCACCTCGAGCCGCCGCACAATTTCCCTACTACATCGTCGCCGGAGGAACGCCGTGAAGTTCGCGCTAGCTCGCCGAAGTTGCCGAGGAGGTTTCGCCGAGATTCAGCACCGCCGAGATTCTCTTCCGACGATTCGAGCCCGGATTCGAGTTCCTCGAGTCGCGCCGCCCTTGTTTCGCCACTTCATCCTCATCGAGAACCATCGGAGCGTCGCCGGAGGGTTCATCTTCCTGAACTCTGGGAAGACCGCGCCGCCGCCAGCCGTTGCCGACTTCGAAGTGTTCCAGCCGTTGGATCGTCATCGCACGCTCGGAACTCGTCCACGTCGCCTCGGTGTATAGTGTATCGCTCAGGTAAGTTCTTCGCCGTTCGATTCGGATCGTATGGTCCAGATTTCACCACGGTCGTCGTCAAATGCAGTGGAAATTCGTATTTTCCTTTATAAAAATAATTCGAATATTCGGATTTTCTGATTTTATGGATTTTTCAGAATTTGAATTTTTCGAGGACTCGTTCTCTCTCATACGAACTCCGATTAAGGTGATTCAAATTCCTAAAAATTTGTAAAATTGAGATCTATCTAATGGTAGCTTTGGTTTGAATTTTTGAGTTTGTTTGTTCTTTGGTTTTGGTGTTTATTTGCTATTTCTTCTCGATTCACGTAGACGTTGAATTGTGCGAGGCTTTGGAGGAGGAGGTAGCAACTCAGGGACAATTTTTAGATGAAGACCAGGAGCTTAACCAAGGCAAGTTGTGCTTTGATCATGTTGCACCCATGTTTGCAAAACTGCTATTTTGATTTTACTTTATTGCATGATATTTTATGTGTACAAAATGATTTCAACATAAATTTGAGATTAGCTAACATACCCTTTGAATTATACCCTACCTTGTTATTTGTATGCCATAATCCACTTGTTACCTTAGGTTGGTTTACTATAGTTGGTTAATAATGAAATCGACATGGATGGTTAGATCGGAATAGAATGCTTAGCCATGCTACGTCATCACATGTACAGGAAATGTTGAGTATTAATCTTGACTAATGGAATATGGAACAATGATGTTAACTTGTGTGTCATGTGTGGTCACACAAAGAGATTGAGTTATTGTGGCGGGGAGGTCACGCAACGAGGTTGAATTGTGTATAGCATGTGATGCTTGGTAATCAACCGGTTTGGTAATCACTTTAGATTGAAGCAAGTGGAAGGGGCAAGTGTGCCAGGGTGGGCTCAGTGGAGCTGAGGGTATGTGTAAGTCTTGCTTTAATCAATCTTAAGGACTTAACCTTGCGAGCCTTTGACTTGAGTCAATCATGCAACCACACGTCTGTTATGGGGCAGCCTAGTAGACTAATTTGCAAAGGCTTAGCTTGAGTGCTATCGTGGTGGTGTGAGTCCGGGTGTACGGAGAAAACTCACGTGGCGCAAGAGGGGGGCCCTGTTGTGGTGGTGTAACCCTTCAGTGTTGAAACCTCGGTAGGGTAGCATTGGGTTAAGAGGATGCATTGTAAAGGCTTTGTTATAATCATTACTTTGTGTGGTGCATGGTTGTATCATGTGGGTAAAGTGCATAATCTCTGCAGAGTGTACAAACTATTTGGATAGCCATGCTCACGGTATTGAGCAATACTCGGGAATTACAGTCAAGGGGTAGTTAATTAAAACTGGACAACTGGATGGGATGGCAGGATGCCATATGGATAATGGAACTTGACTTAGGTTGAAAACTTGGTTCACTTGAGAATCACTGAATCTTTTACTTATTTGTTTTACTGTTTTTTCAATCTTTGTAATGTATGGGTTATCAAATGCTGTTTACTGCAAATGAACCATAAGCCTTCCTTTGGAATAAGCATGCATATAGCTATGATAGATTTGCATTCTGTGCACAACTTGTTGAGTACGTGTTGGTGTACTCACTCTTGCTTAAACAACTAACAACGGTGGAGGAATCATCACGGTTACTGGAGGAGGAGTTTCAGGTGGACACGAGTCGCTAGGCCAATCCTTGTCGATGCTTTGTGGTGTCTTGATGGGACATCTCGTCTTCTTGCTACTTTTCATGCATTTACTTTGGTTTATTTCCGTCTAGCCATATGGCTGAATAATTGTAAGTGATCATAAGATCGTACACTAGTTATATTAACTAAATGACGTCTTATTATTCTTATCGTTGTGTATGGTTTAATGCTTACTGATGTCAAGCTGTGTGCACTAGCGTTGATCCTGGGACTAGTGCGGTAAAACAAAGTGGATTCGAATTGGTGAATTCGGGTCCTTACAGAGGTGGTATCAGAGCATATTGACTGTAGGACTTGGCCCTAGTTGGTAGAGTGTCCAAAACTATTTTCTAAAGGAAAAGCTTAAATTGGATTAAGACAACCCTCTTGACTTATCTCATTCTCCGCTCCTTACCTTTGCTGAAATCTACCTCAAATTTTGCGGAGTGGCCATTTGAAGTTGAAAACTTATCTATTTCTCTTTTAAATAGATGAGGAGGAGACAGTCGTACGTGGAGTGCGAGGGTGGCTACGCAACAGAGCTCTGGAGGGTGCTTCAAGTTTTGGGAGGTTTCGCCAAACCCACGTATCAAGGCCGAAGTTGGATCGTCAACGGAGCCACAAGAGGAATGGTGTGCAAGCTTCTAATTTACGCCAGAAATGGGGAGAAATCAAGCCAACCTATTAGCATCACAGTGAGAAGAGCCACTTGGGAGATCGGTATCCAGGAGGCGTCCCGACTTGCTCTACGGAGGATCTGCTACGACTACTACCACGAGTTGGACGACACGGTGTTCAGACTCCACCCCATGGTTCGAGATACTTGGCGTTCGTACGTCACACGGAAGGAGGATGCTACTACCGTGCACTTAGCACGATTTGCAGCTGCTCAAGAGGCTCATGTCAGCGACACTGACACAGAATTAAGGATGATCTATGAAGCGCTCAGAGTTGTGGAGAAGGAACTGCACGAGACCCGAGTAGCTTATGAGGAAAGGATCATGGAACTTGAGGAGGCATTACAGGAAGGAGGCCACGCTACACCGACATCATCAGAAGAGACAGAATCGAATGAGATGAAGTCTGAGCCTGAGGAGTAGGAGGAGCAACTAGCTGAAGAATGTTGGGATCGATTTGTACGGCCTGACACACCTTGATATACCCACCGGAAGTTCTCGTGGGGGATGGCTTGAGGAGTGAGAGTCATAGTTAAGTTGAGACTCAAGTATCGAGTCGCGTCATTAGAATAGTCTTACCCAATTGTAATAGACGTTAAGGTTGTGCGTTTAGTTTGGATTTTAATGCTTGCTGAGTGTGCAGTATGTGTTGCGAAGCTTTTAGGCTTTTGTAAGCAACCATACCAAGTTAATTAATAAGGATATAAAGTTTGGGTTTAACCTGTTCCCCTGCTTTAGAAATTCTTGCATCTTATCTATGCTATTTCTATATCTCCTAACCCAAGAAGCAATCAAGCAGATGGTGAACACTCGCAGTAACAATAGAGTTTCAGGAAGTGGTTTTCGCCGGAATGACAATCTTGATGAGGGAACACCAACACAATCAGCACCACCAGTAGATATGCAGAACTTAGGAGCTTTCCTAGCAACACAAACCCAGCTTATGCAAACAATGATGCAGCAAATGCAGAATATGAACAATCAAGCTGCAGGCTATAGCAATGTGCAGCAAGGCAACCATGGGCAGCGTTCTCATTCTAAGCTGTCAGACTTTACACTACAAGAAACAGGGAAAAATTCGTGGGCCAAAAACCCACGAATTTGAAGCTAAACTCCACAATTTAAGTTAAATTAGTGGGCAAACCGTCAATTTAGTTCACGAATTTAACGCGACGAAATTATTCAATTAAATTCGTAGGTACCCACAATTTAAATTAAATTGTGGGTTACTTAAAAACCCACAATTTAACGATTAAATTAAATAAATTTGAAAAAACCCACAATTTAGCTGTTAAATTAAATAAAAAAAAACTCCAATTTAACGATTAAATTAGTGAAATTTGAAAAAAACCCACGAATTTAATCGTTAAATTAAATGATTTATCAAAACCACAATTTAATGATTAAATTAAGTGGGCCATTTAAACCCACGAATTTAGCGGTTAAATTAAATTGGGTTTTAAATGGCTCACAATTTAATCATCATTTGTACAAAAAAAATATATATCCATATCGAAAAATAACGTGTATTCATTTATACTCAAAGAATACATGGGCTCAAGATTATTCATTTTTAGAATCACAAAATAACGTGTATTAAAATTTAAATTGAAAAAGAGTTGGGAACGAACATGATTATGCTATGATACAAATTTCAATGATCAATTATATCTTTAGACCTACAGTTTCAAGTATATGAAACGAACATGATTATGCTATGGTACAAATTGTAACATCTAACTTACAAATATGTAACTTCTAACTTACGAATATGTTGTCCACATTATGCAAGAAATCCACTTGGTGAGTTACAAGTAAGATTGTCTTTCCCTTGAGCATGCCCCTTAGACATTCCTGCAGAAGAAAGCTCATTGTTGTGATACTACGCAAAATATGGTAGCATAATAATAAATATGAAGATGAATCTGCAAAGAAAATGTATAGTTACTTGGACTAACTACTTTATCTGGAGGGTTTCTACCTTTGGTCTTTTTTTCCCTGTCTTTCCTAAGCTAAAACTTAACCAATCTTTGTTCATCCATTTACTACTCTATCAAATGCTGTAACGCAGGGCTTGTGTGCACGCAGAGAAATTGAAGACTCAAACTCTAGTCACATGGATCAAATGACATATGAAGCCACATGAGAGTAAATCTTATTGATGCAGCAAACTACAAAATCTGCTTGACATAGTACAGTAAACATAAGTAGATGATTAGCAAGATACTTCTCAGATAACAACAAACTATTCGACTCATAAATCAGTTCTGCAAGATCAGAACAAGACCATAATAATAATCATTATGACTAACTTGGAGTTCACAACAAGCATGGATGCAGTGTGTTATAGCAAAATCTGAAAACTTATTTAAATGTAAAACTTAGCAAAATCTATTAATAGCCTCAATCTGAAATGTTAACTTCAGTTGTCATACCAAATGAAGTAAACTTAACTAATTCTGAAACGACAATTTCTTATAGCACAATCTGAGTACTAAACTAAATCTGAAAATATTTGCAAGTCTAAACTAAGTCACCGAAATGTACAAAATTTCGGCATAACCTCTCTTGTAAATAGAACATCCACTCAGCAGACAAAAAAACATTTGCAGTTATAATATACATATATCAATCTCTCAAACCAGAAGGAGACATTCTAGCAGATCCTTAGATAATCAATCACACATCCAACGGCAATTTGTAAACTACGCAATGACGTACAACACATTACAACCATAATAGATACAATACACATTTCATCACAATAAGTCGATCACAATCTCGTTAGACTAAGGCCAGTAAAAAATGAATACAGGAGCAAAAGGCATATGGTTTGCATATTTATCAAGAATGACCAGACTTCGAAGGGCGAGGCATGTCTATAGAGACCATGGCTTCAACGTTCGCGATAAACTAAGAATAAAAACCACACATGAAAGAAAAGTTAGCGAAAAAAGCGATAAAAGGTCATGGTTACGCAATGGATAGAAACAGAACAAACTCGAAGAATCATTTTTGCAGCCGTGACATATTGGTTACCGGTCCAAATATTTTTCAACCTGCATGGACAAGAAAGAAGTTGATATGTAAAAATGATGCAAATATGACACAATTGTTACGATGGTAGAAAGCCTGAGCAAAAACACTAGTTTAACTATAGCAATCATGTGGTCTTCTAGTTAAACATCACCAAAATAAGCTAGAAAAGTGGAAATAAGTGATTCAATAGCACACCCATATTTTAATATGTCCTTGGGGAGGAGTATGATTCCACTCGAGAATATAACATAGCAAAAGTGCTTAAGCTGATTAAGTCATATTTGATCCTTTAACAAAACATATAGAAGGTGATTAAGCATTGGTTTGCCTCATTTGAAATCTCTTGTGCCGTAAGGAACATTAACACAAAGAATGAATAAGTATACATGTATAATGGGGAAAATGAAGGCACATGTGTACCTTTGCCACCCCATCTTTGGTCACATGCAGGAGTTTTTGAGAACAATCTCAATAGATTCCTCCATCGCATCTTTACGAGAGCAAAATAATCATTAGTGATAAAAAGGAGTCAATTAACTAATCTAATATTGTTCTTGTGCACAATCGGTGGATAGCGAGACTGATTGTTGAGCATCTCCTAATTAAAGATAGAGCAAGCTCCTCGTAGATGAATCGAGGCATCCAAAGACCTCAAGCACAGCCGTTAATATTTGATTGAAGTCTTGTATGAAAATCAAAGGGCTGGTATTAGAATGCAAATACTATATATTGAACCTTTTTTAGTCCACTTACCTTATATGTAATCTATGTAATTTAATACCTCCAGTACAACGAATGGGCATGAAATAGTGATTTCATACAGCTATGCAAAGAGAAAAAAAAAGAAAATATAGAAGTAGAAAAAAATATGTTCTTGTGGCACTTGCATGTGTAACTCAGCAGAAAAAAATAAAGATAGTTGAAACACAACCCTGTCATTCATTTTTTATCCCTTCTGGTTTCACTAGCAAAGTACTGCCTAAGACTCCAGCAATAGCCAATCAAGGTCCAGTGAAGTTTAAACTTTTCGACCATTATGTGTAAATGTGTAATGACATGAATACAAATAATGGGTATTGTAGAATTGCATGACAATGCCATCCACCTAAACCCTGTATACAAGGAACATGTACCCCTAACTGTTATCGAATAATCACCAGTTAGGGCGTGTAATCGAGCCGATTAAACCATATAATCGCTATTAGGTGTGTAACCAAACGAATACCGCATACCGCTTTTTAGAACCTTGACCTAAAGTATCATGGATGTCAAATATACCATATGGATTCTGTGAATATTCCATTGTTAATGGAAAACATCAAGTAGGTTTCCCTTCCCTCTTCCTTCTATATTGTTTAAAATGCTTCTAGAGTTGAGTTCATACAGGCAAATGATGATCAAATTTGTATAAAGGAAAAGCTCACCTTTTCAGAAAATCCAAATTCTTTTCACGCCCAAAACGGCCCACATGTATTATCAATGGTTTTTCTGTTTCACCACCACTGATAGGAGAGGAAAAGAAAATACGTTAGCCTATGCAAAGTTTTTGAACTCTTCCTTGATTGAAATTTTTTGAAGCAATAGGTGATACCTCAACTTGATGCGCATTTCATGCCTCTGAAATTTAGGATGGAAACTTTCAGAATCAACACCCTTGTTCCAAAGCCGTACTCTGTTTGCTGAAGAGGCAAGGGGGATTATGGTTAGGATGGATTGGGGGGGGAGAATAAATACAGAAATAACGATTTATTGTACTAACCTGATGCTACTTTAGCAGTTTCAAAGTCCTCGGCAATAGCTACTGAAGGAACTAGAGTAAGATCTGCAGACTTGTGGAGGCATCCTTTAAAACAAAATAAGAGCGTCAGCACAAACTAACTGAGAAAGATCAATGTTTTTTTTCTATGTTCCTCTCTTTTGTTGATAACAAAATATGAGGGATGATGTTGGGCTTACTTAAGACTCCACGTGGGCTCAAGCAACCAATTTAAATTGTATCTCGGTATGTACCTGAAAACCACAATAAGAAATCAACTCAACGATGTAAATCACTAAATCTGTTAACAAATCCTGACCCAATTGACAACAAGTAAAATAATTTGCATAGAGAGAATTATGAAGTACATTTGTTGAATCAACGAAGTGGAGGAAAAATATATGTGGTGCAACTTTAACTGTAGCCTACTGGATAATGAAAGCATGTTTGTAAGTCTAACATTGGCAGAGGCAGAACATTTTTCTTTTGGGTTTCATACACACGCATATATCTGGGAAGGGTTCCATCCTATATCATAAAACATATCTGTCTTGGATCTGTATACAAATATACCACACCAAGTAGGCTTTGCAACATTTCACTGAGGTCTGGTGAACCCACATAATGTGCACGTAACCAGATTCATATCATGGTATCACTAAAAGCCCATAATGCTATTGCTCCCCCAAAATGAAATTTGCATGCAGAACATTCTCCCATCCAATATGTATATTTATCAGAAGTAAATGATCTCTTGGTAGGTTTATTCACCGGACTATGACAGCCTAGTTCTACAAACGTACAAAACCACATCTAAGGCTACAGGGAAAAGGTATGACCCAAAATCCAGATCTGATCCCCGCTTTAAAGGGTTCGAATTTGGAAGATCTGCATCTGATTATACATGCAAAAGGACTCATTTTGCAGCGAAAATATATATTTCATAATTTCATGAAGAGAAACTCACGCTGGAAGATGTGTGTGATAAGACATCACCATTGGAACTGAAATCATCTTTGCGATAGCAAGAGCGCCAAAAACCTGAAATCACGATAGATGGTAATAACTAATAAGAAACCATTGGAAAAAAGGACAATAAAGGCCTATTGGGTTTTTTATGATTACCATAATTCCAGGTGAAGTAGCGTGGATTATGTCTGGCTTGAACTCAGCCACCTCAGAAAATATTCTGGGGCTTAATGCCAACGAGAGTGGAACATTTTGGTACAATGGACATGGAAAGCTGAAAGAGAGGAATTTTAGCAACCTAAATGCATGCAAAAAAGAAAAAAAAATCCACAAGTTGAATTTTAATGTCATCCCAAAATTAGGCACTCGACCAGGCAAAATATTTTAAAACAACTATGATAACATCAACTTCACCGCACGGCTAGTAAATGTTCCAAACTAGCACGGCAGTTGACTACAGGACACTTTGCATGATGCGTTTTTTTTCTTTTTTGTTTCAACAAGGCAGAGAGAACTTATTTCGCATTGGGAGTGTGTTTCGTGCTTTCAGGAAAGCAGTTCTGTGTATTTGGACTTGTTTGGTATTTCTCGAGTAGACTGATCGCCAGAGTGCATGGTAAAGATAGTTTGCGTTGGGTTACCTCCACGAGCCAATGACCTTTGCTCCATGGAACTCCTCGGGAGCTCCCTTGTGCGTGGTCACGACCAACACCTGAACCGAAAGAGCCGACGTCAATTCCAAAGTACAAGAAGGATCTTGAAGACAGGCAGATACATGCCCTACACTACAAGCAGTCAGACGAGTCGTAACAAGGATTGGATACCTCGTCGCCCATCTCTCGCAGATGCTTGATGAAGTTCTGGAACCGGTTCTTGTACCCGGATATGTAACTGCGAGACAGCAACAAGAAAAGCCATTGACTGGAGTTTCCAGAAGATCAAATACACATCAGGTTTGAGAAATCATGCATCCAGTGACCCGGTTCTGCACAAGCGTGCAAAACATCTCGATCTAATCTGACGCGAAAGGCGACGGCTCGACGAAGAGAGCAATGCGGTGCGGCCTGGATTTCCACTCGGCGTCCGCCTCCTCCCCTTGCAACAGCAGCGGCGCCGCCGCCTCAGCCTGCCCCATCCTCCTCAGATCCCCCGACTCAACCCACCGCCGCCCGAATTATGCACCGCCTCTCCTTGGCTTCCACTGCTCCCAATCGTGCCGTGCCCCCTATCCTTCCTCCAAATCCCGCCTTGACCCCACGAGGAGGCGGCGGCCGAAGCAGCGTCGGGGGGCAGCCACCACGGAACGACGCGATGCGACGACGCGACGCGATGGGAACGCACGTGGGGAAGGGCGACGGCAACGACGACGTCGTGGTGATCTAAACCCTGTATACAAGGAACGTTGTCGGGACCCGAATATGCAAATCCGGACCCTCTGTGTATACTGCACTAGTCCAGGATCACGCTAGTGCACACAGGCTCAACATTAGTGAATATCATAATCATACACAACGTAAATAAGATAAAGACATAATATACTAAATATTTAGCAGTAGTATGACCTTATGGTCAACTTACTTAGCAATGCCTCATAAGGCTGAACAACAAATTGAACTGCAGCGGAATGAAGACGTAGATAACCCCCCAGTATACCACAGGCAACTGACGAGGCTCGCACCCTAAACATTCGTCTCTTCATAGTACTCCTTCTTCAGCACTGATGATTTTTGTAGGCAAGGGTGAGTACACCAACACGTACTCAACAAGTTGTGCACAGAATGCAATTCTATCATAGCTATATGCAAGGCTTATTCGAAAGGAAGGCTAAGTGGTTCATTTGCAACTAAGCAGCATTTGAAAACAAGTACAATATATAGATTGAAATGACAGTAAAAACAAATAACAGTAATAGATAGATTCAGCATTTCTCAAGTAAACCAAGTTTTCTCATCCTAAGTCAAGATTCAACTTTCCATGGCAACCTGCCATCCAACCCAAATTTTCAAAAAGAATCTAAACCCTTGATTGTAATCCCGAGCTTGCTCAATACCGTGAAACGGCTATCCGAATAGATTGTACACTCTGCAGAGGTTTGCACTTTACCCACACGACATGATAGTCTCTTTGATGCCAAGCTATTAGCACACTTCCTTTGGTATGCTTGCAGAGAATCATGACAAAGCCTTTACAATGCTCTGTCTTAACCCGGTACTACCCGCTAAGGTTTCAACATCGAAGGGTCGAAAACCACAACAGGCCCCCTCTTGCGCCATCTGGGTTCATTTAAAAGGATGAACCACTCCACCACGATAGTACTTAAGCTAAGACATTGCAAATTAATCAGCTAGGCTGCCCCATAACAACATGTGGTTGCATGATTGACTTCAGTCAAAGGCTGCAAGGTGTCCTTATGGTTTGATCAAAGCAAGACATACACATACCCTTTGCCCATTGGGCCCACCGGCATCTTGCCCTTGCCACTTGCTCCGGCCAAAATCATAACCACCCCGGTTGATTACCAAGCACCACGTGCCATCAACAATTCAATATCGTTCGTGACATCCATTGCCAACACAACTCAATCTCATCGTGTGACCACACATGACACACAAATTCAAAACATTGTTCCATATTCCATTAGTCAAGATTATTTATCGAAGATTCAAGTACATGTGATGACGTGGCATGGCTAAGCATTCTAATCCGATCTAATCATCCATGTTGATTTCATTATTAACCAACTATAGTGAACCAACCTAGGGTGACAAGTGGATCATGACATACAACTAGCAAGGTAGGGTGTAATTCAAAGATGCGATAGCTAATCCCAAACTTATGTTGAAATCATTTGTACACATAAAATAACAAGTGATAAAGTAAATCAAAATAGCATGCAATCTAATTTATGGGTGCAACATGATCAAGGTACAACTTGCCTTAAGCTCCTGGTATTGTTCCGAAGATTGCTCCTGAAATAATAATCCTTCTTCCGACACCTCGCTCAACTCAACGTCTACGCGAATCGAGAGAAATAGCAAATAAACACCAAGAACAAATAGCAAATGAACTTGAAAATTCAAATAAAATCCACCATTGGAAAGATCTCAATCTTACAAACTTTTCGGAATTCGAATTACCCAAATCGGAGTTAAAATGCAAAAGATATAGCATTTAGAAGTTTTGAAAATAAACTAAACTCGAATTAGAAATTCTAAATCTTTCCGAATTATTTTTATAAAGAAAATCCGAATTTTCCCCGCCCCGGCTTGTATGGACAAAATGTGGCGAAATCTCGACTGATGAACTCAATCTAACGGTTACGGTAAATCTACTACGTGGCCTAATATCAACCGTCCGATATTTAATCTAAAACGCTTACCGATTCCGCAGTGACGTGGACAATTCCACACGCTTGATTACGATCCGACGGCTGACGAAGCTCCCGATCGGCGATGAAGCGACGGTGGCTTGAATTCACCGGAGAGGAAGACGACGATCCTGACGACGATCCCCTTCCCGGGCAATGTTCCGGCGGAACTATGGCACACGGAATGCTCCTCGACAAGGCGATACGATCCCCAGGCTTCTCGGCGACAACTCGGCAGTGCGTGCTTTGAAAATCTCCTGGCGCTGCTGTCCCTCACGTGATTCCTCGGACGACGGCGCTCCCGATTTTCCGGACGCTCAATCGCTCGCGATTTCTTTTTCTTCTGCCGCTCGTTCGGTGTTCTTTGGCGACACCTGCGCCCTTTATATACCCAGCCGAGCGTCCGCTCTACTCCCGCCTGGAAACGGACTATAACTCCTAAACATACTTGAATTTCCTTACCGGCTGGCCTTCCTTCCCGCGCGCACACGAACTCCACACCTTACCGAAATCAGCGCCGGCTATTCCATATTTTCCGGCGCACCCGGACAGGAGTCGATGACCTGCCGAATTCGGCCACACGCCTGCTTTTCCCCCGTACCGACAGATTTTGGCGCCAGCTCCTACGTTTGAAGCGGCCGCGTGTTGCTCTCCCGCCCAACGCAACCATGCATCGCTCTCCCTGCGTCATCCACGGAAGTCTTCGGTCGAGGTGTCCGGGTTCCAACCGGACACGCAGCCACCCACGAGTTTCTTCGGTGAAACACAACCAGACACGCTGCATGGCTTCGCGCCGCTTTCACGGTCCGGCTCCAATTACCGAATCTCCATCGAGGCTAGCAGTGTTCGTACCATCCCTACGCCATTACACGCGGAAACTCTTCGGCCGGCTGTACAACTCCAACAGAACACGTAGCGGTGAGAAATTTCCTTCGGTCGGCTGCCTGAGTCCCGATTGAATACGCAGTACGTACGTTCTCTCAGTGAACTCAATCTCTCCCGCCTCATCTAGCCTCGTCGGCGAAACGCATGCAGCTATTTCCAAATCACACCGGTAAATCCAAAATAGCATGCAGCAACCAATTTTTCCTAACCCGGTTCAACCAATTTGGTTCCTAATCTGATTCCATCCGGAGAAAAAATTTTCCAAAACTACTTGAGACCTTCTATACTTAAATAAAATACTTTTGGATAGTCTTTATTTTAAATTTCCTTTTATAATTAGTTTTCGACAGAGACAATACTTTTAAAATAATCGAATAAATCTCGGAAATTCCAATAAATCCAGAAAATTCACAAAAATTATAAATTGCATTGAAATAATATTTAATATTTGAAAAGTCAAAAATTGGGATGTTACAAACCTCCCCTTAACGGAATCTCGACCCCGAGATTTAGGGCTGACTAGAGAATAGGTTCGGGAATTCTGCCTTCAGATCTTCCTAGGTTACTTCGCTCTCTGAATGATTGCTCCACTGAACTTTACATGGGCGGGTAGACTTATTTCTGACCCTATGATCCATTATATCCAGAATTTTAATCGGCTACTCTTTATAAGTCAATCCTCCTGCAACTCGATAGCTTCTAACGACGTCTCCTCTACTGGCACTCTGAGACACATGGAACACATCGCTGACTCCTGCTAATGACTGTGGTAACTCCAACTACTATGCAACCTCTCCTTGGCGGCTTAACATCTTAAATGGTCCCACATATCTAGGTGCAAGTTTTCTCTTTAACCATCGCATAAGAGGTCTAACTGTTGTCGAAAACCCTTTCTATGATTTAGCGATAATTATCTTTGCCATTTTCTAGGACTTCAAATCTAGGTATGAATTTTGGTTGTTTCCTATATAACACAACTTCTAACTTGTTTGGCTTAACAACAACTCTTTAGAAGTCTTTATATGACTAAGGATTTCAACCTTTTTCTTCTAGAGGTCACACTTTTTGAACTTAGCGTGCGACTACTGCTCTCGTAAACTTTCCAAAATAAATTTTAACATGTTCCACATGTTCTTCTTCTTGTCTTAGAGTATACTAGATTGTCATTAACCATGAATTTATTAATTACTCCATAAATATCTTACTTATCAGGTTCATTAGATATGCGGGGCATCGGTCAATTCAGGAGATCCAGCCAAAACTTATATCGTTTATGTAGAGAACGAAATTTTAACAACATCCTTCCTATGACTCCTAAGTTTTATGGTAGCCTAAGCGAAACTTTGTCCTAAAGAAATTCCAATTCTATTCTCAACTGTCCAATCATGTAGTCGATCCTGATATTGGATACTTATTACTGATATTTTATTTATTTAGAGCACGATTTAGTGCACTCTCCTTTATTTTTAATGAAGCAAGAATTTCCATGGTGATATACTAAGTTTTCAAAACTTTTCCTAGTAATTCTTCGATACGCTTCTCTATTTCCCACTAATTCCTTAGTATACATTTTAACATGGTTTTTTTTTAATTTAGCATTGTCGCTAGGGCTTTGATTAGGGATAGAGTTGGAATTAACTTAAACTAACGCGATGGCTTCCTTTGCAACTAGAGCAATTGATCGCATGCTCGTTAGCGGTATGTCCTATTTTCCACAGCGAATGCACGCACGATTCTCTAAATTGTTTGACAGCCCTCCCTAGAACAATGTCTAGATTTCGAACAAGGTGCAGGGGTAGCGTTTCTCTTCATAGTCTCTAGCCAATTCTCGGCTTCTAAAGGCGAAATATTTATTTAAAACGTTGGTGGACGAGTCTTTATGAATTTTAATAACCTTGAGTTAGTACAGGGGTCACTAATAATAGTTCGAGACGCTTTTACTGACATTAGCTTGTTTGGTCAATTTCTGTATTTGCTTCATCATTGCCTGCATTAACGGAGTCTGATCGACCTAAAACCATTTGGAGCTCTACGTATCTATCGGTGGTGACGGTTGAAAAACTAATCCATCCTTGGAGTTTCTATTGAGTTGGTTTTTACTTTCACTGACTTTATTGCTATCACTAATCTGAACCATCTGCTTGATTACCTCAAGGGGTTAGGTGAGAGAGAAAATAGCATAGGTAAGAAGCAAGAATCCTTATTCAGGGGAGATAGGTTTAACCCAATAATTTAAGCGATCAATATTAATAACTTGGTATGGTTGCTTATATAAGCCTAAAAGCCTTGCAACGATATCTTGCACACTCGACAATCAAGAAGAACCAATTCAACCTAAACACACAAACTACCGTCTACATGGGCGACATGCATATCTTAGGAAACGCGACTCCCACACATGAGTCCCAACTGGCTATTGAGTCTTCTAACTCTGAATATGCTTCATTGATTCGCTCCTCCATGAGCTTGATGATTCTTTCCTTCATGATCAGTATGGTAGCAGCAGGTACTTGATGCCATCTCTAGAAGTGTGGTATATCGTTTTCTACTTAGATAACTCAGGTAAGATTTTAACTCGATTCAGCAGAGGTAAAGGAAAGAAATTTCAGCAAGGGAAAAGAAAGAATTTTTGGTAAGGATAGAAATAGAAGAATGAGATAAGTCAAGAACACATTATTCTTCTAGGTTTAAGACTTTTACCTTAGAAAATAATTTTGAATGACCTATAGAGACGACCAACTATCTAGGGTCAAGACCTACAGTCAGTATGGCTCTGATACCACTTTTGTCGGGACCCGAATATGCAAATTCGGACCCTCTGTGTATACTGCACTAGTCCAGGATCACGCTAGTGCACACAGGCTCAACATTAGTGAATATCATAATCATACACAACGTAAATAAGATAAAGACATAATATACTAAATATTTAGCAGTAGTATGACCTTATGGTCAACTTACTTAGCAATGCCTCATAAGGCTGAACAACAAATTGAACTGCAGCGGAATGAAGACGTAGATAACCCCCCAGTATACCACAGGCAACTGACGAGGCTCGCACCCTAAACATTCGTCTCTTCATAGTACTCCTTCTTCAGCACTGATGATTTTTGTAGGCAAGGGTGAGTACACCAACACGTACTCAACAAGTTGTGCACAGAATGCAATTCTATCATAGCTATATGCAAGGCTTATTCGAAAGGAAGGCTAAGTGGTTCATTTGCAACTAAGCAGCATTTGAAAACAAGTACAATATATAGATTGAAATGACAGTAAAAACAAATAACAGTAATAGATAGATTCAGCATTTCTCAAGTAAACCAAGTTTTCTCATCCTAAGTCAAGATTCAACTTTCCATGGCAACCTGCCATCCAACCCAAATTTTCAAAAAGAATCTAAACCCTTGACTGTAATCCCCGAGCTTGCTCAATACCGTGAGCACGGCTATCCGAATAGATTGTACACTCTGCAGAGGTTTGCACTTTACCCACACGACATGATAGTCTCTTTGATGCCAAGCTATTAGCACACTTCCTTTGGTATGCCGGCAGAGAATCATGACAAAGCCTTTACAATGCTCTGTCTTAACCCAGTACTACCCGCTAAGGTTTCAACACTGAAGGGTCTGAAAACCACAACAGGGCCCCCCTCTTGCGCCATCTGGGTTCATTTAAAAGGATGAACCACTCCACCACGATAGTACTTAAGCTAAGACATTGCAAATTAATCAGCTAGGCTGCCCCATAACAACATGTGGTTGTATGATTGACTCAGGTCAAAGGCTCGCAAGGTGTCCTTATGGTTTGATCAAAGCAAGACATACACATACCCTTTGCCCATTGGGCCCACCCAGGCATCTTGCCCTTGCCACTTGCTCCGACCCAAAATCATAACCACCCCAGTTGATTACCAAGCACCACGTGCCATCAACAATTCAATATCGTTGCGTGACATCCATTGCCAACACAACTCAATCTCATCGTGTGACCACACATGACACACAAATTCAAAACATTGTTCCATATTCCATTAGTCAAGATTATTTATCGAAGATTCAAGTACATGTGATGACGTGGCATGGCTAAGCATTCTAATCCGATCTAATCATCCATGTTGATTTCATTATTAACCAACTATAGTGAACCAACCTAGGGTGACAAGTGGATCATGACATACAACTAGCAAGGTAGGGTGTAATTCAAAGGGTACGATAGCTAATCCCAAACTTATGTTGAAATCATTTGTACACATAAAATAACAAGTGATAAAGTAAATCAAAATAGCATGCAATCTAATTTATGGGTGCAACATGATCAAGGTACAACTTGCCTTAAGCTCCTGGTATTGTTCCGAAGATTGCTCCTGAAATAATAATCCTTCTTCCGACACCTCGCTCAACTCAACGTCTACGCGAATCGAGAGAAATAGCAAATAAACACCAAGAACAAATAGCAAATGAACTTGAAAATTCAAATAAAATCCACCATTGGAAAGATCTCAATCTTACAAACTTTTCGGAATTCGAATTACCCAAATCGGAGTTAAAATGCAAAAGATATAGCATTTAGAAGTTTTGAAAATAAACTAAACTCTGGAATTAGAAATTCTAAATCTTTCCGAATTATTTTTATAAAGAAAATCCGAATTTTCCCCGCCCCGGCTTGTATGGACAAAATGTGGCGAAATCTCGACTGATGAACTCAATCTAACGGTTACGGTAAATCTACTACGTGGCCTAATATCAACCGTCCGATATTTAATCTAAAACGCTTACCGATTCCGCAGTGACGTGGACAATTCCACACGCTTGATTACGATCCGACGGCTGACGAAGCTCCCGATCGGCGATGAAGCGACGGTGGCTTGAATTCACCGGAGAGGAAGACGACGATCTGACGGCGATCCTTCCGGGCAATGTTCCGCGGAACTATGGCACCGGAATGCTCCTCGACAAAGCGTCTGATCCCCAGGCTTCTCGGCGACAACTCGGCAGTGCGTGCTTTGAAAATCTCCTGGCGCTGCTGTCCCTCACGTGATTCCTCGGACGACGGCGCTCCCGATTTTCCGGACGCTCAATCGCTCGCGATTTCTTTTTCTTCTGCCGCTCGTTCGGTGTTCTTTGGCGACACCTGCGCCCTTTATATACCCAGCCGAGCGTCCGCTCTACTCCCGCCTGGAAACGGACTATAACTCCTAAACATACTTGAATTTCCTTACCGGCTGGCCTTCCTTCCGCGCGCACACGAACTCCACACTTACCGAAATCAGCGCCGGCTATTCCATATTTTCCGGCGCACCCGGACAGGAGTCGATGACCTGCCGAATTCGGCCACACGCCTGCTTTTCCCCGTACCGACAGATTTTGGCGCCAGCTCCTACGTTTGAAGCGGCCGCGTGTTGCTCTCCGCCCGACGCAACCATGCATCGCTCTCCTGCGTCATCCACGGAAGTCTTCGGTCGAGGTGTCCGGGTTCCAACCGGACACGCAGCCACCCACGAGTTTCTTCGGTGAAACACAACCAGACACGCTGCATGGCTTCGCGCCGCTTTCACGGTCCGGCTCCAATTACCGAATCTCCATCGAGGCTAGCAGTGTTCGTACCATCCCTACGCCATTACACGCGGAAACTCTTCGGCCGGCTGTACAACTCCAACAGAACACGTAGCGGTGAGAAATTTCCTTCGGTCGGCTGCCTGAGTCCCGATTGAATACGCAGTACGTACGTTCTCTCAGTGAACTCAATCTCTCCCGCCTCATCTAGCCTCGTCGGCGAAACGCATGCAGCTATTTCCAAATCACACCGGTAAATCCAAAATAGCATGCAGCAACCAATTTTTCCTAACCCGGTTCAACCAATTTGGTTCCTAATCCGATTCCATCCCGGAGAAGAAATTTCCCAAAACTACTTCGAGACCTTCTATACTTAAATAAAATACTTTTGGATAGTCTTTATTTTAAATTTCCCTTTTATAATTAGTTTTCGACAGGAGACAATACTTTTGAAATAATCCGAATAAATCTCAGGAAATTCCAATAAATCCAGAAAATTCACAAAAATTATAAATTGCATTGAAATAATATTTAATATTTGAAAAGTCAAAAATTGGGATGTTACAAATGTGTACCCCTAATTGCGTGAGGCGAGGCGTCCGAGGTCGAGGATGGGGCGGGCTGGCGTGGGAGGGGCGGGCGTGGCGAGGCGATGGCGCGGTGAGCAAGGAGGCGAGCGGCGGCCAGGCGGGCGGGCGAGGGGCGTGTGAGAGGAGCGACAGAGGAGCGAACTCAGTGAAGAGAGAGAGACACGCCGAGGCAGCCCTAATTACCCTGCATAAATTCGTGGGCTTTTTGCCCACGAATTTAATTAATTTCGTGGGTATATTTACAAGCCCACGAATTTAAATAAATAAATTCGTCAGTTTTTTTGTGGCCCACGAATTTAATTAAATTCGTGGGTGTTTTAGAAACCGACGAATTTAAATACGTAAATTCGTGGGTTTTTTTTTTGCCCACGAATTTAAAAAAACCCACGAATTTTTCACTGTTTCTTGTAGTGTTATGAGGACTCGCCCACCAACATTCTCAGGCAATGCTAATCCATTAGAGGCCGACGATTGGTTAAGGACCATTGAGAAAAAGCTACATATCACGCAGTGTGAGAGTAATGAGAAGGTGTTGTACGCTTCACACCAGCTGGAAGGAACTGCCGCAGAATGGTGGGAGAATTATTGCGCAGCACATGAAGCCCCACAGGAGGTCACTTGGGAAGAGTTTTCAGCTGCTTTCCGCCAGTACCATGTGCCAGAAGGAATGATGGACCTTAAGAAGGAAGAGTTCAGGGCTTTGAAACAAGGAGGCCAGTCCGTGGCTGAGTATCTGAATAAGTTTACTCAGTTGGCGCGTTATGCACCAGAAGACGTGGCTACCGATAAGGCTAGACAGTCTCGTTTCTTGAAAGGTTTAAACTTTGGACTACAGGTGGGATTGATTACCCACAATTTCCCTGATTTTCAGGAATTGGTCAACAAAGCGTTGATTCTGGAAGATAAACGCAAGGAATTAGGTGAGGATCGTAAGCGCAGAATGGCTAGTCAAGCTGGACGGCCTACTCAGTTCAGACTGAGGATGTCGCCTCAGCAGTTTGCGAGGATTCAACCACAGTTGCCATGCAAGACATCAACTGCATCATCTCACCCTGCTAATCAGAATTTTCAAACACCAGCACCAGGGAGTAATGCACAGGCAAGTAGTCAGCAGTCCGCTGTCAAGAAATGTTTCTCTTGCAATGAGCCAGGACATTTTGCCAATAAGTGTCCGAAGAAGGGAAATATCACCCCAATTCATTTTAACTTGGGCACTATCCTAGTTAAAGCTCCAGTAATGGGAAGCAATCGAGTACCAGTGCAGTCAGGACCATCACCCCAAACGATGACTCGTGGAAGGGTCAATCACATCATGACAGATGAGGTCCAGGACGCCGTGGAAGTTGTGTTGGAAATACCCGACATCGACACCGCCGCTGGTTCGCAAGAAGACGACTCTCTCTTCGCTAACCAAAATCAGGAAAACGAAGATAGCTATCCGAGAGCCTGCGACCCTCCATTCTATATCTGCGGTGAAGGTGGTGAAGAGGAGGATTAGTCAGATGTTTAAAGTCGTGTTTCATTGCAATTCTTGCTTTGGCTAAAGTTAGATGTCGGTTTAAATGTTCACATTGCTGTATGACCCATGGGTCCAACTTTTGTAATAATGGGATGTGACGGGCAGTACTCTAAATTTAATAATTAGTTACCACTTAGTTATGGTCCATGCTGCTATGATCTGTACGTACCAGCCATTAACCTTACTTCATGAACATGATGAATAAAGTATTCATGGAATATTTGGATAAATTGGTGGTTGTCTTTATAGATGATATCCTTGTATACTCCAAATCGGAAGAAGAGCACGCAGAGCATCTGCGATTGGTCTTAGAAAAGTTGCGAGAACAGCAGTTATAAGCCAAATTCAGTAAGTGTGACTTTTGGAAGGAGAAGGTGGAATTTCTTGGCCATGTAATGACAGCCAAAGGAGTTGCTGTGGATCCAAGTAAAGTGGAAGCCGTGTTACATTGGGAACAGCCAAAGACAGTTACCCAAATCCATAGTTTTCTAGGAATGGCGGGATATTACCGTCGATTCATAGAGGGATTTTCGACGATTGCGAGACCTCTTACGCAATTGTTGAAGAAAGAGAAGAAATTTGCATGGATGCCAGAGTGCGAGGAAAGTTTTCAGGAGTTAAAGAAACGGTTAACATCCACACCAGTGTTAGTATTGCTAGATGTGCAGTGCGGTTTTGATATTTATTGTGATGCTTCAAGACAAGGTCTTGGTTGTATGTTGATGCAGAACGGTAAGGTTGTAGCATATGCATCGAGGTAGTTGAGGCCGCATGAAGGAAACTATCCGACGCATGATCTGGAGTTAGCGGCCGTAGTGCATGCTTTAAAGATATGGCGTCACTATCTCATTGGAAACAGATGTGAGATATATACGGACCATAAGAGTTTGAAGTACATATTTACCCAGTCAGATCTTAACATGAGACAGAAAAGATGGCTAGAATTGATTAAAGATTATAATGTTGGAATTCATTATCATCCAGGAAAAGCCAATGTGGTAGCAGAAGCTTTGAGTCGTAAAGGCCACAGCTTAAATGCAATAGAAGCCAGCGATCAACCGAAGTTGTGTGAAGAATTCCAGAGGTTGAGATTAGAAGTTGTGCCGCAAGTATTTATAGCTGCCTTGGAAGTAAAACCAACCCTAGTGGATCAAATCAGGGAGAGGCAGAGCAAAGATGAAAAGATCAGTAAAATCAAATCCAAGAAAGAAGAAGGATTGGCAGAAGATTTCTCTGTAGATGAGCAAGGAACCCTATGGTTTAAAGGTCGAATCTGTGTGCCAAATGAGAAAGAGCTTAAGCAATTAATTTTAGAAGAAGTGCACGATTCTAAGTATTCTATTCATCCAGGAAGTACCAAGATGTATAAGGACCTTAAGAAGAGATTCTGGTGGCCAAGCATGAAGCGTGAAGTGGCGGAACATGTTGCATTATGTGATGTGTGTCAGAGGGTAAAGGCCATGCACCAAAAGCTCGCAGGACTGTTATAGCCATTAAAAATTCCGGAATGGAAATAGGAGGAGATTGGTATGGACTTTATTACGATATTGCCCAAGACACAGAGGGGTTACGATTCTATATGGGTCATCATTGATCAGTTGACAAAAGTTGTTCATTTCATTCCTGTGAAGACAACCTATTCAGGAGATCGATTAGTAGAGCTGTATATGTCCAGGATCGTATGCTTACACGGTGTGCCTAAGAAAATTGTGTCGGACCGAGGTACCCAATTTACCTCAAGATTTTGGGAGAAATTGCACGAAGCAATGGGAACTCGCCTAAATTTTAGTACTGCTTATCATCCGCAGATGGATGGACAGACAGAAAGAGTAAATCAGATTTTGGAAGATATGTTGAGAGCTTGTGCAATATCATATATATGCTGCAACTTGGGATAAATGTTTGCCATATGCAGAGTTCAGCTACAACAATAGTTACCAGGCTAGTTTGCAAATGTCACCATTTGAAGCCTTCTATGGTCGTGCTTGTCGTACTCCGTTAAATTGAATGAGACGGGGGAGAGTTCGGTGTTTGGGCCTGAGTTGCTCAGGGAGGTCGAAGAACAAGTTGCCATGATCAGAGAAAGACTAAAAACAACGCAGTCGAGGCAGAAGAGCTACGCTGACAATCGTCGTCGAGGATTGAGTTTTGAGCCTAATGATTTTATATATCTCAAAGTCACTCCCCTGAAAGGTGTAAAAAGGTTTCATGTCAAAGGGAAACTTGCACCTAGGTATGTTGGGCCATTTAAGATCTTAAGCCGCCGAGGAGAGGTTGCGTATCAGTTGGAATTGCCACAATCATTAGCAGGAGTCCATGATGTATTCCATGTGTCGCAACTTAAGAAATGTCTTAGAGTGCCAGCAGAACAAACGCCGTTAGAAGCAATCGAATTGCAAGAAGACCTGACTAACAAAGAGCAGCCGATTAAGATTCTGGATGTAATGGAGCGCAGGACCAGAAATAAGTCTACTCGCTTTTGCAGAGTACAATGGAGTAATCACTCAGAAAATGAAGCAACCTGGGAGCGTGAAGAAGATCTGAAGGAAGAATTCCCACACCTATTCTCTAGTTAGCCCTAAATCTCGGGGTCGAGATTCCGTTAAGGGGGGAGGTTTGTAACATCCCAAAATTTTGACTTTTTAATTATTTAATATTATTTTATTGCAATTTATGATTTTTTTGGATTTATTTGGATTTTCTGAGATTTATCTCAATTATTTTGAATTAAAATATATTTCTTTTGTAGAGAAATAATTATAAAAGAGAAGTTTAAAATAAAGTATTGCCAAAAATATTTTATTTAAGTCCAGTATGTCTCAAAGTATTTTTGAAATTTTTCTTGGAATTTTTAGAGTATTTTTACTACCATAAATAAATCAACTTATTTTCTCGGATTATTTAAAATAAGAAAATCCCGGAAAATTCTTGTGAACAGTAATGGGCTGAGCCCATCACTGTGCGGACCGCGGGTGAATCGGGAGGAGTAATATGGGCCGTTGGATTTAGATCGTGCGGTCTCTGTTGATCGAATCGAATTAGGAAACCCTATCGCATCCTCACCGTTGATTGCTGATCGGACGGTAGAGGGTTCGTTGCCTCCGAGTCGAACTTCGCCGTAAATGTCTCTGATTCGAACGTCGCCACCGCTTTCTTTCCTTGTTTTCTGCGCCACCGCCGGGTATTTAAGGGTCGGGCATGCTTCCCGAGACTCACCTCGAGCCGCCGCATAATTTCCCTACCGCATCGTCGCTGGAGGAACGCCGTGAAGTTCACGCTAGCTTGCCGAAGTTGCCGAGGAGGTTTCGCCGAGATTCACCGCCGCCGAGATTCTCTTCCGACGATTCGAGCCCGGATTCGAGTTCCTCGAGTCGCGCCGCCCTTGTTTCGCCACTTCATCCTCGTCGGGAACCATCGGAGCGTCGCCGGAGGGTTCATCTTCCTCAACTCCGGGAAGACCGCGCCGCCACCAGCCATTGCCGACTTCGAAGTGTTCCGGTAGTTGGATCGTCGCCGCGACGCCGAACTCCGCCCACATCGCCTCTGCAGGCTGATGTATCGCTCGGGTAAGTTCTTCGCCGTTCGATTCGGATCGTATGGTCCAGATTTCACCACATGTCGTCCGTACAGCCGGGGGGGAAAATTCGTATTTTCCTTTATAAAAATAATTCGGAATATTCGGATTTTCTGATTTTATGGATTTTTCAGGAATTTGAATTTTTCGAGGACTCGTTCTCTCTCATACGAACTCCGATTAAGGTGATTCAAATTCCTAAAAATTTGTAAAATTGAGATCTATCTAATGGTAGCTTTGGTTTGAATTTTTGAGTTTGTTTGTTCTTTGGTTTTGGTGTTTATTTGCTATTTCTTCTCGATTCGCGTAGACGTTGAATTGTGCGAGGCTTCGGAGGAGGAGCTAGCAACTCAGGGACAATTTTTAGATCAAGACCAGGAGCTTAACCAAGGCAAGTTGTGCTTTGATCATGTTGCACCCATGTTTGCAAAACTGCTATTTTGATTTTACTTTATTGCATGATATTTTATGTGTACAAAATGATTTCAACATAAATTTGGGATTAGCTAACATACCCTTTGAATTATACCCTACCTTGTTATTTGTATGCCATAATACACTTGTTACCTTATGTTGGTTTACTATAGTTGGTTAATAATGAAATCGATATGGATGGTTAGATCGGAATAGAATGCTTAGCCATGCTACGTCATCACATGTACATGAAATGTTGAGTATTAATCTTGACTAATGGAATATGGAACAATGATGTTAACTTGTGTGTCATGTGTGGTCACACAAAGAGATTGAGTTGTTGTGGCGGGGAGGTCACGCAACGAGGTTGAATTGTGTATAGCATGTGATGCTTGGTAATCAACCGGTTTGGTAATCACTTTAGATTGAAGCAAGTGGAAGGGCAAGTGTGTTGTGGTGGGCTCAAGGAGCTGAGGGTATGTGTAAGTCTTGCTTTAATCAATCTTAAGGACTTAACCTTGCGAGCCTTTGACCTGAGTCAATCATGCAACCACATGTCTGTTATGGGGCAGCCTAGCTGACTAATTTGCAAAGGCTTAGCTTGAGTGCTATCGTGGTGGTGTGAGTCCGGGTGTACGGAGAAAACTCACATGGCGCAAGAGGGGGGCCCTGTTGTGGTGGTGTAACCCTTCAGTGTTGAAACCTCAGCGGGTAGCACTGGGTTAAGAGGATGCATTGTAAAGGCTTTGTTATAATCATTCGCCTGTGTGGTGCATGGTTGTATCATGTGGGTAAAGTGCATAATCTCTGCAGAGTGTACAAACTATTCGGATAGCCGTGCTCACGGTATTGAGCAATGCTTGGGAATTACAGTCAAGGGGTAGTTAATTAAAACTGGACAACTGGATGGGATGGCAGGATGCCATATGGATAATGGAACTTGACTTAGGATGGAAACTTGGTTTACTTGAGAATCACTAAATCTATTACTTTTTTGTTTTATTATCTTTTCAATCTATGTAATGTATGGGTTATCAAATGCTGTTTACTGCAAATGAACCATAAACCTTCCTTTGGAATAAGCCTGCATATAGCTATGATAGATTTGCATTCTGTGCACAACTTGTTGAGTACGTGTTGGTGTACTCACTCTTGCTTAAACAACCAACAACGGTGGAGGAATCATCACGCGTTACTGGAGGAGGAGTTTCAGGTGGACACAAGTCGCTAGGCCAATCCTTGTCAGTCGCCTATGGTGTGCTGATGGGACATCTACGTCTTCTTGCTACTTTTCCGCTGCATTTACTTTGGTTTATTTCCCGTCTAGCCATATGGCTGAATAATTGTAAGTGATCATAAGATCGTACACTAGTTATATTAACTAAATGACGTCTTATTATTCTTATCGTTGTGTATGGTTTGATGCTTACTGATGTCAAGCTGTGTGCACTAGCGTTGATCCTGGAACTAGTGCGGTAAAACACAGTGGATTCGAATTGGTGAATTCGGTTCCTTACAGGGAAAGGCGTAGGCAGTGGTGGCTAAGGAAAAGGGGAAAAGATGGGATGTTGGTAGACTAGGGTTAGCAAACAAATGGACCAAATAGGATTGGGTCAAAATCTTGGGTCAATGGCGGCGAGTAAAATGATAGTAGTCATAAATATATATATATATCTGTGTGTGTGTGTGTGTGTGAATGAATAAATAAGTTAAAAAATAAATAATATATATATGTATGTCAACATGATCCGAATAATAGAATAATGGGTCAAGAAAATAATAGAGAACAAATCTAAATTTTATTGTTTTTCTCTCTCTAAATAAATACAAACACATTTAGTGATTAACACAAAATGCATGAAACTTACCATAAAAGTGACTTATGTCTTAATTTTATAAATTCAAATAATTTTTGCATCTTGAGTTCGTAAATAAACACATACATAATTTGAGCTTCTCGAATTTGAAGGATAAGAATAAATAAACTACAAAACCAAGGATTCATGTCATAAAGAGGAGCTTAATTCATGCTTCTGTGCCACTAAAAATCAGTTCATAAATAAAGATAAATAAAATATTTACACATACAGTCAAGCAACTCTCAACCTAAATCACACCTATCCTGTGTAGTATAATTCTATTTGATTTTCTATCTTATTTCTTTTTGCCCTATTTAAAAGTTGTTTTTTGCTATTTTCATTGATCTACAAGCAGACTCCGACGTTCCAAATTCTACGACAGTCGACTCTAACTTCACGACTAAAATCAATAAGCAAGGCAAGCACCCCTTTGATCATATTGATCCTAGTATTTAATTTTCATTTGTTTATTAAATTATTTCATGCATATGCTTATATTATGTAAATTCACTATTTTGTTGTATCGGTAGATATACCCATTGTTTCATGGAACTTCCATGATAAGTATTGACATGTGAACTTTAATAAACCTAGAATTAAGGTTAGACAATATATAATGTCAGTTTGGGTATATGCGATTTAATAACCATGCTTAGCCATGCTTTAGAATTGGGATGAACAAATTGGATAAACATCATTGGAGATTTTGAGACATGATGATGGTTATTGGTATTTTGGTATAAAAGCTCAAAACAAAACTATGATTTTAACGCGGGTGATTACTGGTAATAGCCGGAGGTGCATGGACTTGCACGTAGTGTAGGGGGAGATTATCATCTGTGTTGGATTAAGAATCGAACTCAATGTTTGTTAAATCCAAGAATTATTGTACAACCGCAAGTGCTGGTGTGGGACAGTCTTAACCTACTACCTTAAGTCTTGCTGAGTACGAAAGTACCACCTTAAGTCTTGCTGAGTACAAAAGTACTCACCCTTACTTATTTGTTGGCTTTAGGTGAAGATAGTGAACCTCCAGACGACATATAGCTTGACACAGGTTGCGAGAATTATTTTAGCGAGTTATTCTAGGGTTTATGCCTTGTCAGTTGCTTCTTCCTCTACAATATACTCTGAACTGTAAGACTATACTATATCAATAGCTTCCGCTTTAATAATATTGTGTATAGTTGTGATTCCAATTGTTGTAAATGTGTGTACTAGCTACTGATCAAGGGACAAGTACTGTAAGCACATAGATCATCCTTCTTGGTATTCTATACCAAAAAGGAGGGTCATTACATACAGCAGGTGACTTCTTTCTTTAGTCAAATTAACTATGTTATTACTGAAAACATGTATGGGCTTGGAAAGAAGTAGTTGCTAAATAATATCCATTTTAGTGCCACAAAGGACATACCAAGTGCTAGGATTAGCATGGGAAGAAGGGAAGGCTTACAAGCAATTAAGGAAGGTAAAAAAATAAGAGATTTCAAGAAATTTAAGCCAATTTCAAACAGAAATCAGAGTAGGATTAAGATTGAATTTCTAGCGTGAAACAGAGGAGAACAAGTCGTAGTAAAAAGACTATAACTTTCACAAACTGAGTCCAAACGGTGCAAATAAAGACTTTGTTTGAAAGGTTATTCATGCCCCATCCAATGATTGCACAGCTAGCCACAGATTATAAATATACCGGTCACAACAAGGGAAATACTCTGAGTCTAAAATTGAGTCCTTTTAGAAGTCCACAATTGAGTCCTTTAGGGCTGCACCCCCACCCACAATATATTTTGTAACCGGCCCTAGCTTTTAGTTTCATACTTTGATTTTCGATTTATCTATTGCTATTATAAAGGCTCCTTGCCACAAACTAGAAGGCTTAATTGAATCCTTCACTATTTAGCGAGTTCTTCCGCTGTTGCTCTTTCAATTCTTGTTGGATTTGCTTCAGCCATTCTACATGAACAGGTTAGTTGTCTTTTGACAGTGGATAACCAATTGAAGAGTGGTTTAGCTATTGTGAGGTTGTTGATCATGTTCTTGGTGTGACACTTCGGTAAGGGTTTCGGCCGTTCCGGGAGGAATTGGGCCTAGGGGGTTGAGTTTTGGGCCGTCAGTGGGGGGGACCTATTTTTTTTCCTGCCAACCCTAGGCTGGGCGCCTCCACCCCCTTCCCCCTAGCCGCCCCCTCATTTTTTCCCCTCCCTCTAGCCGCCGCCCCTCCCCTCCCCTCTCCTTCTCCACCCATGCGCCCTCCCCTAGGCCGTGCGCCTCCTCCTTCCACCCCTAGCCGGCCCTACCCAGGGGTCTTCCTACCCCATAGCTGCGCTCTCTCCGATGGGAAGCCTTGCAACCGAGAAGATCCAGCGATTTCGGCGATTGGAGGGAGATCGGCGAATTTGGGAGGGAGTTCGTCGTTCGGTTGGTTCTTCAAGGGAGGTAAGTGATTGTAGATTCTTTTGTAGGGTTGTGGTGCTGGTTAGATGGGGGAAACCATGCCTAAAACCCATGTTTAGTTGCTGTGGTTAGATGTATTTAGGGAGAACACAAATCTGTCCCGCGCTGCCACCTCGGGCAGATTAGGTACCCGTGCTTAGGGATTGATTTTGAAATTTTTAGAGGCGTAATTTGGGTATCCGGATGTTGTAAAAGTTGTATATAATTGAATTAACTTTAAATTAAGATCGAAATCACAAAATTCCGTTCAGTCATTTAAAAGTTATGGTCATTTTACCGAACGCTATCCAAACTGTGTCGCGATTGGAGCAGTCTGTGTTCAACTGCAGATTAGAGGAACCTAAGGGCCGAACCACACTTTCCGTATACTTAGAAAAAGGTGGGACGTTTCCTGTAGTTTGAGAAAATGTATTCATTTTCCTGATTTGGAGTTGTAGAACTCAAGTTATGCTTGTTGGAAGTCTGCTGTCCCGTTGGACAGATTTCTGGTTTTCAGGCTTTTGGAGGGACGTGTAGAATTGTGGTTGTACTGAGTTTTGTAGTTATTTGGTTAGCATGATTTTGAGTGGAATATGCCTATGTGCAAGTGGTGTGACCCCGGGAGTGCCGTCAACTTCTCGCCACTCCGTCTTGCGAGGTTGAAGGCAAGTGTATTGTAGTGGTTGTGGCTTAGGTGGCCATTATGTTTCGCAATGTAGTGAACACGAAAAGACCTACCTCGTAATCCCATCCACAGTGGTGAATGGGAGCGAGTCAGTAAGAGTAGGCACCCTCCACGAGATGGAAGGAAAGAGAGTGCACACCGCCGGGTGTGCACTTTCAATACGGTGATAAAAGCTAAGCAAAGAGGCATGATGCATTGCATTGCATTGCATAAATGAGAATGTGAATGAGGAAGTATATGAGCATGTGATTGAGAAAGTCTTCATGGATTGTTTCCATGGTTGGTGACTGGTATGACGTATGTATGTAAATTGTTATTGTTTTGTTCCTTTGCAATACACTTTGCTGAGTGATGAACTCACGCTTGTTGTTTAATGTTTTTTTAGGTACCTTGAATCCGGCTTGGGGAAAGGGAGCTAGACTCATGTCATCACTTAGCATCACACATTTAAACAATGACATGCTCCTTCCATAGTTGTGATGGTTGTCTTATCCAGTTAGACCTTAGAATAATTACCTCAGTTGCCTTGAATAACCGTTTACTCCTTATTGATTTAGGTGACGATTAAATCTATGTGTTGAGCTTGAATTGATGTTGGAATCATGGATTGTCATGTTATTGTTGTCTCCCATTATGCTATCTTGTTATTCTATTATTGTTGATGTTTAAAGCCATGGAAAAATAGAGAATATGCTGCCGGCATTTTGTTAAAATCATTAGTGAAGTTGCTGTAATTTTACCTTTAAAGATGATGTTTGGTTGTTGTTTTATCTTTTGTGGTGACATTCTGGGCATACTAGGTGCCGGGGTGTTACATTAAGTCTGGATGTAAACAATGCGGTTGTAATATGTTGTTCGTCGTGGTGGAGTTTATTAATTTCTATTGGATGTGTGATTGGTTAGCTAAGGACCTGCTAGAATGATATCTTATAACTGCAATTGTTTCCTGTTTGCTGAGTGGATGTCCTACTTTCTAGAGAGGTCATGCCGAAATTTTGTAAATTTTGGTGGCTTAGTTTTTAAGCCGGTTTTAAGAGTTTAGATGTTGTTTTCAGTCTTTGCGTAGAGGTGTCATTCGTTATTTAGGGTTTGTTGGTAGCATTCGTGGTACGTTTGGCGCCGGGGTGTTACAGTTGGTATCAGAGTGGGCTTTAGGTCCGTGGTATGTGAATTTAGTAATTTACTCTAGAGTAAACTAAAAGTTGCTGTGTGGAATTAGAAACATGGTTTAGGTTGAACCTTTAAAATGTAGCCCTAGGGCAATAACCTTAAAAACTTATTGTAGAATGGTTAATTAATTTAAAACTTGACACACTCTGATGCACAGTAGGAAAGGGATGGGATATCGTTGCATTGTGCTGCAATGCTTATTTTGTTATTGATGCTATATTGATATTTGTGGTTATGTTATTTGTTAGTTCTGATAAGGCTATGGGATTAATTATGGCTATGCTTATGAAGTGGTAGATTGCTTAGTGGGGTCTGGTGGGACTCTTTGTGCCGAAGGTATGTCGGCCCTGTCGTGTAGCCGTGTTGGTCAGTGTGGCAGTTGAGAGCCAGCACCGGAGGATTCATAACCTCGTGTGAGGAGAGTTCTTGTTATTTTGTTGTAGATCGGAGAGTTGTTGGAGTACGTTATTTGGGTGTTGTCTTCTTTGGTCTTCTTGGATTTAAGACAAAGAAAAGAGTATTCTGTTGCTCCTCTTTTAGTTGCTTTGTAGAGAAAGTTATGGATTCCTTCTTGTGTTGGACATTCTCCCAGTTGAAAAGGAGTCGTTCTTCTGTTGTAGATTGGAGAATTGATGGAGTAAGTTTTCCGGGCTTTTTACTTATTTGGTCTTTTTGAGTTTAAGTCAGAAAAAAGGGGGTTTGATGATTGGGTTGGAGATCTGTTGAATGACCAGGCTTGAGTTTTGTCATTTTCTAAGTCTTTTGAGAGTCGAGCTTCTTTGGATGTTTTGGTTGGCTTTTCTGGAAAGGAAATTATGACAGTCAGAGTAAGTTGTAGGTTGACTGAAGACCGTCCCGTAGGGGGGTTAGTAGAATGTTTATGTTGTTGGGTTAAGGTGGTCGACCCTAATTGGATAGATGGCAAGAATTATTCTGTGGGTCATGGTGGTCCACGGTTGCAAGCGGAGGTTGCGTAAGGTTAGAAAAGATTTTGTCGAAGAAGTAATAACAAGTTTAGTTGAGGAACTTTTTAATAAGTTGGTGGAGCTCAATTGTCTAAATCATTGGAGGCTTAGATAGTTGATCTTGTGTTCGTCATATGGTTGACGAATAGGAATTTTGGATGACAAGTTAATCTTTTGAAGACTGCTTTGAAAAGCAATGTTTTTGAAATAGATTAGGAAGTGGTATTGATGGATAGGTTGAATATGGATACCATCTTAACCTGTTGCTCCTTAATAAGTATCCTAAAGAAGAAAGAGTGCTTAATCATGAATCGGGTGATGATAATTTTGGGGCTACTCCAATTCATTAAATCACGCCACTCCGTGGCCGTGGGTAATTATTGGCTTAAAATATGCTTAAGGAATATACACTCAGCGTGTATGAATGAATGGTGCCTTTTTAGCACCTGGACTTTTTTTTCTTTGAACTTGTTATCTAAAAGAAATGAATAGATGTAACGGAAAATGTTGGAAGCCCTTGAATGGGAGATAATGGTATCAATAGCTCGATTAAGTGGGACTTAAATAAAATAGGAATGATCTTGGTGCATGTTTCTAAAAAGGTGAAGCTTATGATTAAGTCGTAAGTGATTATTGCTAATAAAGTGGGTTTTGTTGAGTCATAAGTTCCCCTTTCTTTTGGAAGAAATTGGTGGTGTGTGTAGATGTTGGATCCTAGGATCGGTTTGCTATTCCCGAAATGTTGGTTTTGGGATTTGTGTGAGAAGTTTTGCTTGGGTAAAAGCAAGATGATCTTCTTTGGTTTAGTGTGTTGTGTTGCTTGTTAATCGAGTGATTCTTCGAGGTGAAGCTTTCCACCTTAGGGCTCGAGGTGAGAGGAAGGGTTTATGCTGTTAAGAGAATGGAGTTCTCTTCGTTTTTGTGGCTATTTTTGAAGAAAGATTGTGTGAAATTCCTCTTCTCAGTTGAGTCTTTCCTGGTTGTGCATTTTATTGCATTGATTTTAAGTTGAGGAAAGTGGTTAGTTTTGTAAGCAAATTGAGTACTCGCTGATCGTTCTTTCGTCGGTTTTTGGTTTTGCCTTCTTTGGGGGAAGGCAAAGAAGACGAGTTTAGTGTGGTGCTAGACCTGGTTGTGAGGACTGAGGTTCTGTATCTTTGTAAGAGTGAGGGGTATTTGATCTCGTCGTTTTACTTGTTTGGGAAACCATCTTTGAAAAACCCTCTTCTTTCGTGGAAGTTTGGAGGTTGGTGTTTAATTGGAAGAGCTTTTGCTACCAGAGTCTGGGAATTTGGGAGTTGAGCTCTCTTGCAAATTCTGTTGGGTTTTGTTTTTCTTTCTTTTCTGGAAAAGAGAAACTGATTATCGGTGCTTGTTCTTGTTCAAGAGCTATGGTTATCTTTAAAGATTGAGGTTGCATCCTGTGTGTCAAGGGTAGGTGACCCGTGAGGGTTGTTTAGAAATATTATGTTTGTGTTGTATAGTTAGAACATCGAAATAAACTACCAATTTGGTTAGAGCGAGGTTGATGGTTGTTTGAAGACAACTTAAAATTATTATGTTGATAAAGGAGGATTAAAGGAAATGATAATTGATCTAAAGTGAAGGTTGATTAGTATTGTATGCCAAGTGTTATGAGTCATGGGAGTAATTGGAAATTGAGATTTTGTAAGAATTGATCCCGCTTGAGAGGATCTAGAATTTTCTACTTGGCGAATTTATGATCGCAGTGGTGGTGATGTAAAGCAATCAGAGTATGATGGTGCAGAGGCATGATGAATGTTGGTTTTGTTGCTTAGGGTCAATTAAATTGTAAACTGACAAAATGATTTAATTGATGTGAAATCAAAGAATGGGAGTATGTGGAGTGACTGTACGAAAGGTTGAGTTTGTCCTTGACAAATGCTTGTCTATGGTTGTTGGCGTATTCCACCTGACAGGCCCAAGTCTACAGACCGGGTTTGGTTCGGTAGGGGGGTGTCTTTGGTAGTTGGCAAACCCTAGCAGAGGGAAACCCCAGCACCTCTCACACTAACGAATTCTGGTGTCTACGAACTTGATGAACACGCTGATTTTACCCAGGTTCAGGCCCCCTAGAGGAAGGGTAATAGCCTTACGTCCTGCCTGATCTTGGATTGAGTATGGTGAACTTGGTTACAAAGCTTGTCGATGACCAGCTCTTCTGTTGAGCCTCTTTTTTTCACTCTCTCTTTTTCCGCCCCCCACTCCCTCCTATGTTCTAGTGTGCCCTTATAAACACGGGCTTACACGGGTCAGATAGAGGAGGGGGCGTCATCATGCTTATCTTACATGCATTTACTACGCCTTTATGCGCCCCTGCCCTTCACCCCCTAATCAATGCCAACAGATGCCTTCGCCTTGTTCTTCCAGACATGACCCTCTGCGGCGGGTAGGTGTGAGGCGTCAGAGGAACGGGCTTGTAGCAGAATTTCTTGGAACCGACGTGTTCGCACAAAGCAGCTGCCTTTTGACATGGTACGCCGGGAAGGAGACTTCGAGGCGGTTTATCGATCTCACCCTTTTTGCATCGCGGTGGGACAAGCAAGGCGTCGTTCGCCCACCGCCCGCCAAAGCCGCCACGCTGGTGGGCGTCGGGCGGCAGGCGTGCCGCCACCGCTGTTCGCCAGCCACGTGAGCCGACACCGGTGGGCGGCGTGCCGCCACCGCCGCGCCGCCGCCACGCCACGTGGCGTCGGCGAGCGCAGCAGCGCGGCCGCCACTTGCCGCCGCCACGTGGCCGACACCGGTGGGTAGGCGTGCCGCCACCGCCCTTCAAAGCCGCCATACGCTGGCCGGGCGCCAAGCAGCAGGCGTACACCACCGCCGCCGCGTCCGCCACTTGGGCCGACACCGGTGGTAGGGCGTGTTTCGCCCACTGCTGTGGGAACCGCCCCGACTCCACCGATTCACTCAAATGCATGGTACATCTCAAGTGAATCAAGGAACCTCATGCCCACGATTATACCCGTGTTGGTCCCGTATAGTTCGCCAACACGAGCATTCTCATCCAACAGCTTGACATCACAACACATACACAATTATCGGAAGCATAAACGTTATTACATTCCAAAAGTAGGACTGCTGTCCATAACGACATATTTAAAGTTATTACATCAAGTAGCAGCGAAATCATAAGATAAACAACAAAAGGGCCAAAGATGGCATGCCCCCAAACCCTCGTAAACCAATTGGGGCAAGAACGGCGACTAAACGTTAGAATCATCGAAATCTGCCCTGTAAAAGTCCCCGGGTAGCGCCTCATCCTCACCTGCAGCAAGTGGACAATCCGATTGAGTACAAAGAGTGTACTCGCACAATAATATAAGTGGTATCCTGGTTTCTAACTACATGTGGTTGCTACATCAAAGGAAGACAAAATGGCAATTTCAACTTAAAGCAATATTTGAGATAAATCATAGACATGTATGGATTGACAAATTGCATTTAGTAAACATTTGCAAAATCTAATACATAATATACATCATCATACTCACATCCATATCATGCCTTCAAGCATTTTCCGAACCATGAGTTCCATCGCTCATGTTCAATTACACACACAAGTACTCCAATACTTGTGTCTATTTTCTCACTCCCATCCCATTCTTACCAAGACCTTAATACTCGCCTAGTGACTGACAATTCAAGCGATCGTCCTTAACCATGGACACAACTATTCGAATAGTTTAAACTCTGCAGAGGTACGACTTTACCCACACGACATGTCACACTCAGAAGCCAAGCTATTAACACATTTCCTTTGATGTGCTCGCGAGGTGAACGTGACAAACCATTTTCCAAAGATGCATGGTAGTATATCTAAACCATCCGGATGATCGTGACCTCGATCCCGCGTGCTCAAAGGTCGTGTGTGTGTGGATCAAGGAGTACACCGTTGTTGGACATCCCCAACTCAACAAAGTTCGAGGGACTCCGAGGACATTCCTTGGCGCCCACTAAGCCCAAGGAACTCTGGTGGACATTCCTTGACACTCCACTAAGCTCAAGGAATTCCGAGTGCACATGGTTTACATACCCTAGTCATACATAAGTACTTGGTTACGCTGGTCCCATAAACGGCGTGTGGTTCGCACGATAGTTACTCAAAGAGACGTCACCAGGATTTAATCCTTAGGGTCCTTAGCCAACCTCTGTACTCATTAACCAACATTTGAAACCATCATTGTTGTAATAATTCTTGATTATTGCGACCGATGGATTAAGTCCATCTATCGCGGTTTCTAACGATGTTCTAAGCATGGCTAAGCATTTCGCATTTAACCCATATAATTTAATAATAAACCAACCACCAAGGCGACAATAGAACATGTAAGGAAACATGATAAGGGGATAACATCACAATGTGGGAATAACTAAGATTTCTACCCAATTCATAATTGTAATTGAAAGCAAGCATGCAATTGATAAGATAATTCCAAAACATAAGCTTCAAATAGTAGGAGCAATCATGGTCAAGGAGTAAAGTAGTGCCTTGTCGCTCGTTCTGACTTCGAAGCGTAGTTCGCACTCTGGAGTGCCCTCCGGGCCAACACCTAACGAGAAAATCCAAATCCATAAACACCAAATCAAGAACTCCAATGATGCACATGATTAAAAGATGCATGAAATGCTCATGATGTGCAGTACTAATGATAATACGAAAATACTAATTGAGTTTTGCGTCAAAGTTCAATTATTTAAGACATTTTATTGAATTATCTCCGGAATATCCGGGTTTAAACCCCGGATTGTCCTGTTAACCTCCTGCCTGCCCTATCCGGAATATCCGGACAAAAACCCCGGAGTATCCGGGTAAAATCCCCAGAGTATCCGGATTAAATCCCTGGAGTGTCCGGGCTGACCCCCTTGGTGTGACTAGTTCTGGCATTCCAGACTATCCGGATGAAATCCCCGGACTATCCAGGTTGAGAGTTCTGTTTCAAAACGGCTATTTTGCTATTGTCCTCTACACTTCAAAGGAATAGACTAGGGTGTCAAATGGATGGACTAGGATAGAATCTTACCACTACAAGGTTGCTTTTGCACTTGGGGAGGGTTGGTCTCGGTGAGTGAATGACAAAAGTATCGCAACACCGGTTCTCGCGGTTCGTCTCCTCCTAGCTCGTGTAGACGACAACGGCCTCGCTTGCTCGTGCTTGCAATAGCAACTAACCCTCCTCCTCAAGCTTCCATGCGACATGCGCGACCCGATTCAAAGTGTGGTGATGGATTCCATGGAGAAGAAAGAAATGAGTCACCATGGCCAAAATTTCAGAACATGGAGGAATGAAAATCGATTACCACTCACCCAAAACTTGGTGCCTCAAGAATCCATTTGGATGGATTTGAAGCTCTTGACCTTGGCTTCAAGGTGGTATAACATGCACAAGCTCAAACTCAAGATTTGAGTGGATTTGTGGGGAAGAATGGCAAGGAGTTGGAGAGGGTGTTCTTGCTATTTTCTGCAGGTTTGGATGAGCAAATGGGCAGGTGGGGAGGAGAAACCAAGGTGCACTACCTTTTATATGGCTGCCCATTCATGCCTTACATGTGGGGCTAGGTCCCACATGTCATAGAGTGAGAAAAAAGGTGGGTATGAGTGGTTTGAGCGAGAAAAACCATGGATAGGATGTGCAGCCTCTAGTTCCTATGCAAGGTAGGTCTCATGTGTCATTGATGGGTTAGGTAAGTGGGTAGAGGTGAGTAAAGTGAAAAATAGTATGTTAGGTATGTGCAGCCTACTCTCCTTTTCTCTTATGAACATGGCCCACATGTCATTGTCTAAGGTTAAATAACATGTGTGCAGTTTGAAAAATAATTTTCGTGATTTTGTTGCTTCCTCTTTAGGCAAGATGAATGTCCTAACACTTATATGATTATAGTTAAGTGAGGATGTAATGGTATTATGGAAGACGTTAACATGACAAGCCTCACTTACCGTGATTTAACTAAAAATTGGGTCATTACACTGCCCGCCAAAGCCGCCACGCGGGCCGGGCGCCGGGCAAGCAAGGCGGGGCCGCCACCGCCGCCTTCAAGGTACACGGTCCGACACTGTGGGCGGCGTGTTTCGCCACCTACCCGCCAAAGCCGCCACGCGGGTGGGCCGGGCGAGCAGCGGCGCGGCCGCCCACTGCCGCTCGCGGCGCCACGCGGATCGACGCTAGCGACGGGTAAACACCCACCCGCTTGCTAGACTGCCACGTAGGCCACGCATGCTTTAGTGCGGCAAAGAGGGTACCCTGGAGTAAAGTACGCCGACAGTAGCCCCCGGGCCCATCTTGGAACGCACGTTAGGTCCTTTCGGGATCTTCATTAAATGCCGGTGCGTTCTTTGATGGGGCCATCACTCATGAGGATGCGACCGCCTCGATTCCTGCGCTTCATTGCATCCACCGATTTTTTGGGACCCGAAACGGCGCACGATCTTGCCTCTTTGTGAACCGTCGGTGCGAGTGGGGGGTACATATTGGTTCATCCGCACCAGGCAGTTCACGCTTTTAGCACCCTTTGCAAACTTCGTCTTCTTGCTTCAAGCTTCCCTTGCTTTTCATCACTTTCGCTCTCATGGCTCCTCCTGCTTCGTCCCCTATTCCTGCCTCCGCTGTGGATTCCCACACGGTGGAGAGACTCTACACCATTGTGCCGGAGGGCACTCTCCTTTTTCGGGCCAGGACCCCCACGCTACAGTGCCTCTCCGACGAGATCATCATCTTCGTGTGGGGCGTGATGGCGGGCCTGGTGCCGCCTTTTTCCGATTTTTTCCTCACCGTCCTCCACTTCTACGAGATCCATCATCTCCATCTCACCCCCAACTCCATCGTTTTTCTCGCCATCTTCGCACACCTTTGTGAGATGTTCATGGGGGTGATGCCGAATCTTCCGCTTTTTCGCTATTTCTTCCTCTGCCGCTCCTCCTCCGACGGCGAACTGCTGGGGAGCTGCAATTTCCGTCTTTGGGATGGGATGGCTGCTCACTACATTCCCTTCCAACCCAGGTCAAACCGAAGGCTCGGCGCAAGAATAATGGTCAGACGTCAACGATTTACGCGGACTCGACGCTCGGGGTGCCCGCCGTCACGGTGGCTATCGAGAATCGAACTCGCCTGTCAAGAGACGGCAGAGTTTCGCAATGGCGCCCGCATCAACAATCATGGACGCCGCTAACCGGGCGCCGGTCGTTAGGAATTTTGTATCCCGAAGACTTAGCCCCCTTCGCCGCCGTATTCGCCCAGCATGGCAATACACAGGCAATGATGACATCACTCGCACCTTCCCCGGCAGTAAGTCTTCACCTTTTTGTTGGCTTTTTTCACATTCATGATTCTTTTGTGTTGCTCCCTACCAACTGGCAGCTTCTTCTTAATTTTGGCCAGGCGCGCGAAACTTGGACGGGCCGATTATCACTAGGTGGCTCTTCGGCTCATGCCGCCGGTTCCACCTACCGACTTCCTTCATTCGCACGGCCGCTTGCCGACGGAGTTCGCGAGCTCGCGAGGATCATCAGTTGTTGCCGCCTTCATGGACTCCACCGCCTCGCCGTGGTGCCGCTACTCTCGACGATCAGGATGCAACCTCCCCATCGACGTGCCGCAAGCGCCACTTATCCCGACACCTCAAGTCCGGGCAAGAAGGCTCGCCACGCTGGCCGGATTTCCGCCGCCACTCAGCCTGTGGTGGCGGTGATTTCAGATGGGCGGCTGCACTGCCGCCTGGGCTTGCAAAGACTAACCGCACTGGCGCTGCTACCGCGCACCAAGATCTTTCACCTCGGCCGCCGCACCATCGCCGCCGGCAATGCAAGAGGGCGCCACCACAACCACGGCGCTTAACCGCTACGGCGCCGCCCATCACCTCCTCCCGCTCCGATTTCTTCCGCGGCGCCGATCCCACCTTCCACGGCGCCACCGCTTCGCCACGGGACCCTGCCGCCGCCGACAAGGAAGGCTCGAGGTCCCCATAAGCGCCACTTGAGGGCGGCGCCAAGGGCGTGCCTCGTTGCCCCAGGGGAGCAGACGCCACCCGCACCGCCGGGCGGTGGAGACTCGCAGAGGGCGCCACCGCTACCGCCATCGCGGGGACCGGCAAAGTGCCCGACATCGATGCACTTCGGTCAACTCACCCTCGTGACCGCCGCCACTCGCCGCGGCGCCACGCCGAGTTTTCATCGAGCTCGTAATTTGCATAGCTCACTTGGCGACCACCGCCACGGCCGGGGCACGGAGTCTTAACGGCGAGACAACCGATGGGGCTATCGACGAGCTGACGCGGGAACGGGTGAGGGCGGACGCGATGGTGGCACAAGAAAGGGCCACCGCGACTACTCTGGCCGCCATGCAAAGCAACGCGGAGAGGCCAAGGCGCGCAGAGGGCCTTTGAGTATGAGCTCGACCGCCAGCGCAACTCGCCACCATGCTCAAGGGAGTTTCAAGATCAAAAGATGCTCGAACCTTTGGGCGTGGGCCGAGACGCCCAGACACCGCCAGCAAGACGCCAAGGCGACCAACCAGCCGCAGAGGCGCTTGGCTGCCCACCGCTGCTCACGCCTCCGCCAGGAGGGGCAAGAGGTTGCGGTGATGACCGCAACTTTTGTGCTAGCATGCTGGGCCAACCGCGACTCCTCCTCGACCCGAGTGGCGTAATGGAGGCCGCATTATGGGAGACGCCACAAAGCGGAGGCACACGACAAAGCGGCCGCCGAACATTTATTTGCAGCCGCAGGTGCAGCAATGGTCATGGATGTCTCCACCCCAGTGGCGGAGGAAGAAGACGTTGGCGACATCGACGTGGGTGATGAGTGAAGGGCTGGGCCGCCGCCTCACTTCTTTTGTTTTTGCTTCTCTTATCTGTATAAACACTTTGACAAATTTTAGTTGTAATGGATGTTGTTTGGTTTTACCTTCATGCTTACTTGATGTGCTTATTCGGTATTGCATGCTGGAATTGCTAGGCAGCCGGCTTGAAACTCAGCCAAAACACCCGTTAGGCTCTTAATTCCAGGGCAACGTCCCAGAATTCCTACAAAAATTGCATGCACCTAACCACGAATATAGGCACAATGCGCACAAGTTACATAGAACTTAGGCAAAATGGCTTTGAGGTATAATAGTCTGTATCCAAGCACAGAATAATTTCGCCGTTAAAATTTTATGCAAGGTTGTCATTGGCTTAAACCCTTCTGGAACTTAAATCCTTGTGATCTCTTAGAACCGTACCCCAGTGTGGCGTAGAAGATGATAAGTCCCCAGAAGTGATTTTGGACCCGCGGCACTCAACGGTGACAACCAACGGTGCTTCTGAGAGCCAACCCGAGGTGTTTCGAGCCGTGTTTGAGCACCGTGCCAAATTTACACTCTGGTCACTTGAGCTTACTAGACGCTCACACTGAAGACCTTCCCTTTATCACCAAGGAGCCATCGGGCCTTGGACGCCCGTGATAACCATGCATAATTTTTTCAATTTCAGTATACACATAAGCAAACACGATCGGGAGTGTTACTTGAAATACTTATCTAGCTTATGTGTTAATCATGCATCAGCCATCTTCGGCTCACCAAATTCAAAGCGCTAGGGCGTACCAGCCCTGCACCTTATGAGATGATAAATTCTCTTTCTTGTTGACACAAGTTAGTGCCTTAAGATTTTGTCCCACGCACATATGCAGCTATTGCAAAGGCGGATAAATACCATGCAGGGCGTATAAAATACAGATCCTGGCAACATAAGTCTACGCATGGGATAATATTGGTTCACTCATTTTGGCTTCCATGTTCTCGCCGCTTTTTCGAAACATGGCCTACGGCAATGTGCGGTAAGGCAGCGAACTCCCAGGAAGGATACTAGGCCAGCAGGGCTTGCGGTGACAACCAGCGGTGCTTCTGAGAGCCAACCTGAGGCGTACGGACCACATTTGAGCATCGTGCCAGATCCGCTTCCTGGTTGCTCGTCCCTACCCAGCACGTCTACTAGGCATAATTACGGACCGGCAAGGGATTTCCAAAACTTAGGGACCAATAGCACCCACGGAGCAAACTGTCCCGAAGGACACAAAAAGAGGGGTAATGACAGAGTAGAAAATTCTCAAGATAATAACATTATCAACAACCGGGTCACGATCACCGGGGACAGTCCATCCTGTGGTTGATCAAAGCGAATCACCGATACTTACAGCCAAGGATAGAACTTTCAGAATAACTCCACATTGTAAGAATTCGCCAATTCTTGTCCATCCTCGGGCATAACCGCATCGCCTTTGGGTCGAGATATCGAGACCACCTTGAAGGCCCTCCCATCGGGAGACAATTTTATGCAACCCGCAAGATGCGCTCAATCTCGTAGTAAGACCAGTCGCCTAACGCCGTTGTTCTCTCAGAGACCCGGTAGCATGGTATCGCCGAGGCTTTTGCTGGTATCGGGCGGTGCCAAGGGCGCCCGATCACTTAACTTCTTCCAAGAGGTTGATGTCTTCTTGCAGATATTCATGGCCTTCCTCGCAAAAACCGAGATCGCTACGGAGAACCGAACGACATGCCGGAGGGGAGAACAAATTTCGCCCCATACACCAAGAAGAAGGGCATTCACAAGAGTCTTACTGGGTGTGGTACTAACTGACCACAACACAACGGAGCTCTCGTCCAGCGCTACCCGCCAGGAGTTGATCAAACGCCCTTGTCTTGAGGCCCTTTAACACCAATGCATTGGCACGCTCAGCTTGACCATTGCTCTTGGGGTGGGCAACCGAGGCAAAGCATACTTTGGTGCCCATCTCATCGCAGAACTCCAAAAATGCCGCACTGGTGAACTGAGTTCCATTGTCGGTGATGATGCGGTTATGCACTTCAAAGCGGTGAATATCCCATGCATAAACTTGACAAAGAGCGAAGCCGTGAATGGCATCGCATCGCTTCAGCTTCAACCCACTTAGTAAATTTGTCAATGGCGCATTTAAAAGGTGGGTGAAGCTCGGGGTCCATGCGAAACGACCTGTGATATCCAAATTCCCCTGCACTACTTAACGCCAAGAGAGCGGATGGTTTGCGAGCTTGGCTGGTCGGTGGACTTGCTCGGCGAAGAATCGACAGAAGCCAGATGTCCTCACCAACTCGCCAAGCATCCCCGGAGGGCAAGAGGCCAATAAAATCCTCGGCGAACGCTTTGCCTACCAAATGTCGCCGACATATGGCTCCTACACACGCCCATGGATATCGAGCAGCGGCCCCCTATTCCCGAGTGATGCACTTCAGTAGAATCCCATTTTTGCTCCGGTGGTATAGGTCCCCACCCACCAGAGTATAGCACTTAGCCTTACGTGCTATCTTCTCAGCTGAGGCATCATCGTCGGGACCACTTGGTCCCACAGAAGGATAGGATCGGATCCATCCACCGACCTTCCCGCCAAGTGTGGCGAGCACTCGTGTTCGCCCGGCACTCGCCAAAGCCAAGATTTCGGTGCTGCCTCGCAAAGACCGCAAAGATTCTCCCGACCAGAGGGTCCGAGGCGAACGCTACCGTTTTCCCTCCTCGAATCGAGGTCTGCGGCGAATAGCCGCTTATCCTCGCCGAGCCGAGGCCTCGATACCATACCATCGCCCCCACCGAATCGGGGCCGGATAAGGACACCATCATTCCCATCTCGATCATGGGCTCTGGCGGACGGTCATGATTGTATTTCTTCAAGACTCACCGACGTATTCTTGAGGACGCAAGTCGCAGAGCCCATCCGCAAGGTGATTATTGCGCCGGGATATGAATATATCCCAATCCTTCAAAGCGCCGCCCATTTTCCTCGACCTCCGCCAAGCACGCCGCCATGGTGGGGTCAGGCATTGAAATTCTTCTCGCTGATTGATGACCAGCAGAGAGTCGCTTTTGATTTGGAGACGCCAGATGCCCAAAGGTCAATGCACGCAACCTCGCCAATGCCTTCATATTCGCAATATTATTAGTAGCTTTGAAATCGAGAGCAACAATATATCAAGAATGTCACCAGTCGGGGAGATTAGGACAACACCAGCCCCTGCGCCCTCCAACCTGAACGAGCCATCGAAGAACAAGGTCCAAGGAGGTGACACGGGGGCTTCTTCCGCTTCAGGAGTGGCAGGAGTCCATTCGGCGACGAACTCCGCCAACTTTGGACTCTTGATGGCAGTGCGGGGGACAAACTTAAGATTGAACTCTCCCAGCTCCACTGACCATTTGGCAATGCGACCTTCGCTTACTTGCTAAACAGATTTCCGCAGCGGGTAGGCCGTGACCACGGTGACTTTCGCCTCGAAATAATGCCGCAGCTTCTAGACGCCACCAGATCGCATACAGATTTTTGAGCTTGAGGATATCGAAGTTTCGCTTCATGCAACACCTGTCGACATAGTAAACCAAGCTTCGACACCATCCTTTCGCCACAAGAATGCAGGCTTACCACTTCAGAGAAGCGGCAATATACAAAAGCAAAGCAGCTCACCTTGCACAGGGAAACCAACACCGAGGAGAGGTGAGATACCGCTTCAAGTCTTCAAAGGCCTTCGGCTTCATCACCACTCAAAATGATTAGTTTTCTTCAATAGCTTAAATAAGGGCGTGCTTTTTTCCCACGCAAGCGATGAACCGCACGAGGGAGGTTGAGACGACCGCCAAGCATTGACTTGCTTGAGCTGCGGCCGGCGGCTTCATGTGCTCAATCGCCGCTATCTTATCCAGATTGGCTTCAATACTTTGCTGGACACCAGAATCCCAAAGAATTTGCCGGAGGGAACGCCAAACACACATTTTTCTGGATTCAACTTCAGGCAATTCTTCCGAAGGTTGGAGAAGGTTTCCTCTAGGTCTTGAATCAAGTCTTCAACTTTTTTAACTTTCACAACCAGATCATCAACATACACTTCAAGATTCCGGCCCCATCTCGGGATCTAAAAGTAATGTGCATAGCACGCTGATAAGTAGAACCAAAGATTCTTAAACCAAAAGCCATTCTCGACATAACAATAAACACCCATAGGGGTTACAAAAGTAGTCTTTTCTTCATCCTCCACCGCCATGCTAATCTGATGGTACCCGGAGTACGCATCCAGAAAGCATAATAATTCACAACCTGCCATAGAGTCAACAATAAGGTCGACTCACGGCAAGGGATAAGGATCCTTCTGGGCAGCCTTGTTGAGGTCGGTAAAGTCGAATACACATTCGCCACTTCCGCTGGATTTTTGACGAAAGCACAGATTGGCAAGCCACCGTGGTGAGTGACCTCCTTGATGATCCTCACGCCCAATAGCTTCTTCTACCTCCTGCTGAATGGCATCTTATGTTCGAGCTTGCACGGATCTTCTACCTAACCGGCGACTGGGAGCGTGAGCTAACCGGTGCTCGATCACCTCCCGGGGACCCCAATATATCGACGGTTGCCGTGCAAACACGCCGGAATTACACCGAGGAAGCCGACGAAAGGCGTTTTTCTATTTACGCTGAAGCCGGCGCCAATGTTGACGGTTTTATGGGCTCGCCTCACTGGGCATGCGACCACCTTAACCTCACCGGCAGAGCCAGCGAGGCGCTGGTCCGGCCTCGAGGGCTCCGAGCAGCGGCATCAAGACGCCCGCATGTGGTACCAATCATATCGAAAGCGAACTTGTGACAGACAAGAAAGCCTCGATCGTCCACCCGGATGGTTATAGGGCCGGCAAGCCCTGGCATCTTCACCACCATATACGCATAGTGGGTCGTCGCCATGAACTTGGCCAATGCCAGTCGGCCAAGCAAGGCATTGTAGGGGAGATCAAAATCAGTGACTTCAAAGTCCACCAGCTCGGTGCGATAATTATCTCTTTCTCCAAAGGTAACGGGGAGGCGCACCTGGCCCACAGGAATTGCACTAACTCCCGGGGCTATTCCGAAGAAAGGCAACATTGGGTTCAGATCCTGCTGCGGGATCTGAAGAGCCAGAAATGCAGAAGAGGACAGGAGGCTAAGAGAACTCCCTCCGTCCACTATCACACGACCCAGCCGGACATTCTGGACTGTGGGTGACACCACAATCGGGAGATGCCCAAGGCCGGTGGCGCCATCAGGGTGGTCGGCCTAACTGAAGATGATCGTCTCCTCCGACCATTTCAAAGATTCGACGTGACCTTGAGCCTGCTCCTCGGAGCATACCTCTCTTCAACCGCTTGCGCAAGGCTCGAGCAGTAGGCGAGGAACCTCCATAGATATACGCCATGGTGCGGTCCGCCTACTAGAAAGATGCGGGCGGGTCTTCATCTCGGTCATCGTCATGAGGGCGCCGCTCATCGTCGCGAGGATGATGCTCCTTGATCTGCCGCCACCACCATTCGACCCACGACCGTAGCCGCCTGTGCTCATGAGTGTCAATTGGCGAATTGGGCACCAAGGTCTTTTTCTTCCGTCACCATGGGCGTCATCACGCCGGTCACGGCAATCATTCCACCGATCGCGTAATTGCCGCTGCCGATCACGGGCGGTCACGCCGGCGACCTGTAATCGCCGCGGTGGCGCATGCCAAGACCCGCCCGTCTCTCCTCGCTTCACGCTCGCTTTAGTTAGGCGGTCGAACCCTTCGAGGTCCCTATTTATCTTTACTCGCCACCCCGGGACCAGACTGCCCCCTCGCTTCAGAGCCTCAAGACACTTATGTGCGAGGGAAAATAGCTCTGAGGTGGTGCCGATGGTGCGGTGGCCATCTTCTCTTCATCTTGCGGTCGCGTGATGCCCTTCGAAGGTGATGACGACCGATTGTTCAATATGGGGATCGTGGTTATGCAATGGCAAAACCGCCGGATAAAATCACGCAACGACTCTTTGTCGCTCCAGGCATGCAGATCATCTTCCACGCCTTGCTATGCCGAAGGAGCCTTGAACTTAGCGACGAAAAGAAACAGCACAATTCCTCCCACGAAAGTGCACCGACCGCGGAGGTTCAACAACCAGAACGGCGGAGCCCGCTAAGGCCGCTGGAAAATAATTGGCCATGACCTTTCCAGATCCACCGCCGCCGCACCACCGCTGTATATATTTGCAGAATTCCTCGATTGGTGGTGCCGTCAGAGCTTTATGGATGCTTAAGGAACATATCAAAGCCACTCCACACGGGCGAACCGCCGGAGAACGCCTCGCACCCCACGCCATAAATGGAGCCCATCCGCCCTCCGGGAGCTCGACCCGGAAGGCGAGAAGCAGGGCTCTCCGCTGAATCAAAGGAATAAGGTTCCTTTTTGGATTGCAGGCGAGAGCCACGAGGAGGACTATCATCTTCGGAAGCTATCTGCTTGCCGCACTCGCCTCTCGAACTGGGCGACGGGCACACGATCACGGAAGATCGCCGCTTCCGCCACCGGATTCGGCTATGATGACTCCTTAGGTCCTTACTTGCCTTTCTTTTGAATCGGACCGGCTGCTACGCTTCTCCCTCGCCCCTGCCGTTTAGCCAGGCGGCTAAAGCCCTCATGAGCCTCAACCCTTGCCCTGAGTGGCGGAGTACCACCAGTACTCAGCCGACCGGGGGGCCCTACCCGAAGTTGGGCCACGCCCACGAGGCCGGCAAGATCCCGCAGCCACGGAGTGGCCGGGGAGTCTCCTGCAAATTCCACCGGAGGGTGGTCCAGGAGGAGACGAGCTGCATGAAGATTTTGAGCCGGAGTGGCCGCTTCCATGGCCAGCCGACGTCACACCGGATGCCCCACCGCCACCACGGGGGCATCACCAGCACCCCGCGGGGGTGGAGTGAGACTACCTTGCGATCGACGAGAATGCCGGGACACACTCTGAGTATGGCCCAACTCTTCCCCTTCCTGATGCTGCGAACCCGCCTTCTCCAGATGCACGGGACTGAAAGAAGGCACCGAAACTCGCCGGAGAGATGATAAGAGAAACCAACTAGAGACCTTACTCGCGCGCTACTCGCCGGGCCAGATTCCACCGACAGCCCAAGTCTAAAGACCGGGTTTGGTTCGGTAGGGGGGTGTCTTTGGTAGTTGGCAAACCCTAGCAGAGGGAAACCCCATCACCTCTCACACTAATGAATTCTGGTGTCTACGAACTTGATGAACACGCTGATTTTACCCAGGTTCAGGCCCCCTAGAGGAAGGGTAATAGCCTTACGTCCTGCCTGATCTTGGATTGAGTTTGGTGAACTTGGTTACAATGCTTGTCGATGACCAAATTTCTTTCGTTGAGCCTCTTTTTCACTCTCTTTTTTCGCCCCCACTCCTCCTATGTTCTAGTGTGCCCTTATAAACACGGATTACACGGGTCGATAGAGGAGGGGCGCCATCATGCTTATCTTACATGCATTTACTACGCTTTTATGCGCATGTCTGCTCCTTCACTCTAATCAATGCCGCAAGATGCCTTCATCCGGTTCTTCCGGACATGACCCTCAAGAACGGTAGGCGGAGGCGCCGAGGAACGGGCTTGTAGCAGACTTTCATGGAACCGACGCGTTCGCACAACAGCTCGCTCGACACAGACGCCGGGAAGGAGACTTCGAGGCGGTTATCGATTCCACCTTTTGCATGGCGGCGGACAAGCAAGGCGTGCTTCCGCCACTCGCCGCCAAAGCCGCTATGCGGGCCGGGCGTCGGGCGAAAGGGCGTGGCCGCCACCTGCCGCCGCGCCACATGGGCTAACACCGGCGGGTGGCGTAGCGCCACCACCGCCGCCAAAGCCGCCACGGCCGGGCGCCGAGCGAGCAGTGGCGGTCGCCACCGCCGCCGCCACGTGGCCGACACCCGTGGGTAGGGCGTTTCGCCACCTTCCGCCAAAGCCGCCACGCTGGCCGGGCGCGGGCAGCAGTGGCATGGCCGCCACCGCCGCTGCGCGCCACATGGGCCGACACCGGCAGGGGCGGTTTCGCCACCGCCGCCAGCCACCACGTAGCCGGGCGTCGGGCGAAAGTAGGCGGCCGCCACATGCGCTCGCCGCCACGGCCGACACTGGTGGGTGGCGTGCCGCCACTTGCCCGCCAAAGCCGCCACGCGGCTGGGCGCCGCGCAGTACGTGATCGCCACCGCCGCCGCGCCCACATGGACTAACGCTTAGCAGATGGGGTGTAAACACCCACCCGCTTGCTAGACTGCCACGTAGGCCACGCATGCTTTAGTGCGGCGAAGAGGGCACCCTGGCGTAAAGTACGCCGACATTGGTCTGTGATTGAAATATGACTAGTGGAGGTTGCATCGAGCGAGTAGAAGTGTTTATTGATGGAGCGAACTGGGGGGTCGTGAATATGTGATTTAAGGGTTGTACGAAAAGTAAGTGTTGAAAAGGTATGTTTTAGGATTGGAATAGACAATTGTATGGGTAATGGATTGTATTATGCTATGAGTACGGATTTACATCCAAGAGTATATGAGTGGATTGCGCTCTTTCGCGTTCAACTGAATTATCTTTGGAGACCATATTTAAAGGTAGCAAATGGGCATGGTGGATTGTGTTGGAAACCCTTGAGTTAAACACTTAATTTGTAACTCTATTGTGACTAGGGTTGGATTTATATTGGAAAAGGTGTGTGGTGTTTGCGAGTGCTTCAAAAGGTGGATCTTTTGAATGTTTCATAAGTGAATTTTGTTGGTGAAGTGTTTTCTTCTGGGAATGTGTTTTCCTTTCTCTTTGGGAGAATCTGTGGTAGTTGTGGGTGCAGATGTTTGACTTGAGAATTGATGTTCTCTTCCAAAATGTTGATTTTGGTTGAAATGCGATGTTTTGCAAGTTTAGCTTTAAATTGATGTTGGGTTGTGATGCGATATGGTGTTTTACGGTTAACTATCCTGTAGTCATAGTTTATATGAATATAACCATAAAAGAGTTGGTGAGCTAGATCGGTGAGAAAGTCATACAGGGATATATGACTAATCCGGAGTGCTCTTGAAAAGCTTGCATTCATGTCATGAGTCGAGATTTCCATTGCTCTCTAGCATGAAGAGAAAGAATGAGTAATCTCTGGTATTCTTTTTTTTTGGTTGTGGTGTAAGAGAGTTGAGTTTCCTTTGCGATTCGGCTTAGGAAAGTAAAATAAGTGCTTTTTGGTTAGTGTCGAATTCTTTCCAAAGTGGTTTTTTTAGCGCTTTGGGGTTCGAGTTGTTGTATGTGGTCTACTTGGGTTCAAAGGAATCGTACTTCTTTTGCGCTAAAGATGGGGATGAGATAAGCTTGGGAGAAGATGGAATAAAAATGTATCATGGTTTGTGACTTGGAAAGGAGTTGTTCCTTAATGAGTTATAGCTTTTGATGACATTTCTTAGTAATGGTCCTTTCGATTTAAAGGTCAATCAATTGAAAGAGTTGGGAATCAATGTTTTCTTAGTTCTTGGGGGTTCACGTTGGGGACCCTAGTCATTCAATCAGATACCATTAGTGATTTGGTGGTCGAGCGGTGGTTAAAGAAATGTGACTCACTTTGCTTGTGTCATCTTGAGTTTAATGAAATACAGTAGAGAGGTTGAGAAATGAGATTAAGGTTTTGTGAATGAAGTTCAAAAGGGAAGTTGTTCTGAGTTCATCAGGTTGTTTTACGATAGTGGTATGAAATATTGTGATGTGAGGTTTTGGGCGTATTAATTAATTTGATTGAGCCCTTTAGTGGGTGAAATCGAGGTTTGCGGTGGAGGAAAATTCTAGTGGGATTCCTTGTTCGGGAGTTCGCTGAAATATAGAAAAGAGGAATTGAATATAAAAGAGGAATCGGGAGAGGTTGCACTTAGTTGAGCTAAGTCAACTCATTCTCGCTAAGTGTTGGATTTGGGAGTAGTTTGTCGTTTGGTTCGGTTTGAGTTTTTGTGTGGATGTTTTGTGTTGCATTGAAGTCTTTTAGTCCCTTGGGGGGCTTAGTTTTGTGATTATACCCGTGTTGGTCCCAGGAAAGTTTGCCAACACGAGCATCCTCATCCAACAGTTGACATCACAACACATACATAATCATCGGAAACATACACGTTATTACATACCAAAAGTAGGACTGCTGGCCATAACGACATATTTAAAGTTATTACATCAAGTAGCAACGGAAATCACAAGATAAACAACAAAGGGCCAGCATGGCATGCCCCAAACCTCGTGCAACCAATCTGGGCAAGAACGGCGACTAAACGTTAGAGCAACCAATCGGGCAAGAACGGCGACTAAACGTTAGAATTATCGTAAATCTGCCCTTGAAAAGTCCTCGCAAAGGCCTCATCCTCACCTGCAGCAAGTGGATAATCCGATTGAGTACAAAGAGTGTATCAAGACAATAATATACATTTTATGCTGATCTCTAGCTACATGTGGTTGCTACATCAAAGGAAGGCAAAATGGCAATTTCAACATAAAGCAATATTTGGGATAATTCATAAGCATGTATAGATTGAAAAGAATGGCATTTAGTAAACAATTTACAAAATCTAATACATAATATAACATCATCACATCATAATCACATTCGTGATCATGCCTTCAAGCATTTTCCAACCATGAGTTCCATCATTCATGTTCGACTACACACACAAGTACTCCAATACTTGTGTCTATTTTCCCACTCCCATCCCATTCTTACCAAGTCCTTAATACTCTCAAAGGATCGACAGCCAAGTGATCGCCCCAACCATGGACGTGGCTATTCGAATAGTTTAAAGCTCGCAGAGGTACGACTTACCCACACGACACGCCACACTCAGAAGCTGCTTATTAACACATTTCCTTAGATGTGTCGGCCGAGGTGAAACGTGACAAACCATTTTCCAAGATGCATGGTAGTGTATCTAAACCATCCGGATGATCGTGACCCTCGATCCCGCTGTGCTCAAGGTTTCTGTTTGTGTGGATCAAGGAGTACACCGCTGTTGGACATCCCCAACTCAACAAAGTTCGAGGGACTCGAGACATTCCCTCGGCGCCCACTAAGCCTGTGGAATTCCTCGGTCATTCCTTGGCGCCCACTAAGCCCAAGGAATTCGAAAGTACATGGTTTACATACCCTAGTCATACATTAAGTACTTGGTTACGCCGGTCCCATAAACGGCGGTGGTTCGCATCGATAGTTACTCAAAAGACATCACCAGATTTAACCTTAGGGTCCTTAACCAACATCTCTACTCATTAAACAACAATTGAAAACAACATCATCGTAATAATCTCAATCATTATGCATCGATGGAGTAAGTCCATCTATCGCGGTTCCTAACGGTGTTCTAAGCATGGCTAAGCAATTCGCATCGTAACCCATATAATAAGAATAATAAACCAACCACCTAGGGCGAAAATGGAACACGGAAAGAACATGATAAGGGGATAACATCACAATGTGGTAATAGCTAAGTTTTCTACCCAATCATAATTGTAGTTGAAAGTAAGCATGCAATTGATAAAATAATTCCAAAAATGTAAATTTCAAATAGTAGGAGCAATCATGGTCAAGGAATAGGATAGTGCCTTGCTGCTCGTTCTTGACTTCGAAAGCGTAGTCGTACTCGGGAGTATCCGGGTGTCACTTCGGACTGTCCGAGTGGACCCTCTCGGTCTGAAGTTGAATTATATTCAGACTATCCGAAATTATGTTCTAATGTCCGAGTGGTTCGATTATCCGAGTGGTCACCTCGAATGTCCGAAAGGCATCCTCTCGGTTAACCAAAGGCAGCCCTCAAGTTAATTCCTATTCGACTATCCGAACTTTATTCGAATATCCGAATAGCCCGGAATGTCCGAGTGAAATCTCGGACTATTCGAGCTAGGCTTCTCTGTTTTAAAACGGCTACTTGTACAATGGCCTCTACACTTCATGGGGATGGACTAGGACTTCTAGGGAATGGACTAAGGTAGAATCTTACCACTACAAAGTTGCTTTTGCACTAGGTGAAGGTTGGCTTCGGTGAGGGAATGGCGAAAGGCGTCGAAACGCCGGTTCTTCACGGTTCACCTCCTCCTAGCTCACGTAGACGACAATGCCTTCCTTTGCTCGTGCTTGCAACGACCACTAGCCCTCCTCCTCGAACTTCTTTGTGACAAACCCGACCCGAATCAAGGATTGAGGATGGATTCCATGGGGAAAATAGCAATGAGTTACAAGGAGCAGAATTTCAGAACATGGGTAGCAAGAAAAACGATTGCCACTTACCCAAAACTTGGTTCCTCAAAAATCCCTTTGGATGGATGTGAAGCTCTTGACCTTGGCTACAAGGTGGTGTAACATGCACAAACCAAAACCCAAGTTTGGAGGGGATTTGAGGGGAAGAAATGGCAAAGGGTTGGAAGGAGGTGCTTGCTGTTTTCTGCAGGTTTGGAGGAGGAAATGAGCAGGAAAAGGGAGGAGAAACCAAGGTTTAGACCTTATATAGGCTGCCCACTCATGCATTACATGTGGGGCTAGGTCCCACATGTCATAGAGTAGGTGGAAGAGTGGGTATGGGTGGTTGAAGTGAGAAAAGACATGGAAAAGATGTGCAGTCCACAATTTTCTATGCAAAGGTAGGTCCCATGTGTCATAGACTAGGGGTAGGGGTGAATAGAGTAAGAATTGGTATGGTAGGTGTGCAGCCTACCCTCCTCTCTCTTATGGACATGACCCATATGTCATTGACTAAGGCAAAACAGCATGTGTGCAGTTTGGAAAATGATGTTTAGGATTTTGTAACTCCCTCTTGTATGCAAGATGAATGTCCTAACACTTGTATGATGATAAATAAATGAGGATGCACAATATTATGGCAGGTGTTAGCACGACAAGCCTCACTTACCAGACTAGAAAATCGGGCAGTTACATAGTGGCGTGTCTAGGATTCGGGGTTGAATCCTGTTAAGGGGGAGAGAATGTGACACTTCAGTAAGGGTTTCGGCCGTTCCAGGAGGAATTGGGCCTAGGGGGTTGAGTTTTGGGCCGTTAGTGGGGGGGACCTGTTTTTTTTCCCGCCAACCCTAGGCTCGCACCTCCACCCCTTCCCCTAGTCAGCCTCATTTTTTCCCTCTCCTCTAGCCGCCCTCCCTCCTCTCCTTCTCCACCCTGCACCTCCCTAGGCCGCGCGCCCCTCCTTCCACCCCTAGCTGGCTCCTAGCTGTGGGTCTTCCTCCCCATAGCTGCGCCTCCGATGGGAAGCCTTGCAACCGAGAAGATCCGGCGATTGGGCGATTGAGGGAGATCACACCGGGAGGGAGTTCGCTGCTCGTTGGTTCTTCAAGGGAGGTAAGTGATTGTAGATTCTTTTGCAGGGTTGTGGTGCTGGTTAGACGGGGGAAATGATGCCTAAAACCCATGTTTAGTTGTTGTGGTTAGATGTATTTAGGGAGAACACAAATCTGTCCCGCGCTGCCACCTCGGGCAGATTGGGTACCCATGCTTAGGGATTGATTTTGAAATTGTTAGAGGCATAATTTGGGTATCCGGATGTTGCGAAAGTTGTAGATATTTGAATTAATGCTAAATGAAGATCAAAATCACTAAATTCCGTTTAGCCATTTAAAAGTTATATCGTTTTAATTTAACGCTGTCCAAACTTTGTTACATTGGAGCAATCAGGTTCAATCAGAGATTAGAGGAACTTACGGGCTGTTTGTTGCTCTTCTCATCTCACCGTTCTGCATTTAGCCAGCCAAGATGGTGAGAGCTAGGTTGCGTAGATGTAAAGAGATGGTGTTTGGTTGATTGCATGAGTTAAGCCAGACTGTGAGAAGAATGGGGAGAATGTGTTTGGTTGACTGTTTATGTGCTTCCCCATGCCTTGTATGAACCCCAGCTTGCATCCCACCAGCCAGGCCCATAGGAAATGACCAAAATCTACGTTTTCCCATAGCCTGGCTCGGCGGATGCAATTGCATCTCGGGGGACAGGCTCCACCCCTCATGCAGCCAACCAAACAAGTGCCTTTTGTACCTATAGATGCAATTCTTTTTGGATGCAGCCAACCAAACAGCCCCTTAGAGCCTTAACCACACTTTCCGTGATACTTAGAAAAAGGTGGAAGTTTCAGTAGTTTGAGAAAATGTATTCACATTGATTTGGAGTTGTAGAACTCAAGTTATGCTTGTTGAAGTCTCATTGTCCGCTGGATGATTGGTTTTCGTGCAAGTATGTATTTAACTATTCCTAGCAAATACCGTTCATATAGAAGTAGGATGCATTTTGATATAAAAAAATACTTTTGAAAACATAGGCTCAACATGATTAATGTTATGACTTACCTTGCTTGTACACAGTTGCTATTGATTCTTCCTCTTCAAAGCCTCCGCTCGTTCCTAGGGGAATAATGTCTACCAAAAAAGAAAGTAAGAAACACAAATAAAGAACAAAGAGATGTTCGAATGAACTACTAATGACATAAAACTAGCACTAGGATGAAGAGCTCAATTTTAAGAAGTACGAGGTCAATCGGAGCTAGTATGAAGGAGAACGGGCTTCTGAAAGTTTGGATGGAAGGAAAAATGGAAAAAATAAAAATGAAGAGAAATTATGAGTGGCTGAAAGGTGGGTCCCATGAATTTTTGGGATTTATTAATTAAAAAGAAATTTGGGCAAGGAATTAGAGGCTGATAAATGGGCCTTGGTCTACGGACCAAGCCCACAAATTGAACCTATTCCATGGTGGACTCGGTGCATGGGTTTGTGTATATGAGATAATTTTGGATCTAGGGTTTTGGTTTTGGATCTGCCATGTGGGCAATGACGACGACACATCGGTCGCTTGATTTGATATGCCGGGTGGTGTGGAGGTGGGGGGTGACAGTGGATGACGTTAGCATATGACATCAGCACGGAGGCAGCTTAGCCTCCAGCGAACTCTAGCGATGATGGCATACCTCCGGTCGATAGCAACAATGACGCTATGGTGTGATTCTTGGGTTCAATGAAGAGGATTCGAAAGTGGTGGAGAAGGGCTATCTCGTGTGCTAGATCATGAACATCAAAAGTCATCAGCGTTGATGGTCTGGCAAAGGAAAAACAATAGCTATTTGGTCGGCGGATAAAGAAGCAAGGAGATGGTGAAATGAAGACGGATCAAGGTCAAATCACGATGGATTCATATGCAGGCGTTGAGATAGAGCCAACGATGGCAACATCAAGGGCGGAGACTCATTGATGACCAAGATCAACTGTAGGGAAAAGCTTGTAGCAGATTATAATGGCAGAAGTGGTTTTCTCGAACTCCAACCTTCTTTTTCGGCCCAACGGTAGTGTCTTTGGTGAGGACGTCTAGGGCATTGGGGGCATCAGAACGAGGGATATGTGACATGGGTGCATGTGGTGCATGGAAGCCAAAGGTAGTAGCAGCGATAGTTTTGTAGTGCGTTGTGTGCATAGATGGGCCGTCGCCTCACATAGCTAGCTAGGATTAGGGTTTTGAGGGTTTGAGCCGAGCATGAGTAGCAAATAGAGCCGAGCCATGACTAGGCCAAGTGCAAAAAAGCAAAGGGCCATGGCCGTGGTGGAAAGGGAGGCGGCAGAGAAAAACACCCATAGAATTTTGAGAAACATACAATATTTTTGAATACCAATAAAATACCAAACTAGCTTTAAAAATTCCAATAAAATTCAAAAAATTTCCTTTTTAAATTGAGGATTAGATTATTCAAATTAAAATATTTTACTTTAGGAAAATTTCAATTAAGATTTAATTAATTCAAGAAAAATCCAAATTGATATTTGTATTTTGAAAACTTGGAAAAGGGGCGAAATTGGGGTGTTTCAATTGATGTAGGAGATACATATATAAACTAGGAACCAAGAACTAAACTTTGAAGTACACCAATACTAATTAGGTATTTTGACAAAATTTCGTTATTAATCTAAGGAGAAAAAAAGAAAATCCAATCATCTATTCTCTGGTACAAAGACAAAACTACTCAGATTGTCCATTCAAATAATGTTATCCCAAAAATTTGGAAATCAATAAAAATTTAAATAAGTAAGGCTCTACATGTAGAGGAAGAAAATCATGATAAAAGGCTAATCACCTCCTCACATAGGATTTCCTATTTGTTTCCTTCTAATATAATCCAATCTGTGCCATCTACCACTACCATAAAACAACACATAGGTGACGCCTTATTTGTGGTGGTTCTTTTAGAACCGTGACAAATACACTTATCAGTGGCGGTTCTAAAGCTGAAAAAGGCGAGAAGACTATTTGTGGCAGTTTTTATTTAGAACCATCACAAATAACTGATTATTTGTGGCGGTTTTTCTTTGGAACCGCCACAAATAATATCGACTATTTGTAGTGGTTTTGGATGGAACCACTACAGATAATCACATTATCTCGTGGTGGTTTTTCTTGAAACCGCCATCGATAATTTGTATGCGGCTTTAGCGAAAACCGCCAGGATAATATTAGTATTTGTATGCGTTTTTTCTTAAAATCGCCACTGATATTGTTATCTGTGGCGGTTTTAATTCAAAACTGCCACAAATAATATTCCTATAAATACCCCCTGCAGCTACACTATGGTCATCTTCCTCCCCGAGTACAAAACTTTACTAGCTGATTTCATATTTCGTTTTGTAAAGATTTTTGTGCTTCTACTTCCTGTAATTGTTCCAAGGTGTGTGATTTGTTCTCCTCTCTTCATTTGTAGTGGTGTCGTTGCAATTCAATGCATAGACCTAGTTTAATTAAGGTTTAGATTTAGTTTGTTTTTATTTACCTAGCATTTTGTGGATGATGAATCTATTATCTTGCTCCATTAGATTAAGTTGTCTACCTTTTTAGATGATGAATTATGATTAAGTATATATAAAATTTACTTAATTAAGATTATTGATATTAACAAAAATAAATTTTAGTTAATACAAGAGATGGGCAATCTTCAAATTGGATTGCATTTTGAAATGATGAGTTTATTATGTAGCTCATTCGGAGGTTAAATTTAATTTTGGCTTGGTATGAGCATATATGAAAATGAAGTAAATAAGATTTGTTTTTTTAATTACCATTAATTTCTTACCATTAGCGTATATACATCTTGCTCCATTAGTGGCTATTGTTAGTCAATTTTTATCAAGTGTATATCAAATTTATTTAATTACTTATTATTAGATATTAATAAAAATTAAAATTTAGCTAATATGGTAGATGGGTGATCATTAAGTTAGCTTGCAATTGGAGATAATGAATTTATTATCTAGCACTTTCAGAGGATAAATTTAATTTTGGCTAGGTATGAGCATACATAAAAATTAAGTAATTAAGATTTTTTTAATTACTATAAATTTTTACCATTGGCGGTGCATATATGTAATGTCCCAAAATTGCCCAGATTTAATTTTTGGAGTTTTTAAAAATTTTATGAATTAATCAACCTTTATTTGCATTTAATTGAATTTATCTCGAATTTTGGGGATTTATTGGATTTAATTAACATTTATTTGAAATATCCTTCTCTTGATTAATTAATATCAGAAAAGTATTTATTAAAAATAAATGAAAATATTTTATTTAGGTTCAAAATGCCTTAAAATATTTTCTAGAATTTATCTAGAATTTTTCGGTATTTTTAGTGCCCTAATTAATTACTTTGATTTTTCATAATTATTTTTATTGATAAACTCGCAAAATCGCTAGCTACAAGTTGTCGTCGAGCCCAACACCGTGCTTCGCGCTGTAAACCCTAGCGCGATTCGCCTGCCAGCCGATCTTCATCGGACGGCCGTGATTGGGTCGCTGCCGCCATTTATGCGGACCGCTTGATCGTCGTAAACCGCTACCGATTCGATTGCAGGTGGCACGAGTAATCGGTTGCCGCCTCGCCCGGCCGCCGGATTCGATCTAACAGCCTGTCGAATCCCGCTTCGCCTCGACCTGCCGTTGATCGATCGACGGACGACCAAGGCCGCATCGCCTCTGGAGAAGGCGACTGCACCGCCGGCCATCAAGTACATCAAGATTTGTCAAGATTAGCGCTGCTTCAAGGCACCTCGACGACTAAGCCGTGGTGCATTTAATCGTCCTTCGCCCGCCATTTGGTCTGTTCGGCTCCGCCATCTCGTGCCTCAAGCCCTCCCCGTAGCTCACCGTAGTTAGCACTCACCTCCGGCTTTTCAGACACCGCCGGCCCGCCGCTTCTTCCCTTCACTTGAGACCCTCGTCGAGTTCCTTGCGTCACGCCGCGTCTACTGAGCCACTTCTTCACACCGGAGGAGTCCCGTAGCGCCGCCGAGCCATCGTCTTCCTCGTCTCCGGCCTTCGGGAGCCTGCTGCACCACCGTCGACTACTCGAGCTCTAGCCACCGTCCGATTTCCATCGCATGCTCGAGGTATTGCCACGTCCCTCCCTCTGTAGCACTAGCTCGGGTTGTCTTCGGATGATGATGACCGTTAGATTGTGATCGTAAGGTCCTCGTTAGGTGTAACGTCCCAAAATTTGGTTGAATTTTAAATTTTGGAGTTATTTGAGTTTTTATGAATTAATCAACCTTTAATTGCATTTAATTGAATTTATCTGAATTTTTGGGGATTTATTGGATTTAATTGACATTTATTTAAACTACCCTTCTCTTAATTATTCAATATAAGAAAAAGTATTTATCAAAAATAAATGAAAATATTTTATTCAAGCTCTAAATATCTTAAAATATTTTCTGGAATTTTTCTAGAATTTTTCGGGTATTTTTAGAGCCCTAAATAATTACTTTTATTTTCTAGAATTATTTTTATTGAGAAAATCCGAGTAATTCCCAGCTACAGTATCGGGCCGAGCCCAACACTGTGCTGGCGCCGAAACCCTAATCGCCGCTGCTGCTGCCGTTGATCTTGATCGACGGACGCGATTAAATACCGCTTCGCACGAATTGAGGATTAATCGTCACCGCTTGATCGCGACGACGGCCGATGACCGGACGACCGGACGAGGCGATCGTCGCGCCATTGCCGCCATTGGTCAGCCGCAGATCCCGTCGGGATTTTTCGCCTCGAGGTCTGTCCGAGCGAGTGAAATAGGCCGGCGTGTGCAAAGACTTCACCCCGCCATTTCTCTCGCCGCTAGCTCGCCCACCGTAGCCTTCGGAGCTCGCCAGAGTTCACACTCTTCTTCGCCTTTGCTCCCGCCATTTGCGCCGCTGCTTCGCCGCTCTCGCCGCAGCCGAGACCTTCCCGAAGTTCTCGTGACGAGCCGCGATCTTCGCGCCACTTCTTCCGACCGGAGACACACGGAACGCCGCCGCCGTGTCATCTTCTCCAACTCCGGTGACCAACGCCGCCGCTTCTTCTTCGAAGCCGCGACTACCTCACCGCCGGATTCCATCGGACGCCTAAGGTAACGCCACGTAGTCCCGTAAATAGTAAACCGCCGTTAGACTTGGCGCCGCCGGATTCAATCCAACGGTCGGGAAATCGCATGCGTGGCTTGATGGTTCCGCGACGCGGTCGGCCGACATGTGGGTCGAAAGCATCGCCATGGGCCCACTTGTCGCTGGGAGGACCGCCGGCCGCGGCCGGGCGCAGCGACGCCATCTCGGCCCACCTGCCGCTGACTGTGGGTGACGGGTTTCGCCTCCGTGCCGACACGGTCAAGCCGAGGGAAAATCAGCCGAAAAATCGGTGGAAAATAGAGAAATAATTCGGTTTATTCTTTATGAATTTCAGCAAAATTGAAAACGCTATAACTTTCGTGATTTTAACTCGGATTTGAGTGATTCCAGTGCCCAAAAATTTGTAAAAATGTGAACTATTTATTGGTGATTTTTATTTAATTTTAGTGAATTGTTTGCTATCTGTATTATATATTTATTGTGTGTTTGCTTGTACCGAGTAGACTCCGAGTTGCCGGAATTGCCGAGGTAGAATTTGAAGACCCGTCAGAACCTCGACTGTAACCAACTCCTCTTCAAGGCAAGTCGTGCTTGACCATATTGCCCCTAGATTTTAAAAGTATATTTTGATTTCCATATTGCATGCTATGTTAAGTACAACCACTTTTGATTTAATTGGGAAATGGTAGTTAAAAGCCAAACTTGTTATGCCACCTTGATTATAATGTTTATATGCCCCAAATCCTTGTCCACCCTAAGATGTTTAATATGTTGGTTATTAATATGACGCCAACACGGAGGCTAGACCGTAGTAGTTGCTTAGTCCGCTTGTATGCGCGAATGAATTTCAAATAGCAATCTAACATTGACTAAACACTATGGAACGATTTTGAAATAATGCGATGATGTCATGAAATGGAATTGAGGGTAGCGACCAGGTGGTTCTACTCATGCAATGAAGTGGCATTGGCATGTGTTGCGATAATGCAAACCGGTGGGAAATGATTTGGACCGGGCAAGTGGCAAGAAGGCTTCGTGGTGTGGGTCCTGTGGCAATGGGATGTATGAAAAGATTGTGAAGGCTGGTGCCGAGATGTATAAAATGGTTGTCTTGCCCGTGACAATTAAGGACTTAACCTTGCGAGCCTTTGAGCTGAGTTCCGTGTACAACCACTTGTCCGGAATGGGACGGACCTAGTTAAGTAGGTTTCTAATATCTTTCCTTTGATACTCTGGGGTGACAAGCTACACCAAAAATGTAACCGACGGGAGCGCACTGCCGCGGCTTGGTACCCATCTAACGGTATGTGCCTGTTCTAAACTTTGGCTCAGGTGAGGGAAGTGTTAGGAAGGCACATCGAGAGGATCATTGCTAAGTGTTAGTCTCAAAGACTTTGTTGCAATCAATCGCCTGTGGTGAACGATCAGATCCTCGTGGGTAAAGTGTACACCTCCGCAGAGTGTGTGTGTGAATCTATTCAATAGCCGTGTCCGCAGTATTGACATTGCTCTTGATTACAAATAAGGGTTAGATTTTCAAAATGAAAATGTGGAATGGGTGGTCAGGTGCCAAAAAGTCGTGGATGAAATTAGGGTCAGGTGCCAAAACCCTTGGAAAAGAATTGAGAAATTAATTACTCATAATATTGATTTTATCGCTTTCAATCTAATAAGGATTACCTATTGAAAGAAATGTCGCTTATGCAAAAATAACCAATTAAGCCTTTCCTTTGGAATAAGCCATGCATGTAGTAATAGATCTCAGATTGTGCATGACTTGTTGAGTATGTTGTATACTCACCCTTGCATCGACAAAAACCTCGTAAGATGAAGCCGCATCACTTGGGAGGAGGAGTTCATTGAAGGCCGGAGGACTAAAGGGTTGGGCCGCACTCAAGAGCTCTGTGGTTAGGAATGGTTCCGCTTATCGTATTTTGCTTCCGCCGAATGAACTTGATATCGATATATTTATCGCCGCGCGCTTAATTATTGTAAGGCTAATTATAAGGTCATGTAACTCGTTACTATTAATGCTTGAAGTACTTATTATTTATTTCACTGTATGATTGTGGTACTTCAACCTGCTTATCCTGTGTGTACTAGCGTGATCCTCGACTAGTACATACAGAGTGTCCGAACTGTGAATTCGGGGCACGACAGGATGGTATCGAGCCATACCGATCAGAGGACTTAACCCTAGTAGACCGGTCATTCATAGAAGGACAAAAGTAATTTCAAAAAGAGTAAAATCTGACAAGAATAATCAATGAAATCTCGACTCATCTTTTCTTCCTTACTTCATACCTATGTCAGATTTGCTATTACCTTCAGATTCTTTTTAAAATTTTATCACCGACGCTGCTGTTTTGGCAGATGCGATGGTTCACTCTTTTGGAGAGCGCCACGGAGGCTACGCCATGAGCTCGAGGATGCTCCTGTGTTGGGAGGCTTCGACCGACCACTCTACAAGTCCCGCACCGATAGTCAACGGATCGCTCGCGGATGGGAGACGACTCACCTTGTACGCCGGGAGCACGCCAGTTAGTCGCCCGCTACCGCCACGTGAAGCGAAGCAGCACGAGGCGGCATACAGAGTGTGCCCGAGTTGCGCCATACCGGATCAGCAGAGACCACGGCTTTGAGCCGGGATACCGCTGTGGTGCACTCGCACGCGGTGGACCTCGCAGTTCGCTGGACTCGAGGACGACGCCGCTGCTGGCACTGGCCGGCCGCCGCGCACAGAGGAGGTGATGGACGCCACGATCACGGAGCTTCGTGCCGGTACCGCGTTCGAGGAGACCGAGGAGGCCTTACGAGAGACCGCATGCACGCTGCTCAGAGGATCGCCGAGCCGGAGGAGGCTCTTACGGCAGAGAGCCGGACGCATGGCATGGAGCTCGACGACGACGAGGAGGAGCCAGCCAGGCAGAGCCAGCCAACATGGGCTGAAGACCAGCAGCCTGGAGCCCCAACCGCACCAAAGGGAGGGCATGGGGACCGCTTGTTCGATGCCACCACCCGCGGCTGACGGATCGGCGAGCCGCAAAGATGGTTGGCTCGAGGAGTGACGCGTTGTCGAGTTGCAATGGTCGCTTAATGCCGAGACTCGCTTGTTTTGAGTCGCCTTTATTTCCTAACATTAGTATGCGATGTGATGTAATGAACAATGTGATGTGGTGATTGTGATCATAGTATGGTTGCACATCCCTAGACTATGTAAGCAACCATGCCTATTATTATTTATGCTTGAATGATGGTTTAAGTTACACTGCTTCGTGATAAGTTCCTATACTGCCTATTCTTTTTCCTCTTATCTCTAAACCTCAAGAATCAACAGATGGTGAACACTGCAACAACGGAGCAGAGGCAAGGGTTCACGCCACAGAGGCAACAGACCATACACCACCTCAAGCAAAGACCGCCAAGGATATGCAGAACTGGGAGCATTTTCAAGCACGCATACGCTTAATGCAAACTATGATGGCAATAAATCAACAGATCAACACCTGTGCAACCGCCAACAATCAAGCTGTGGAACAACGGGCCACGCCCCTACTCAAGACTATCTGAATTTATGAGGACCCGATCACGACTTTCTCAGTAATGCCACCGCTTAGAGGCGTATGATTGGTTAAGAACCATCGAAAGGAAATTGCATATCACGCAATGTGAAGGAAATGAGAGGGTGCTTTATGCCTCTCACCACTTTGAGGGAACAAAGAAATTAATGGTGGGAGAATTATCACAGATCACAGAGAACCCGCAGGAGATTACTTGGGAGGAATTCACCCTAGCTTTTCGTCAATACCATGTGCCGAGGGTATTATGGAGCTGAAAAAGGAGGAATTTCGAGCTCAAGCAAGGAGGCCAGCAAAGGGTCGATTATCTCAATAAATTCACTCGCTTAGCACGCTATGCACCGGATGACGAGCGACAGACAAGGCAAGGCGCCCCGCTTCAAGGGACTTAACACAAGATCGCAGGGACTAATTACCCACACTTTCCCGGATTTTCAAGAATCAGTGAACAAGGCGCTATATCGAAGACAAGCGCAAAGAATCGACGACAATCGCGAACGCCGCATGGCTCGCAAGGAGGACGCCGTGGTCATCGAAAACAAGGATGATACCCAAGAATTCACCGTGTTCCACCAGGAACAATGTCGACACCGCCGCCAATGCCAAGACCACGGACAAACCCTCAAACTCCCATCGAATTAATAATCGTAATAGCGGAAATCAAGAATGGCGTGAAGGCGCCACTATAATCGCAACGAGATGGGACATTTCGCCAATGCGTCTAAAGAAAGGAGGCGTGACACCAAGACGCTTCAATCTAGGGAGCACCCCACCAAGACCCCTAACCAAGGAGGAAGCCGAGGACTCGCACCACCGGAGCTACACCGCCGCAGATTCACTCGAGGCAGATCAATCACATTTCCGCAGATGAAGTCCGTAACGCTACGGACGCCGTGGCTTGGTAAGTTCTTAGTCAACTCAAGCCGCCACAAGATTATTTGATTCAGAGCTTCAGATTCATTCGCTTTCGAGACTTTGCCATGACAAATAACTGGATGTGGTTAATCTTAAAAGTACACTCTTAGTTCAATCTCTCGGATCGTAACTTCGCTCTAAGGTCGGATGTTCCGAGTTAAGCTACTAATAAAAGGAGTAGAGTTCCTAGCTTAACCTTATTATACTAGATACCCAAACCTTGGATGTTATCCCGAATGGATTGTTGACTAAACATAAGGTCAGATAGACTGTGGACTAAGAGTTGTGTCTATTGAAAGCCCCAAGGTAGGAAAGTGAAATTTCAAGCAAAGGGCGCCGAGGAAGTCGATGTTAGTAAATAACTGGAGACCGTCAAGATAAAGGATGTACCAAAGGGTCGATGAATACCCAGATGTTTTTCCCGAGGAATTACCAGAATGCCACTAGACAGAGACATAGAATTCAGAATTGACTTAGTACTGAACAAAGACCGATAGCAAAGAGGCTATATCGGATGTCTACCAAGAGTTGGTAGAAATGAAAAGCAAATTGAGGAGTTGTTGGAAAAGGATTCATCGATCGAGCTCGTCACCATGGGGAGCACCGGTTCTATTCGTTAAGAAGAAAGATGGGAGTTTTGATGTGTATAGACTATCGCGACTTAACTAAGTGACGATAAAGAATAAATACCAAGGTTCTCGAATCGATGATCTTTTCGATCAATTAAGAGGAGCAGGAGTATTCTCCAAAATTGACCTTAGGTCGATATCACCGCTTGAGAATCAAGAAAGAGGACATACCCAAGACCGCGCTTTTCTCAAGATATGGACATTATGAGTTCACAGCTATGTCGCTCGATTGACAAACGCCCCAGCATACTTCATGAACTTGATGAATAAAGTATTCATGGAATACTTAGATAAATTTGTGGTTGTGTTCATAGATGATATTCTGGTTTATTCAAGAACAGATGAAGAGCACGCACGTCATTTGAGATTAGTGCTGGAAAAGCTAAGAGAGCAATAGCTTGTATGCGTAAATTCAAGAATGCGATTTCGAAGAGTAAGGTAGATTTCTTAGGGCATGTGATGACCGCGAAGGAATTGCAAGGACCCAAGCAAGGTTGAGACAAGATCGCATTGGGAGTCGCCAAGACAAGCATTCGCAAGTTCGAGTTTCTTGGAATGGCCGGTTATTACCGCCGATTTATAGGAGGATTTTCGACAATTGCTAGGCCAATTACGCAATTGCTAAAGAAGGAAAAGAAGTTCGTTTGGACACCGGATTGCGAGAAGAGTTTCCAAGAATTGAAGAAAAGATCGACATCAAGACCAAGCAGTTAGTGCAACCCGATGTGCATCGAAGTTTCGACATTTATCGCGATGCATCACGCCAAGGACTTGATGTGTGTTGATGCAAATGGAAAGGTAGTCGCTTATGCATCAAGGCGCTAAGGCCACATGAAGGGACTTACCCGACGACGATCTAGAATTAGCACCGTAGTGCACGACCAAGATATGGCGCCACTATCTTATTGGTAATAGGTGTGAGGTGTATATGCACCACAAAAGCCTTAAATACATTTTCACCCAATCTGACCAACATGAGACAAAGGAGATGGTTAGAGCTGATCAAGGATTACAACATGGGAATCCATTATCATCCCTAAGCAAGGCCAATGTAGTGGCCGATGCCCTAAGTCGGAAAAAGCCACTACCTAAGTTTGAAAGTAGAAGAAAGTCAAGAAGGACTATGTAAGGACCTTCAGAGGTTAAACCGAAGTTGTTCCTAAGGATTCAGAGTCACCCTAGAAGTAAAGCCTATCTTGGAAGATCAGATTAGAGAAGGTCAAGAATGATGAGAAGATCGAGAGAATCAAGGCCAAGATGGAGGAAGGACAGCAAAAGATTTTAAGTCGACGAACAAGGTACATTGTGGATGAAAGAGCGATTTATGCACTCCAACAAAAAAGGAATTAAAGTAGTTAATATTGAGGAAGCTCATGACTCCAAGTATTCGATTCACCCAGGAGCGCAAAATGTATCAAGATTTGAAAGAAAGATTCGTACGAATATGAAGAGAGAGGTTGTGAACACGAGCACTATGTGATGTATGCCACGAGTCAAAGCTATGCATCGAGGTTCGCAGGATCGCCGCAGCCCATTGAAAATACCGTAATGGAAATGGGAAGACATCGAATGGATTTCATTATCGATTGCCAAGGACGCAAGGAGGTTATGACTCCATATGGGTTATCGTGGATCGATTAACGGGTTGCACATTTCATACCAAAGGAAGACAACCTATTCAGAGATAAGTTAGCCGAGCTATACATGGCAAGGATCGCTTGCTTGCATGGAGTGTCAAGAAGATAGTATTTGATGAGGTACCCAATTTACCTCAAGATTTTGGGATAAATTGCATACAAAGAATGGGCACCCGCTGAATTTCAAGATACCTTATCACCCGCAGACGGATGGATGCATGTAAAGAGTCAACCAGATATTGGAAGATATGTTGAGAGCTTGTGCGTTAGCATATACGCCGACTTGGGACAAATGTTTGCCATATGCGAGTTTAGTTACAACAATATATCAAGCAAGTCTTCGATGTCACCTTTTGAAGCCTTGTATGGTCGACTTTGTAGGACGCCGTTAAATTGAATGAGATCGAGAGCATCGTGTCTTCGACCGCATATACTTCAAGAAGTCAAGAGCAAATAGCACCGATCGAGAAAGGTTAAAGATTGCACAATAAGATGTAAGAGCTACGCAGACAATCGCCGAGAGATTTGAGTTTTGAACCGAAGATTACGTATCTCGAGTTACGCCGCTTAAGGGAGTCCAGAGGTTTCACAAAAGGGTAAACTCGCCAAGATATGTAGGACCGCTCAAGATCATAAGTCGTAAGGGCTAAGTCGCCACCACCGGAGTTACCGCAAATACTAGCAGAGTGCACAATGTTTTTCATGTATCGCAACTCAAGAAGTGTCTTCAATTCTCAAGAGCAAACATCATCGAAGAAGTTGAACTGCAAGAAGACTTGACTTACAAAGAGCAACCGATAAAAATTTCGACACAATGGATCGGAGAACCGTAAACAAGACAACCTGCTTTACAGAGTTCAAGGAGCAACCACACGTAAAGTGAAGCCACCGGGAACGAGAGGAAGATCTCAAAAAGGAATTCCAAAACCTATTCTATATTAGCCTCTCAATCTCTGGGACTAGATTCTCAAGGGGGTAGGTTTGTAACGCCCTAAATTTGGTCAAATTTTAAATTTTGGAGTTATTTGAGTTTTTATGAATTAATCAACCTTTAATTGCATTTAATTGAATTTATCTGAATTTTTGGGGATTTATTGGATTTAATTGACATTTATTTAAACTACCCTTCTTTAATTATTCAACATCAGAAAAGTATTTATCAAAAATAAATGAAAATATTTTATTCAAGCTCTAAATATCTTAAAATATTTTCTGAATTTTTCTAGAATTTTTCGGTATTTTAGAGCCCTAAATAATTACTTTTATTTTCTCGAATTATTTTTATTGAGAAAATCCGAGTAATTCCTAGCATGATCGGGTCGAGCTCAACACCGGTCGGGCGCCAAACCCTAATCGCCGCTGCCACGCTGATCTTGATCGACGGACGCGATTAAATACCGCTCGCGAATTGAGGATTAATCGTCACCGCTGATCGCGACGGACGGCCGATGACCGGACGACTTCGGATTTAGGCGATCGTCGCGCCATCGCCATTGGTCACCGCAGATCCTCGCCGGGATTTTTCGCGCCTCGAGGTCTGTCCGAGCGAGTGAAATAGGCCGGCGTGCAAAGACTTCACCCCGCCATTTCTCTCGCCGCTAGCTCGCCCACCCTAGCTCTTCGAGCTCGCCAGAGTTCACACTTCTTCCTTTCGCTTTGCCTCGCCATTTGCTCCGCGCCGTTGCCTCGCCGCAGCCGAGACCTTCCCGAGTTCTCGTGACGAGCCGCATCTTCGCGCCACTTCTTCCGACCGGAGACACACGGAACGCCGCCGCCGTGTCATCTTCTCCAACTCCGGTGACCAACGCCGCCGCTTTCTTCGAGCCGCGACTACCTCACCGCCGGATTCCATCGACGCCCAAGGTAACGCCACGTAGTCCCGTAAATAGTAAACCGCCGTTAGACTTGCGCCGCCGGATTCAATCCAACGGTCGGGAAATCGCATGCGGGCTTGATGGTTCCGCGACGCGCGTCGGGCCGCCGACATGTGGGTCGAAAGCATCCGTCAGGGCCCACTTGTCGCTGGGAGGACCGCCGGTCGTGTCAAGGCCAAGTGACGTTATCCCGGCCCACCTGCCGCTGACTGTGGGCGACGTGGCTCGCTCTGTGCCGACACGCGTCAAGCCGAGGGAAAATCAGCCGAAAAATCGGTGGAAAATAGAGAAATAATTCGGTTTATTCTTTTATGAATTTCAGCAAAATTGAAAACGCTATAACTTTCGTGATTTTAACTCGGATTTGAGTGATTCCAGTGCCCAAAAATTTGTAAAAATGTGAACTATTTATTGGTGATTTTATTTAATTTTAGTGAATTGTTTGCTATCTGTATTATATATTTATTGTGTGTTTGCTTGTACCGAGTAGACTCGAAGTTGCCTAATTGCCGAGGTAGAATTTGAAGACCCGTCGCAGAACCTCGACTGTAACCAACTCCTCTTCAAGGCAAGTCGTGCTTGACCATATTGCCCCTAGATTTTAAAAGTATATTTTGATTTCCATATTGCATGCTATGTTAAGTACAACCACTTTTGATTTAATTGGGAAATGGTAGTTAAATGCCAAACTTGTTATGCCACCTTGATTATAATGTTTATATGCCTCAAATCCTTATCCACCCTAAGATGTTTAATATGTTGGTTATTAATATGACGCCAACACGGAGGCTAGACTGTGGTAGTTGCTTAGTCCGCTTGTATGCGATGAATGAATTTCAAATAGCAATCGAACATTGACTAAACACTATGGAACGATTTTAAAATAATGCGATGATGTCATGAAATGGAATTGAGGGTAGCGACTGTGGTTCTACTCATGCAATGAAGTGGGCATTGGCATGTGTTGCGATAATGCAAACCGGGTGGGAAATGATTTGGACCGGCAAGTGGCAAGAAGGCTTGTGCATGTGTGGGCCTGTGGCAATGGGATGTATGAAAAGATTGTGAAGGCTGTGTGCCGAGATGTATAAAATGGTTGTCTTGCCCGGGACAATTAAGGACTTAACCTTGCGAGCCTTTGAGCCGAGTTCCGTACAACCACTTGTCCGAATGGGACGAACCTAGTTAAGTAGGTTTCTAATATCTTTCCTTTGATACTCGGGTGACAAGCACACCAAAAATGTAACTCAGACGGGGAGCGCATCTGTCATGCTTGGTACTCCATCTAACGGTATGTGCCTCGTTCTAAACTTTGGCTCTGTGAGGGAAGTGTTAGGAAGGCACATCGAGAGGATCATCGCTAAGTGTTAGTCTCTCAAAGACTTTGTTGCAATCAATCGCTCAGGTGGTGAACGATCAGATCCTCGTGGGTAAAGTGTACATTTCCGCAGAGTGTGTGTGTGAATCTATTCAATAGCCGTGTCCGCATGTATTGACATTGCTCTTGATTACAAATAAGGGTTAGATTTTCAAAATGAAAATGTGGAATGGGTGGTCAGGTGCCAAAAAGTCAGGTGGATGAAATTAGGGTCAGGTGCCAAAACCCTTGGAAAAAGAATTGAGAAATTAATTACTCATAATATTGATTTTACTGCTTTCAATCTAATAAGGATTACCTATTGAAAGAAATGCTGCTTTATGCAAAAATAACCAATTAAGCCTTTCCTTTGGAATAAGCCATGCATGTAGTAATAGATCTCAGATTGTGCATGACTTGTTGAGTATGTTGTATACTCACCCTTGCATCGACAAAAACCTCGTAAGATGAAGCCGCATCACCTTGGGAGGAGGAGTTCATTGAAGGCCGGAGGACTAAAGGGTTGGGCCGCACTCAAGAGTTCGTGGTTAGGAATGGTTCCGCTTATCGTATTTTGCTTCCACCAATGAACTTGATATCGATAATATTTATCGCTTCGCTGCAAATTATTGTAAGGCGACTATAAGGTCATGTAACTCGTTACTATTAATGCTTGAAGTACTTATTATTTATTTCCATTGTATGATTGTGGTACTTCAACCTGCTTATCCTGTGTGTACTAGCGTGATCCTCGACTAGTACGTAATACATACAGAGTGTCCGAACTCGGTGAATTCGGGGCACGACATTAGGCCACGTAAGTGCGGGTAATAGTAAACTCGCCGGTAACGATAGCCGCCGATTTCATCGAATCGGACGAGGTTGCGCCACGCCCCTCCCTCAGAGAGTCGAAGTTGTCGATGCACCGTGAATCTCGACCGTTGATGAAAATCGTGCGGCTCTGGAGTAGCCACGTAGGCTCGAGAATAGGGAACCGCTTGAGTATCCATGACCGCGGATTCTCATCCGACCGCCTGCACGCCCACGCTAGGGCTAGGAATAGTAAATCGGCGTAACCGTAGTCAGAGATCTCAATCTAACCGCCTCACAGCTAATGAGGCTTGGTAGCAATGCGGCAAGTCGGGCAACCAATCGATCGTTGGATTTGAATCCAACGGCCGGGAAGAAATGCGCCGCGTGGCTTGATGTTTCTCGCCGCCAAGGTCGGCCGTTGAGTGGTCCGGCATCGTTCGTGGGGCCCACATGTCAAGGTGATGACCTCGGCCAGGCCGACGCCAAGATGACGTTATCCTGCCCACTTGTCGGGCCGAGAGTGACGTGGCTCATTCCTATGCCGACACGGTCGCCGAGGGAATTAATCCGGATTTTCAGTAGAAAAATAAATCATTTAATTCGGCTATTTCTTTATTTGAATTTCGTAAACTTGTAATGGCTATAACTTTTGCATTTTAACTCGGATTTGGGTGATTCCAGTGCCCAAAAATTTGTAAAAATGTAAACTATTTAATGGTGATTTTTATTTTATTTTTAGTGATGATCTTGCTGTCTGTTCTAGCATATTTATTGTGTACACGTTTGTTCCGAGTAGACTCCGAGTTGCCGGAAGTCGCCGAGGGAGAATTCGAAGACCCGTCACAGATCTCGGACCAGAACCAGCTACTTTTCGAAGGCAAGTCATGCTTTGACCATGTTGCGCCTAGTTTTCAAAGCATATTTTGATTTAAATATTGCATGCTATGTTAATTACAAACACTATTGATTAAATTGGGAATGGTAGTTACGATGCCAATCTTGATTATGACACCATGTTAAATTACCTGTATGCCTCAAATCCTTGTCCACCCTAAGATGTTTAATATGTTGGTTGCTAATATAATGCCAACACGGGAGGCTAGACCGTGATTAGCTGCTTAGCCTGCTTGTATGCGATGAATGACTTTCAAATAGCAAAAGAATATTGACTAAACACTTATGAAACACATTTTTGAAAAGATGCGATGATGTCATGAGTTGGAATTGGAATAGTAACTCTGTGGGAAAGTTATTCATGCAATAGCGGGCAATGGCATGTGTTGCTTAAATATAAAGTGGGGTGGAAAATGATTTGGACCGGCAAGTGGCAAAGTTGGCTTGCTATAGGAGGGCCTCGTGGCAATCTGGAGGTATGAAAGGTCAGGTGCCAAGAGTTTATGGTTGTCTTGCCCGATGACAAATAAGGACTTCACCTTCACTATAAGATAACATGGATTTCCGCTTATTTTACCCAAGATTTAATCTAAACGCCTCTAATAAGGCTAAAACCGCGTTATTATCATTCGAGGTATTTAATTCTGGCGTTATAAACGCCGGGTTAGAGTCTACCACTACGCTTATAAATGCCAGAATTCATTTATACCGGCGCTTATAAACGCCGGTTAGAGTCTTCCATGGCGCTTATAAACGCCGGGAATTTACTTATACCGCATTTATAAACGCCGGTTAGAGTCTACCACGCGCTTTATAAATGCCAGAATTTATTTATACCGGCGTTTATAAACGCCGTTAGAGTCTTCCACTCGCTTATAAATGCCGAATTTAATTTATATCAAGATTTATAACGCTGGTTACAGCGTTCATGGCGCTTATAAACGCCGAAATTCCACTCTATACCGGCGCTTATAAGCGCTTATAAACGCCAGATAGAGTGGACTCGCTTATAAACGCCAGGAAGATCAGAATCGCTGCTTATAAACGTGAATACCACACCGGAATTTGAAAGAAATGAAATTAAATAATATTATATTTGAAATAATTGAAACTCATATTCCATTTGCAATAATTTTTGTCCAAATATTTCATTTTCGATGATATTTTGTCTAAAATTTCAAATTTTGTCTGAAAATTCAATTTTCGTTGATATTTTGTTTGAAAATTCAAATTTTTTCGACCATCTGATTTTGTGACACTTATCAATTTCAGATGCTACTTTTCGTTATCTTTCCAATGAGCCAAAGAACACCCCGATTGGAGGTACGAGTCAAAAGTTATGTCTATTTTAAGAAATATGCTCAGATTTCGTATTTGCAAACTAGAATTTGATGTCCAAAAGAATATAATTGGAGATCTTATCGTATGATGATTTTGCTAATTACCTCAATAGTTTGCTAATTTGAAATAATTGAAAATCGGTGTTCGGTGTTTAACAGGTTAAGGGAGGAGGGACGATTATATATCGATGTGATCATACCACCATCAAGTACTAGATCTTATAAAACTCAAGTTAAGCGTGCTTGGACAAGAGTAGTAATAAGATGGGTGACCTCCGGAAGTCATTGTACACATGTGATTTTAAATGCCACGAATAGAGGGATCCCCGCCGCTATAAGCGCCATGCTATATAAAACCCTCGCTTGTAAACGCCTATAAATAGAGAGAACACCGACTTATAAAGTGCCATGATAGAGGGAACCCCGCACTTATAAACGCCGGTTAGAGTCTTCCACGCACATATAAACGCCGTGGATAATTGTTACCGCCAATTACTTTTCCTCGACGCCATTTTTCTTGACGCCATGTAAACGCCCATCTAAAATCTTTTTAAGGCATTTATAGGCGCCATCGAAGTCTCGACGTGTTGTAGTGCTTATGTAGCCTTTGAACCGAAGTTTCCGACAACCACTTGTCCTAATGGGACGGACCTAGTTTAGTAGGTCTCTAATATCTTTCCTTTGATACTTTGGGCGACAGCTACACAAAATGTAATCAGACGGGGAGCGCACTGTCGGTTGCGCTTGGTACCCATCTAACGGTATTCGCTCTGTTTCTAAACTTTGGCTCAGGTGAGGGAAGTGTTAGAAAGGCACATCGAGAGGATCATCGCTAAGTGTTAGTCTCCTAAAAGCTTTGTTGCAATCAATCACCTGTGTGGTGAGCGCGATCAGATCCTCGTGGGTAAAGTGTACAAATTTCTCGCAGAGTGTGTGTGTAAATCTATTCGAATAGCTGCCCGCGGTATTGGACATTGCTTGGGGATTACAGTCAAGGGTTAAATTTTGAAATAAATTGTGGGATGGGTGGCTGAGTGCCAAAAGCTGTTGAAATGAATTTGGGGCTGTGTGCCAAAACTCCTGGAATTGAATTGAGAAATTAATTATTAATAATAATGGTTTATTGCTTTTAATCTAATAGGATTACCTATTAAAAGAAGTGTTATTTATGCAAAACAACCACTTAAGCCTTCCTTTGGACTAAGCCATGCATGTAGTAATAGAACTGTATTATGCATGACTTGTTGAGTATGTTGTATACTCACCCTTGCATCGACAAAAACCTTAGAAGAAGAAGCTGTACCCGCTTGGGAGGAGGAGTACATCGAAGGCCAGGAGAATCATGGTTGAGCCGCACTCGGCCTCCTCGTGGCTATGAAGGGTCTATTGTTTTACTTTTTGCTTCACGATATACTTGGGCTACTTTATTATTATTAATCGCTTCACATGCGATTTCTGATGTAAGGCGCACTATAAGGTCACTTAAACTCGTATTATTCATGCTTGAAGTACTTTATTATTAATTCCACTGTATGATTGTGGTACTTCAACCTGCTTATCCTGGTGGTGTACTAGCGTGATCCCGACTAGTACTGTATTACACAGAGTGTCCGAATCAGGAATTTGGGCACGCACAGGATGGTATCGTGAGCCATGTTGATCGAGGACTTAACCCTAGTTAGATTGGCTGCCTTAGAGGAGTACAAATTAATTTCTAAAGAATAAAATTTGGGCAAGAATAATCAACGAAATCTCTACTCATCTCTTCTTCTTTACTTCATACCTCTGCTGTATTTTGCTATTACTTTTTCATTCTTTTAAAATTTTAGTACTGACGCGTTGCTTTGGCAGATGCGGATGGTCCACTCCTTTTGAGAGCCTCACGGTGGCTACGCAGCGGAGCTCTGGAGGATGCTCCAAGTGTTGGGAGGCTTCGACCGTCCCCTCTACCGATCCCGCACCTGGATAGTCAACGGGGTCAGCCGCGGTTGGGAGACGACCCTCACCCTGTACACGCGAGAGCACGTGCGTGCTAGTCGTCCGCTCCACCTCTCGGTGAGGCGGGCTAGCTACGAGGCGAGCATACAGGAGTGTGCCCGGGTAGCGCTGTGTCGAGTCAGTAGGGACCACGGCTGAAGTCAGGATACCGCCTGTGCACCAAGACACGGTGGACCTCGCAGCTCGTTGAGCCGGGAGGACGACGCCGCTGTCAGGCACTGGGCCGGCTTTGTCGCGGCCAGAGGAGGTCATGGACACTACGACTTCGGAGCTGCAGGCTGTGTACCGCGTCCTGGAGGAGACCGAGGTGGCCCTGCACGAGACCAGAGAGCACGCGGTTCAGAGGATCGCCGAGTTGGAGGAGGCTCTCACGGGGGGGAGCCGAGGTCGCGCCGAGACCAAGAATGGTGGTGCCCCAAAGAAGACCAAAGGGAGGGCATGGGGATCGGTGCCCGATGCCACCACCCGCCGATGTACGTGATCGGCGAGCCGCAGCCGGGTTGGCTTGAGGAGTGAGCTCTTTCAGGGTTGTGGTGGTCAGCTTTTGCGTTGAGGCTCAGTTGTGTTGAGTCGCATCTTAAATTTCAAACATTAGATGTGCGATGTTGTAATGAACTATTTGATGTGATGTTTGTGACTGATTTTGCGGTTGCATAGTCCCTAGACTATGTGAGCAACCATGCCTATTATTATTGATGCTTTAATGTTTAAGGGTTTTAAGTTACACCTGTTTCCCCCGTATAAGTTTCCATACTTGCCTATTCTTTCTCCCCCTCATCTCTAAACCATCGAAGAAATCAGCAGATGGTGAATAGTCGTAACAACGGAGCTGGAGGTAGTGGTTCGCGCCAGAGGCGCCGTAATAAAGACACCACCACCACAGCAAAGACCGCCATTGACATGCGTAATCTAGGAGCATTTTCGCAGATTTAGACCCAATTAATGCAGACTATGATGGCAACCTGCAACAAATCAACACTCAGCAATGCAAACAATCAAGTTATGAACAATGGGCCACGCCCTACTCGAGATTGATAGAACTCATGAGGACACGACCGCCCACCTTTTCTCGCAACGCTTAGCCCCTTGGAGGCGTATGATTGGCTAAGAACCATCGAAAGGAAATTGCATATAACGCAGTGAAGGAAACGAGAGGGTGCTTTATGCCTCTCACCACCTTTGAGGGAACCGCCGGTATCGGTGGGAAAACTATCAAGGCCGAGGAGAACCCGCAGAAACTACTTGGGAGGAATTCACTATAGCTTTTTGTCAATACCATGTGCCGGAAGGTATCATGGAGTTGAAAAAGGAGGAATTCCGAGCGCTAAAGCAAGGACGCCAGACAGTGGCTGATTATCTGAATAAATTCACTCAACTAGCACGCTACGCTCCGGAAGACGTAGCAACCGACAAGGCCAGACAATCCCGCTTTATGAAGGGACTCAACACTGGTCTACAGGTGGGGTTGATCGCCCACACTTTCCCCGACTTCCAAGAGCTGGTTAATAAGGCGCTTATACTGGAGGACAAGCGCAAGGAGCTAGACGATAATCGCAAGCGTCGCATGGCACAACAAGGAGGACGCCATGGTCAGCAGAAAACAAGAGTGATAATTCCAAATAGCTCACCGATTTCAGCCAGAAACAAGATCGTGACACCGCCACCAATGCCGAGACCAACAGGACAACCCCCTCAGACTCCAATCAGAACCAATACTCAGAGTAGTGGAAATCAGCAGATGTCAGGAAGACGCTGCTACAATTGCAACGAGACTGGACATTTCGCCAACATGTGCCCAAAGAAGGGAATGGTGACACCAGTGCGCTTCAACTTGGGAAACACGCCTGCAAGAACCCCTGTCCAAGGAGGAAGTCGAGGACCTGCACAAGCTGGAGCTACACCGCAAGCATTCACCCGAGGCAGGATTAATCACATCTCAGCAGACGAAGTCTAGAATGCTACGGATGTCGTGCTCGGTAAGTTCCTTGTCAACTCAGTGCCAGCTACAGTATTATTCGATTCAGGAGCTTCACATTCATTCGTTTCTCGAGATTTTGCTGTGACAAATGACCTGGATATTGTCAACCTTAAAAATACCCTTCTAGTCCAATCCCCTGGATCAGAACTTCGCTCCAAGGTCGGATGTTCTGGGATTACGCTATTAATAAAAGGAGTAGAGTTCCTAGCGAACCTTATTATATTAGTTACCCAAACCCTGGATGTTATCCTGGGAATGGATTGGTTGACTAAGCATAAGGTCAGATAGACCTGGGCTAAGAGTTGTGTCTATCGAGAGCCCTGATGGTAGAAAAGTGGAATTTCAAGCAAAGGCAGTTCGAGGAGGGCAGATGTTAGTGAACAACTTGGAGACCGTCAGTATGAGAGATGTGTCAGTGGTCAGAGAGTACCCAGATGTCTTTCCCGAGGAATTACCAGGAATGCCACCGGACAGAGACATAGAGTTTGTGATTGACTTGGTACCCGGGACCGCACCGATTGCAAAGAGACCCTATCGGATGTCCACCGAAGAGTTGGTAGAAATGAAAAAGCAGATTGAGAAGACAGAAAGGATTTATCGCATCAAGCTCACACCCCGGGAGCACCTGCCTATTCGTAAGAAGAAAGATGGAGTTTTTGATGTAGATTATCGCACTTAATGAAGTGACGAGAAGAATAAATATCCGCTACTCCTTGATAGATGACCTTTTTGACCAATTAAGAGGAGCAGGGGTATTCTCCAAAATTGACCTGAGATCAGGATACCACCAGTTGAAAATCAAGACCGAGGACATACCCAAGACTGCATTTTCTTCAAGATATGGACACTATGAGTTCATAGTTATGTCATTTCGATTGACGAATGCGCCAGCATACTTTATGAACCTAATGAATAAAGTATTCATAGAATATTTAGATAAGTTTGTGGTCGTGTTCATAGACGATATTCTGGTTTATTCAAGGACGGAGGAAGAGCACACTCAACATTTGAGATTAGTGCTGGAGAAGCTAAGGGAGCAACAGTTGTATGCAAAATTCAGTAAGTGCGATTTCTGGAAGAGTAAGGTAGATTTCCTAGGGCACGTAATGACTACCGAAGGAATTGCGGTAGACCCAAGCAAAGTTGAGGCAGTACTACACTGGGAATCACCAAAGACGGTTACACAGGTTCGAAGTTTTCTTGGAATGGCTGGATATTACCGACGATTTATAGAAGGATTTTCGACAATTGCCAGGCCAATTACGCAATTGTTAAAGAAAGAGAAGAAGTTTGTATGGACACCAGATTGTGAGAAGAGTTTTCAGAAATTGAAGAAACAACTGACATCGGCACCAGTGTTAGTCCAACCAGATGTGCGTCAGAGTTTTGATATTTACTGCGATGCATCACGCCAACTCGCCAAGGACTCGGATGCGTGTTAATGCAGAATGGAAAGGTAGTAGCCTATGCGTCGAGGCAATTAAGGCCACATGAAGGGAACTACCCGACGCATGATCTAGAACTAGCAGCTGTAGTGCATGCCCTGAAGATATGGTGTCACTATCTTATTGGTAACCGGTGTGAGGTGTATACAGACCATAAGAGCCTCAAATACATTTTCACCCAATCTGATCTGAACATGAGACAGAGAAGATGGTTGGAGCTGATCAAGGATTACAACATGGGTATCCATTATCATCCCGGTAAGGCCAATGTAGTGGCTGATGCCTTGAGTCGGAAAAGTCATAGTCTGAATACGATAGTGGGAGAAAACCAGGGAGATTTGTGCAAGAATTTTCAGAGGTTGAAATTGGAAGTTGTTCCGGAAGGATTTGTAGCCGCCTTAGAGGTTAAGCCCATCTTGGAAGACCAGATTAGAGAGGGTCAAAAGGATGATGAGAAGATCAAGCGAATCAAAGCCAAAATGAAGGAAGGACAAGCAAAAGAATTTAAGCTAGACAAGCAAGGCACGTTGTGGATGAAAGAGCACATCTGTGTACCTAATAAGAAGGAGCTCAAGCAGTTAATACTGGAGGAAGCTCACGACTCCAAGTATTCGATTCACCCAGGAAGTGCGAAAATGTATCAAGACTTGAAAGAAAGGTTCTGGTGGCCAAATATGAAGAGGGAGGTAGCTGAACACGTGGCATTATGTGACGTGTGTCAGCGAGTCAAAGCTATGCATCAGAGGCCAGCAGGGCTGCTGCAGCCATTAAAAATACCAGAATAGAAATGGGAAGAAATCAGAATGGACTTCATTATGGGGTTGCCAAGGACGCAAGGAGGTTATGACTCCATATGGGTCATCGTGGATCGATTGACAAAGGTAGCGCATTTCATACCGGTAAAGACGACCTACTCAGGAGATAAGTTAGCAGAGCTATACATGGCAAGAATCGTCTGCTTGCATGGAGTGCCGAAGAAGATAGTATCGGACAGAGGTAATCAATTTACCTCAAGATTTTGGGATAAAATGCATTCAGCAATGGGCACCCGCTTGAATTTCAGCACAGCTTATCATCCGCAGACAGATGGGCAGACTGAAAGAGTCAACCAGATATTAGAGGATATGTTAAGAGCATGTGCGTTGGCATATACATCGACTTGGGATAAATGTTTACTATATGCTGAATTTAGTTACAACAATGTACTACCAAAGCTAGTCTGCAGATGTCACCTTCGAAGCCAGTACGGTTTAATTTTGTAGGACGCCGTTAAATTGGAATGAGATCAGTGAGCGTCGTGTCTTCGGACCAGATATACTCCAAGAAGCCGAAGAGCAAATAGCACTGATCAGGGAAAGGTTAAAAATCATGCAGTCAAGACAGAAGAGTTACGCAGACAACCGCCACAGAGATTTGAGCTTTGAACCTGAAGATTATGTGTATCTCAGAGTTACGCCTCTTAAGGGAGTCCAGAGGTTTCACAAAAGGGGTAAACTTGCGCCAAGATATGTGGGACCATTTAAAATCATAAGCCGTAAGGGCGAAGCCGCCTATCAACTGGAGCTACCGCAGTCATTAGCAGGCGTACACAATGTCTTTCATGTATCGCAACTTAAGAAGTGTCTTCGAGTACCGGAGGAGCAAGCATCGCTGGAAGAAGTGGAACTGCAAGAAGACTTGACTTACAAAGAGCAACCGATAAAGATTCTGGATACAGTAGATCGGAAAACCAGGAGCAAGACAACCCGTTTTTGCAGGGTTCAGTGGAGCAATCACACAGAGAGCGAGGCCACATGGGAACGAGAGGAAGATCTGAAAAAGGAATTCCCAAACCTATTCTCTAGTTAGGCTTCGAATCTCGGGGACGAGATTCTGTTAAGGGGGTAGGTTTGTAACGTCCCGAAATTGCCCAGATTTAATTTTTGGAGTTTTTAAAAAATTTTATGAATTAATCAACCTTTATTTGCATTTAATTGAATTTATCTGAATTTTGGGGATTTATTGGATTTAATTAACATTTATTTGAAATATCCTTCTCTTGATTAATTAATATCAGAAAAGTATTTATTAAAAAATAAATGAAAATATTTTATTTAGGTTCAAAATGCTCAAATATTTTCTAGAATTTTTCGGGTATTTTTAGTGCCCTAATTAATTACTTTGATTTTTCATAATTATTTTTATTGATAAAACTCGCAAAATCGCTAGCTACAGTGTCGGGCCGAGCCCAACACTGTGCTCGCGCTAGAAACCCTAGCGCCGATTCGCTCGTGCCGCTCGATCTTCATCGGACGGCCGTGATTGGGCCGCCGTCGCTTATGCTGGCGCCGGATCGTCAGAAACCGCGCCGCTACGATTGCGCCTGTGTGGCACGAGTAACCGGCGCCGCCGCCTGCGCCGCCGGATTCGATCTAACGACGCGCCAATCCCTTCGCCCTCACCCAAGCCGTTGATCGGACGATTGATCGCTTACGCCGCTGCCGCCTCGGAGAAGGCGATCAGGTAACGCCGCCATCGCTTGTTGGCCAAGATTTGTCAGAAGATTGGCACGCGTTTCAAGGCACCTCGATGACCAAGCTGTGGTGCATTTAACTGGTCCCTTCGCCCCGCTCATTTGGTCTGTTCGCTCGTCATCTCTCGTGCCCTCAAGCCCTCCCCGTAGCTCACCGTAGTTAGCACTCACCTCGCCTCGCTTTTCGCACACACCGCCGCCCATCGCTTCTTCCTTCACTTGAGACCCTCGCCGAAGTTCCTTGCGCCACGCCGCTCATCGAGCCACTTCTTCACACCGGCGAGTCCTCAGCGCCGCCGAGCCATCGCCTTCCTCGCTCCGCCTCGAGAGCTCGCTTTGCCGCCGCCGACTTTCGAGCTCCACCCACCGCTCGATTTCCATCGCATGCTCGAGGTATTGCCACGCCCTCCTCTCAGAGCACTAGCTCGGGTTGTCTTCGATGATGATGACCGTTAGATTGTGATCGTAAGGTCCTCGTTAGGCCACGTGGCGCGGTAATAGTAAACTCGCCGGGTAACGATAGCCGCCGATTTCATCGAAGCGGACGAGGTTGCACCACGTCCCTCCCTGTAGAGTCGAGTTGCTGATGCACCGGTGAATCTCGACCGTTGGATGAAAATCGTGCGGCTCTGGAGTAGCCACGTAGGCTCGAGAATAGGGAACCGTTTGAGTATCCATGACCGTTAGATTCTCATCCGACTGCTCTGGTACGTCCACATTAGGGCTAGGAATAGTAAACCGTGCGGGTAACCGTAGCCGTAGATCTCCAATCTAATCGCCTCTGCAGCTAATGATGCTTGGTAGCGCTTAGCGCTACGGAACGACCGATCGCTGATTTGAATCCAACGGCCGAAGAAATGCACCGCGGCTTGATGTTTCTCGCCGCGGTCGGGCCGAGTGGTCCGGCATCGTTTCGTGGGGCCCACATGACAAAGTGATGACTCCTGTCTTGGCCGACGCCAAGATGACGTTATCCTGCCCACTTGTCAGTGGCCGAGAGTGACGTGGCTCATTCCTGTGCTGACACATGTCACCGAGGGGAATTAATCCGGATTTTCAGTAGAAAAATAAATCATTTAATTCGGCTATTTCTTTATTTGAATTTCAGAAACTTGTAATGGCTATAACTTTTGCATTTTAACTCGGATTTGGGTGATTCCAGTGCCCAAAAATTTGTAAAAATGTAAACTATTTAATGGTGATTTTTATTTTATTTTTAGTGATGATCTTGCTGTCTGTTCTAGCATATTTATTGTGTGCACGTTTGTTCTGAGTAGACTCCGAGTTGCCGGAAGTCGCCGAGGGAGAATTCGAAGACCCGTCACAGATCTCGGACCAGAACCAACTGCTTTTCGAAGGCAAGTCATGCTTTGACCATGTTGCGCCTAGTTTTCAAAGTATATTTTGATTTAAATATTGCATGCTATGTTAATTACAAACACTATTGATTAAATTGGGAATGGTAGTTACGATGCCAATCTTGATTATGACACCATGTTAAATTACCTGTATGCCTCAAATCCTTGTCCACCCTAAGATGTTTAATATGTTGGTTGCTAATATAATGCCAACACGGAGGCTAGACCGTGATTAGTCCGCTTAGCCTGCTTGTATGGCGAATGACTTTCAAATAGCAAAAGAATATTGACTAAACACTTATGGAACGCATTTTTGAAAAGATGCGATGATGTCATGAGTTGGAATTGGAATAGTAACCTGTGTGGTGCTATTCATGCAATAGCGTGGGCAATGGCATGTGTTGCTTAAATATAAAGTGGGGTGGAAAATGATTTGGACCGGGGCAAGTGGTAGGTTGGCTTCGTGCTAGGAGGGCCTGTGTGGCAACGGGAGGTGTGAACGGCTGTGTGCCAAGAGTTTATGGTTGTCTTGCCCGGGACAGTTAAGGACTTCACCTTGCGAGCCTTTGAACTGAGTTTCTCGTACAATCACTTGTCCGGAATGGGACGGACCTAGTTTAGTAGGTCTCTAATATCTTTCCTTTGATACCTCGGGCTTACAGCTACACAAAAATGTAATCAGACGGGGAGCGACTGCATCTTTGCGCGCTTGGTACTCCATCTAACAAAGATTCGCCCTGTTTCTAAACTTTGGCTCGTGTGAGGGAAGTGTTAGAAAGGCACATCGAGAGGATCATCGCTAAGTGTTAGTCTCCTAAAAGCTTTGTTGCAATCAATCACTGTGTGGTGAGCGATCAGTATCCTGTGGGTAAAGTGTACATTTCGCAGAGTGTGTGTGTAAATCTATTCAATAGCGATCCATGATATTGGACAATGCTCGGGATTACAACAAGGGTTAGATTTTCAAATAAATTGTGGAATGGGTGGCTGAGTGCCAAAAGCTGTTGAAATGAATTTGGGGCTGTGTGCCAAAACTCCTGGAATTGAATTGAGAAATTAATTATTAATAATAATGGTTTACTGCTTTTAATCTAATAGGATTACCTGTTTAAAAGAAGTGTTGTTTATGCAAAACAACCACTTAAGCCTTCCTTTGGACTAAGCCATGCATGTAGTAATAGAACTGTATTATGCATGACTTGTTGAGTATGTTGTATACTCACCCTTGCATCGATAAAAACCTCAGAAGAAGAAGCTGTACCCGGTTGGGAGGAGGAGTACATCGAAGGCCAGGAGAATCAGGGTTGAGCCGCACTCAGTTGCCTGTGGCTATGAAGGGTTCATTGTTTTACTTTTGCTTCCGCTGATATACTTGTGCTACTTTATTATTATTAATCGCCCTGCGCGGCGACTTGATGTAAGGCGACCATAAGGTCACGAAACTCGTTATTATTCATGCTTGAAGTACTTTATTATTAATTCCGCTGTGTATGATTGTGGTACTTCAACCTGTTTATCCTCTGTGTACTAGCGTGATCCTGGACTAGTACAGAATACACAGAGTGTCCGAATCCGTGAATTCGGGGCACGACAATATACATCTTGCTCCATTAGTGGCTATTGTTAGCCAATTTTAATTAAGATTATTTGATATTAATAATTGTTTACATTATTTAATTATTGTAGATGGACCGGAGTTGGATGTATATTGTGAACCATAAAAGCTGAGAATACATCGAAGGCGTTTCTTCTTTTGTAAGAGCCACCGAGGTGAACAGCTTGCAAAAGTAGACGAAGTACATACATTGTCCATGCATTGATTGCAAGAATGAGAAGATGTTTTCGGACAAAGACCATATCCACTTGCACTTGATTCGGACGGGTTTTGTACCTGGCTATACAAGTTGGATAAGACACGATGAAAAGGAGATCATACTTCAATGTGGTAACGTCGATGACGACGGAGCTGGCAATATGGCAGTTGACATCAATTATAAATCCAGTGAGGATAGATTGGTCATCAATGACAATAATAATCTTGCTTGAATGTTGCGCGATGTAGAAGAGAACTACACTAGTCAGAGAGAGTTTAATCAATTCAAGGGTTTGATGGAGGACTCGGAGAAACCTTTGTTCCTAGGTTGCAAGGAGGAGTACACAAATTTGCACAATGTGCTTTCACTGCTGAAATTGAAGGCAGGCAATGGTTGGTCGGACAAGAGTTTCACGGCGTTGTTACATCTCTCAGCGGACATGCTTCCAGAGGGAAACGTGTTTCCTAGAACCATGTATCTAGCTAAGAAAGTTGTATGTCCCTTAGGATTGGAAGTAAAAAGAATACATGCATGTCCAAACGACCGTATACTCTATCGCAAAGACTATGCAGATAGGCATGTATGTCCGGTGTGCAAAGCATCGCGATACAAGCGTAAGGGCAATGACAGCGAAGGCATCGAGGTGAGGAAAGGAGCTCCCGCTAAAGTGGTGTGGTATTTTCCAATAATACCTCATTTGAAGCATTTATCTGGAAACAAAAAACACGCTAAATTGATGCGATGGCACTCGAAAGAGCATAAAAGGGATGGAAAACTCAGACACCCTACTGATTCTGCCCAGTGGAGAACCATCGATAGGCTCTTCAGGGAGAACTTCGGAAATGAACCGAGGAATGTAAGGCTTAGCTTGAGTACGGATGGAATGAATCCTTTCGGTAACATGAGCAGCATTCATACCACTTGGCCGTGACTCTCTGTATCTACAACCTTCCTCCTTGGCTGTGTAGAAAACAAAAGTACATTATGATGTCGCTGCTTATCCAAGGGTCGAGACAACTTGGCAATGATATTGATGTATACCTACAATCTCGGTTAAACTACTTGGCTAACCACTCGGCTTAACCACCAAACACCCTAAGAACGACTGCCAGCACCTCAAAGATTTTGACAAAGAACTCTTGGAAACTTAAACATGGGAACTTTACTAAGTCCTTGATAAACCCCTTGCCTACAGCAAAGTACTCAACCAAGAAGGTAACCAGTCAAAAAGCTAAAACCACGCAGCAAGGCTAGAGGCACTCAGCACTCGGCTTTCACCAAAGGAAGAAAACCAGTCAAAAAGCTAGACGCACTTAGCAAAGACAGGAACCACTTGGAACATAGTACTTAGCAAAGAAACCTGTCGGAAAGTTAGAAGAACTCAGCAAAGGCTGGCAGCACTCGGCACTTAGCACTCAGCCACGGAAGAAAACCAGTCGAAAAGCTAAAAGTACTCAGCAAGGAAACATGACTTGGTTGGGAACCTATCAAAATGCTCCAAGTTACAAATTCAATTCGGATCAACCTTTAATCTAGTTAATTACTCATCACACAAAGGTATAGACCTCCACATGGTCTTTCAATCTCCCCCTTGATGAGTATATTGACAAACACACCGAAAAGGCATCGAGATGAGTTCGAAGGAAGAAAGCATTTTGATTACAAAACTGAACTTGACCAAGGAGGAAGTGAAAAAGAGAGACCATAACCAAGTCGGTAACAAAACCCTTAAACACGCTGAGGATGCCAAGATGCCTTTTGGACAACTTCTCCCCCTTTTGGCAATATAGGCATCAAGATAGCATTTTCTTTTCTCCCCCATTTTTTGTTGCTTTTATGCAAGTAATGCAGCCTAAGGGAGCTTTAAAGAGTATCAAGTGACCAACAAGACAAGTTATGACACCAAGCTAAGTTATGGCAAAACTAGACTAAGCAAAGGCATGTCCAAGTGCAAATAAACATTTTGTTAGCAAGATTTAATTGAAACCATGTCATTTTTAGCAAGAATGGACATGAGTAACACTTGTCATTAGTTCCAAAACTAGAAGCAAAGCCATTCAAAGAATCAAATAGAAAACCTAGAGTTCAACCTACTTAACTGATGAGGACATCACTCCTATGTATACGCCTGAGACTCCTCCAGTTGTGATGCAAGGACCCATCACAAGAGCACGAGCACGGCAATTGAATCAACAGGTGAGCTCGTTCCTAAGTGCCTGTGCATATACTTGTGAGGATGGTATGCTACCTAATGATATTATTGATTATATTGTACTTAGGAACTTTGGAGAGGATCATGAAGGTCTTGGAAACCAGCAAGGGCTAGGAGGGAGGCAAGGAGGGCGTCCAAGTCAAGTTGGAGGCCAATTCATCTCGGAGTCGACTACCTTTGCCACTAGGAGCAGTGTTCACTAAAATCGTCGCCCAGGCCACAAACGGGCTCCGATTTTAATGATCCACATATGCCTAGAAAGCTAAGCAGATAACATTTCCAATGGCACTAGTTTCAGGTCATTTGGACTTCAGAGTCGACAGGAATTCACGTTGCAAGTTGGCGGACAGAATCTGTCCTGTGGTGCTGTCACTAATTTGGGTCATTGGCCCATGTATCGTGTTGGAGTCCATCACGAATGCGTCTAGGGTTTCTAGGACGTCCCTTAGACCTTATATTCAGTAGCCACCGCTAGGGTTTGAGGCGGGTTTTGCTTAGATCAATTCTATCTTTGAACAGTGTCGCCGTTCATCGGTTTGTGAGACTCCAACTCGTGAGCTTCATCCTCAATTGCAAATTTCAGATTGCTTCTTCTACGTTCTTGCTTGTGTTCTCGATTCGCATGCAGGGATAAGCCTTCTTAGCGAGGTCAACCGTGTTTGCGCTGCGGGTTGATAACCAACGGAGCCGTGGTGTAGCGATTGCGTGGTTCGATCGCTTCGACGGAAGTCGGATCATCAACGCCGAGTCTCCACCAATCGACTTACCTCCACCTATCGGAAGATCGGGCCACCATGCGCATCAAGTGATATCAGAGCCTCGGTTGCCCGATAGGTATTTGCTATATCCCCACTTTGTTTTGCCATCGTCCTAGAGTCCAGAAATTTAGCCCTAAAAAAATTGTTCATCATCTGTTCATTATCGTTCCACTGTCCTATGACCCTTTGTGCCATTGCAATTTTCATTTTCGGTTTTGCTTTGTTGAATTTGTGTCCATAGTCATCGTATTGTTGCTGGTTGAAGTCATGAACTTAGTCACTAGTTTGCACCTTTCCGCTGCTCTAATTCATCCCGCCACAGCCAACAACCGACACCAAACCGAGTCCTACTCGGTTTGCCCTTGCGAGCCGCCTTGTGTTCTATATCCTCGCACCGCAAGCCCTAGATAGGTTAAGTAGCTGCCTTGTGTCAGCTTGCTCGCACCGCTAGCCTTTATTCTCTTGACGCAGCCCTATCAATAGCTTAACCCTAATCGAACCGAAAGAAAGAAGTGAAGGCGAGATAGACCCAATCAAAGCAGTTGTTCAAGAAACGCCATAACTTTTGCATACGAACTCCGATTTGGGTCTACATTTTTTTTGTTTTGAAGGGGACGATGACGCCGACTTGAAAATTTCACGCCTTTAGACTTGTGCATTTTTAGACCCTCAAAAAGCTTCTAAGTCTGAGTTTTGCCCGTAAGTTTGTCAGTCTGCTTTGTCAATTCTTTCGCATCTCACATCGTCAATTCTGTTGCTCCAAATTGTGAGATTTTTGTTTCTCCTCCGAGTTAAGAGGTATATATTTGTGTTAGAAAAAAAAGTGTGAAAAAAATAAAAAAAAATAAGAGGAGAGAAAGAGCCAAACCGGCAAAAAAACAGAGAGAAGAGAAAGAAAAGAAGCAAAGAGAAGAAGAAAATCAGAATTGCTTGCATCCTTTGAGTCCTTTATACTTCAGTATATCCCTAGCTTGGTTGAACTAGTTCTAGGAACACGGTTAGGCCAGCAATTGTGACAAGTACTTTGGACATCTATTCAGCTTTGCTATTCTGTTTTTGATATTGCTTATTCCTTTGCTACTTGATATTGCCTTCCGAGCTCCATATACTTCATATCAGTTTAGGTTCTACTTTGCAATCACCTCACTCACGCTCCAACCACGGTATCACGAACCAGCCACCGGTTGTACCACCTGCTGCATTGGTAAGAACACTTGTAAGAGCGTGGTAAGACGCTTGAGAGTGAGTGAATCCACCTTCCACCACCTAGTAGTTGACAGGGATAATACTACTGTGTTGTCTTTGTTTTTTTCCTTTTGACTAACAATGGCGTGTGGAAGACGATGAGTGTGTTACAAGATACGAGCTTAACAACGCTACTGAATGACATCAATGCAAACATCGCAAGAATCGGTCAAGATAATGACCAAAGATTGGAGAGGATAGAGCGAAGCATCGCCAATCTTCTTACCAGGTTGGAAAATTTTGAGAGACAGCCACCTCCCAATGGAGCTCACAGAGTGGAAGATCAAGAAGAATCTATCGTGGGAGAAGATGTGGATGGAGAGGACCACGATGCCTTTGCCGCTCGCGCCACTGCACAGGATGTGCGACGACAACAACAACGCCTGAATCACAACCGTCAAGGTATTGGAGGTAATAATCTTAATCATCGCAATGGTCGTGGAAATGATGATCCTTTTTCTAAAGTTAAATTTACCATACCATCTTTTTCCGGTGCATATGATGTCAAGCTTATTTAAATTGGGAAATAACTGTGAGCAAAAATTTAACTCCCATTTAGTTCTCAAGTACATAGGTCGACAAGCTACCAAAGGAGTTCAAAGATTTTGCTATCATTTGGTGGAATGAAGTAGTAAATTCTGGCTTACAACCTGATACATGAGATAGATTAATGTGAGCTATGCGTAGTAGATTTGTTCCTCCTTCATACAAACGTGATTTATGTAAGAAATTGCAACGCTTGAATCAAGGTAATAGATCCAGAGAGGAGTACTATCAAGAGCTACAAATAGACATGTTATGCTAGGAGGTATTTGAGGATGAGGAAGATAAGATGGCTCGTTTTTATGGGGGTTTACGACGTGAAATCCAGGACATAATTGATTACAAAGAATATAATAACATCAATAGATTGTTCCAGCTTGCTATGTCGGCAGAAAAAGAATTGCAGGGAAGACAACAGAGGACACGGAGCAACTTTGGTGGTGTATCGGCGCCAAGATCGATGCTGGGACAAGCCCAAACAACCCTACCTTCCACCACTCGACCTGCTGCCCCCTCCACGAGTAGGGCGCTGCTCAGCAAAGACCATCACCGCCACGCGCACCCGAGGTGAGTAAATCTAAACATGTGCAGGCACCAACAAAGAGTTCTTCATCGGTTGCCTCCACGGGTCGTACAACGGGAATTGTGTGCCACCGATGCAAGGGTCATGAAGGATTGCCCAAGTCGTCGAGCGTACATTGCAACAGAAGAAGGTGGGTACATTAGTGCTAGTGATGTTGAGGATGAAAATGCTCTTGCAGCTAACCTTGCAGATAATGAGGATGACCATGAGACGGACGACGATGATGAGGAGATTTTAGGGACCGCTGCCACCGAGAATTATAGGACAACCATTGTGCAACAAGTGTTGAGCGCTCAAATGGAGCAAGCGGACAAGCTACAACGCCATAATTTGTTTCAGATGTACCTCATCGTCAAGGACCATCGTGTTCGTGTCATAATTGATGGTGGGAGCTGCAATAACTTGGTGAGTTCAGATCTAGTGGAGAAGCTTTGCTTGCCCACACGTGCACACCCTCATCCCTACCATATTCAATGGTTCAATAACAACGGTAAGGTGAAGGTAACACAAACCGCGAGAGTGCAATTTTCCATTGGAACATACCATGATTTTGCTAATTTTGATGTAGTGCCTATGCAAGCATGTTCCCTTTTGTTAGGCCGTCCATGGGAATTTGATATCGATGCAATTCATCATGGTAGAAGTAACAAATACACTCTTATGCACAAGGAAAGAAAATCACTTTGCTTCCTATGACTCTCGCTGAAATTGTGCAATGTGACAAAGAGAGAGCCAAAATGAGAGAAAGGAGAGTGCGCTGAATCTGAAAATCAGCAAGTGGCTAAAAATGTTTTCCCACCTAAGAAAGACAAGAAAGAACCTAGTTCTAGGTCCGAGGGAATTAAATTGAAGGGTGGTGTTATGCTTGCTACAAAATCTGATCTTACTGAAATTAATGAGAATGATGCACCATGCTATGCCTTGATATGCAAAGAAGCTTTGTTTTCATTGGATAATATGCCCAGTACTTTGCCTCCTGCTGTCACTAACCTTTTGCAGGAGTATGCAGATGTTTTTCCTGCCGAGATACCTCCAGGACTCCCAACCAAACGAGGGATTGAGCACCAAATTGATTTGATACCTGGAGCGTGTTTGCCAAACCGAGCTGCTTATAGGACCAACCCCGAGGAGACTAAGGAGATTTAGCGCCAAGTCCAAGATCTTTTGGACCGCGGGTATGTACGTGAGAGCCTTAGTCCTTATGTTGTCTCTGTTATTTTGGTTCCTAAGAAAGATGGCGGTTGGCGACAAAGTCGAGATTGTAGAGCTATTAACAATATCACAATATGGTACCGCTATCCTATTCCTAGGTTAGACGACATGCTTGATGAGTTAAGTGGTTCTATAATTTTTCTAAGGTTGACTTATGTAGTGGATACCACCAAATAAGAATGAAATTGGGAGATGAATAGAAAACAACCTTTAAAACCAAGTTTGGATTGTATGAGTGGTTAGTCATGCCTTTTGGTTTAACTAATGCACCTAGCACTTTCATGCGCTTAATGAATGAGGTTTTACGAGCCATTGGGAAATTTGTGGTGGTTTATTTTGATGATATATTGATTTACAACAAGTCGTTACATGAACATCTTGATCATCTACGCATCGCTTTTTGATGCTTTGTGTCTGACGCTTATTTGGTAACCTCGAGAAGTGCATTTTTGCACCGAACGAGTATCGCTTTCTTGGCTATGTTGTGACTCACAGGAATTGAGGTGGATGAAGCCAAGGTGCACGCGACAAGAGTTGGCCAACGCCACTTCATTTATTTCACAAGTGCGGAGCTTCCATGGACTTGCCGGATTTTACCACCGCTTTGTGAAAGATTTCAGCACCATTGCAGCCCCATTGAACGAGTTGACAAAGAAGGGAGTTGTGTTCCATTGGGGGTAAGCACAGGAGAATGCCTTCAACCTTTTGAAACATAAGCTTACTAATGCACCTTTACTCCAACTTCCTGATTTTAATAAGACCTTTGAGCTTGAATGTGATGCTAGTGGGGTTGGAATTGTTGGTGTTTTGATGCAAGATAGTAAACATGTTGCTTACTTTAGCGAAAAATTGAGTGGTCCTGTTTTGAATTATTCCACATATGATACAGAATTGTATGCTCTTGTGCGATCTTTAGAAACGTGGCAACATTATCATTGGCCCAAACATATGATAAACATTATCATTGTATGAACTCAATGAAAAGACTAGAAACTCAGAACAGGGAGAAGAAGATAAGAAATTGACGACTGGGTAGCGAAAGAGCAACAAGAAGAGAACGCAATAAAAACCCATAAGCACCTAGAGAGAAAATAGAAGAAAGGAAAGACTGAAATATGTTATAATACATAGTATACAAATCAGCTCCTCCTCACAAAAGGCCGTAAGGGCACAAGACTCCAAGCTCACTCCTTAAGGCAACAAATCTGGAGCTATCCAAAGGCTTGGTAAAGATGTAGGCCAATTGGCGGTCACTCTCCACAAACTGGAGCACTATGTCTCCCTTCTCCACATGGTCTCTCTAAGTAAGTGATATCTAACATCTATGTGCTTGGTCCGGCAATGCTGCACAGGGTTTTTTGCAATGTAGATAGCAGAAGTGTTGTCACAGAAAAGTGGAATACTCCCTATCTCTAACCCAAAGTCCCGCAAGGTCGATCTCATCCAGAGCACTTAGCTGCAACAACTAGCTAAAGCTACGTACTCGACCTCAGCGGTGGACTGTGCAACACTCGATTGCTTCTTAGATGACCAAGAAACAAGAGGAGTGCCAATGAATTGGCAAGTGCCAGAAGTGCTCTTCCTATCTATCCTACAGCCGGCAAAATCTACAATAGAAAAGGCTCTAAGAGATAGGCACGAAGAGGAAGAGTACCAAATACTATAATCAATGATAGCTCGAAGGTACCTGAAGATACGCTTCACCGCCTGGCGATGAGAGGCACAAGGAGATGCCTGAAACCGAGCGCACATACACATGTCAAAGTGTATGTCCGGCCGAGAAGTAGTCAGATATAAGAGTGAGCCAATCATACTCCGATACTTCTTTTGATCAACAGGCTCACCATCTTCATCGGGCTCGAGGACAGCAGTGGTGGCCATAGGAGTCATCACGGGCTTTCCATCAGACATATCAAACCATTTCAGAAGGTCCCGAGTGTACTTCCCTTGGTGAAGAAAAGTACCCTCCCGAGTCTGCTTGATTTGGAAGCCAAGAAAGTAGCTCAATTCACCCATCATACTCATCTCAAATTCTGTGCTCATTACTTCAGAAAAATGAGACGAGCCACCGAAGATAATATCGTCCACATAAATCTGAACAAGAAGGAAATGACAATCTTGGTGTCTGATGAATAGAGTTTTGTCTACTAACCCATTTTGAAACCATGACTGAGAAGATAGGACTTAAGCCTTTCATACCATGCTCTAGGAGCCTGCTTAAGTCCATACAAGGCTTTGGAAAGCTTGTAGACATGGTTTGGGTTTTTGGGGTTCTCAAATCCTGGAGGTTGCTTGACAAAAACCTCTTCCTCAATGATGCCATTAAGGAATGCACTCTTGACATCCATTTGATAGAGCTTGAAACCCTGGGATGCAGAGAATACAAGCAGGATCCTAATTGCTTCTAGTCTAGCTACAGTGGCAAAGGTCTCCTCAAAGTCAAGACTCTTAATCTGAGTGAAGCCCTATGCAACTAGTTTAGCCTTGTTGCGAATGACAACCCCATCCTCACTCTGCTTGTTTTTGAAGACCCACTTGGTCCCAATGATATTATGACTAGTCGGGGGTTCTACAAGCTGCCAGACTTTGTTCCTCTCAAAGTTTTCAAGTTCCTCATGCATAGCATTAATCCATGATTCATCGGATAATACATGAGAAACATCCTTTAGCTCAAAAGAGGCAACAAAAGCAGAGTAAAGGCAAAATGAAGATAAACCTGATTTTGAATGTGTCACTCATTCAAATAGATCAACAATGATCTGCTCAGGTGGATGACTACGTTGAATGTGATGGGGAGGACAAGGATTAGAAGTGGTCTCTACCTCTTGAGCAGAGGAGGTAGGAGCAGAGCCACATGTAGAGGAGCAGTCGGATGGCAAGGGCTGGTCTTCCTGAGGTGCAGAAATGGAAACAGGAAGCACCTCAGGAGAAGAGGAGATTGGATCAGTGAAACATCACCACAATCATCTTCATCCTCTTCAAAGATGGTCTCGGAGGGATAAGAAGAGCCTGAAATATCATGTCTAGCTCTAGGGCTAGCCTCATCAAAGGTTACGCCACGTGTCTCTATGATCCTATTCGCATCACAACCTGCACTTATAGCAACGAGAAGAAGCAGAGTAACCTAGAAAAATACCATCAGAAGAACGAGATTCAAACTTATCCAGGTTACCATACTTCAAAATAAGACACTTGCAGCCAAAAACGCAAAAATGAGAAACACTAGGCACTCTCCCATGTCTTAACTCATGAGAAGTGCGATGCAAATGTGCTCTCAAGAAAATGTGATTTGAAACATGACAAGCAGTAGCTATAGCTTCAGCCCAAAACTTCCTAGGAGTACTGTACTCATCTAGCATCGTCCTAGCCATTTCAACCAGGGTCCTGTTCTTTCTTTCCACCACGCCATTCTGCTGTGGGGCGTAAAGAGAAGAGAACTGATGCTCTAGACCAAACTCCACACAAAATCGCTCAAAGTAGGAATTCTTGAACTTTGTCCCATTATCACTGCAGATAGCTCGTAATGCACCTGGGAGTTCACAAGATAACCTACTGACCAAACCTCTGAAGTGAGAGAATGTCTCATCTTTCGAGGCCAAGAAAAACACCCATGAATACCTCAAAAAATCATCAACGATGACATGGACATACCACTTCCCACCTGCCGACTGCACTCTAGCCAGACCAACAGTGTCCATATGCAAAAGTTGTCCTCGTGCATCAGTCATCACTACGGTGACTAGAGGATAAGAAGCAGTAACCATCTTGCCATGTAGGTAGGGAGAGCAAACAAAGTTTTTGACCATTTTGAGTTTAGGCAAACCACGAATGAGATCACGACCGCTAATTCTGGTCAAATGATCAAAACTAATGTGACCAAGTCTCCTATACCAGAAAGAGAGATCACGGGACTCGGAAGCAAACAAACAATGAAGAGAGTCTCTAGAAGAAGAGAAATTAGCATGAAAGACTCTCCCAAATCTAGAAATCCCGCAAACTAACCTTCCTGATGAATCAAGGATTTTGCAGATATTACTTTTGAAGCTTACCTCGAAAGAGTCATCAATAAGCTGAGTGACTAAAAGTAAGTTATAACACAACTTACTAACCAAGGCTACATCTTTAAGAATAAAATTCTCATTAATACAAACAGTACCTTGGGCAATGACTCTACCAGAAGAAGCATCCCCAAAAGTGATCAACTCATCACCGGGGACTCGGACTAGGGAAGAGAACCACTGAGAGTCTCCGGTCATATGGCAAGAACAACCGGAGTCGACAATCCATATATCTCTCTTCTCCATCCGACAAACCAGATCAAGTTAGGAGAGAAGGAAAAGACTCAGTACTGGGATAAAGTAAAGACTTAGGAACCCAATACTGAATCACATGACACCTCAAGGTACCAGCCACAGAAGATGACTGGATTCTAGTGTTTCTCTGTTGCTCAACTCTCACAGAATCAGGAGAAACAACTCGGATAGAAGATCTGGGAGCCCTCATTGGTTTGGTCCATCGATATGCAAAAGCTGAACCATCCAAACGAGGCTGCTTAAACCTTCTACCTTTAAACACTTCACGCCGCTGTATCCACCTCGATGGGAAAAGCGACGAGTATCAAGAGAACGGTGGAAAGACTGACCACAAGCAACTCTAGGACTAAAACTCACTGAACAGTTTGAAAACCGAGTCCTGGACGCTGCCCAAAAACAAGTGTCGGGACCCGACCGCAAATCCGACTTCAGGTATTCTCAGACTAGTCTAGGATCACGCTAGTACACACAGGATAAACATGTTGAGGTACCACAATCATACACAGCGGAATTAATAATAAAGTACCTCAAACATAATTACAAACAAGTTACACGACCTTATGGTCACCTTACAATAATTCACCATGCAGGGCTATAAATAACAAAAGTAACACAAGTTCAATAGCGGAAGCAAAAGCACGACAATGAACCCCTCATTCTGCCACAGGCAACTGACGAGGCTCAACCCTAATTCTCCGGACCTTCGTTAAACTCCTCTTCCCATGCTGGTGTTGCTTCTTCTGAGGTTTTGTTGAAGTAAGGGTGAGTATACAACATACTCAACCAGTCATGTGCAAATGCAGTTCTATTACTATATGCATGGCTTATTCCAAAGGATAGGCTTAAGTGGTTATTTTGCATGAAGCAACAGTTCTTTTTATCAGATAATCTTAATTAATCAAAAGCGGTAAAACTATTACTATAATAATTAATTTCTCAATTCTTTTCCAAGAGTTTGGCACACAGCCCTAAGTTCAATTCACCTTCCTTTGGCACACAGCCACCCATTCTACATTTTATTTTGAAAATCTAATCCCTTGACTGTAATCCCCGAGCATTGTCCAATACCGCAGACGCGGCTATTCGAATAGATTTAACACACACTCTACAGAGGCTGTACACTTTACCCATAGGATACAGTCGCTCACCACACAGGTGATTGATTGTAACAAAGTCTTTCAGAAACTAACATATAACCTATGAACCTCCCCAATATTGCCTTTCTCATACTTCCCTCACTCAGAGCCAAAGTTTAGAACAAGCAATCATGGATGGGTACCAAGCCGTAGCACGTACGCCCCCACACACCACACTGTGTAATCGCCGCCGAGGTGTCAAAGGAAGGATATTAGAACCCTACTAAACTAGGTCTATCCCATTCCGCATAAGTGGTCGCACGAGTAACTCAGCCAAAGGCTCGCAAGGTGAAGTCCTTAACTGTCCAGAGCAAGACATTCTTCTCGTAGATCCCGGCACGCAGCCTTCATATTACTCAATTCATCCCGTTGCCACACAGGCCCACCTGGCACAAAGCCACCTTGCCACTTGCCCCGGTCCAAATCATTTCCCATCCCGGTTTGTATTTATGCAACACATGCCAATGCCTACTTCATTGTGTAAGTAGAACCACACAGGTTGCTACCCTCCAAATCCATCTCATGACACAATCGCATTATTCCAAAATATATTCCATATTTGCTTAGTCAATATTCTTTTGCACTTTAAAGGTCATTCAGCGCGCACAAGCAACTAAGCATCTACTCACGGTCTAGCCTCCCGTGTTGGCATCATAATAGCAACCAACTCAACTTAATATCTTAGGGTGACAAAGATTTCAGGGCATACAAGTAATATAACAAGGTGGCATAATCAAGGTAGGTGTATTATCTATTCTACCCAATTTAATCAATGTCATTTTTCTAATTAATATAGCATGCATAGTTTAAATTGAATTACATTTTAGAAATCTAGGAGCAATATGGTCAAAGCATGACTTGCCTTCAAAAAGTAGTTGATCCTGATCTGGAGCTTGCGACGGTTCTCCGAAATCCTCCCCGACAACTTCCGGCAACTCGGAGTCTAATCGCACCAACCAAACATACAATAAATATACCAACAGACAGCAAGATCAATTCTAAAAATAAAATAAAATTCACCAATAAATAGCTCACATTTTTATAAATTTTTAGGAACTGGAATCACCCAAATCGGAGTTAAAACGCAAAAGTTATAGTGATTACAAGTTTGGATAATTAAAATAAAAGAAATACCCGAATTAAACTATTTATTTTTCTACTGGAAATAACAGTAAATTCTTCCGGCTTGACATGTGTCAGCACCGGAGCCAGCCACGTCGCCTCAGTCTATGGACCGGCTCACAGCTCAGGTCGATTCACGGTGGACCGGGTCCACCGAACAGTGTCCCTGACTTGTGGGTCCCTTGGATGATGTCATGTTGACGTCAGCCCTCACGACTTCCTCATGACTGACAGGTGGGCCCGACGGAACAGTTAACGGTCCGCTCAGCTAGCGACACATGGCACGACCCTATTGGTCCACGCGATCATATGCGTTCCCACCCGTTGGATTCAAATCCAACGGTCGATCCACATGCGGTCAATTCCCACCACGCGGCACCATCCGAACCGCCACCGGATCCAACGGCCGACATCTATTACACCGCCGGCACTTAGGGCTACGTGGCGCGCTCCTACTGGCTAGCAGTGCGGCGACATCTCACCCGCTCGTTCAAAATCCAACGGCTCGGATGGCCGGATGAGGCGGACAGACCTGGCGAGCACACCTAGCGGCATCACGACCGACCCTCCCAGATCCAACGGCTACCGATCAGTGCGGCAAGGGCTTTCCGACAGCCACGCGGCAAAATCCTGGTCACAGATCTAAATATTTCACGGACATTATCAAACGCATCGAAGATGACTACGTGGACTCATTGGTGCGGTTGGATGAAGATCCAACGACGGCGCATTCGAGCGATGCACCGCTGATCGAATCCCACGTGGTTTAATCCGAGCGAATATCAAAGATCTAACGGTCAAGATCTACCGCTATCGACTCCACGGATGCAATCTGACCGCGAGACAAGATCTAACGGCCATTTTCAAGCCGATCTTCTACTAAGCGTGGCCTTACTAGAACCGCACGACACGATCTAACGGCCGAGATCTACCGAGTCGCTCGCCTAATTCTATTGTGGAAAACGTGGCTTTACCTCGGCGTTGATGGAGATCCGACGGTCGGGGATGCTCACGGTGTTGACGGTGCGGCGGCGCTTGGTCACCGGACTTGGAGAAGATGAAGTAGGCGATGGCGTTTCCGGGCGTCTCCGGTGGGAAGAAGTGGTCCACTTGACGCGTCTCGGCACGGCGGACTCGGGATGGGTCTTGGTTGCGGTGGAGAGTGACGGTCGGCGGTGGAAAACAAGGAAAACCAAGGCGGCAGCAATGCCAACTCCAGCGAGCAACTGGGGGAGTTACGGAGCACGACAGTGTACGGGCGAACGAACAAAAGGTGCGGAACAAAGAGCACGTTTCGACAGGTTATTTCATTGCACGGGCGACGCTTCGGGCGACGAGAATGGACGCCATTACTGTGCCGGCCAACCACCCCTATTAAAACGGCGGCGGGCCCGATGGAATGGAGACGAGGCATCGGGGCCACATCCGACCGTCCGCGCCACATGGATCCGATGGACCACACGTCACAATGACGTATGCACCCAGCCCACACGATATGGAACGAATCTGCTGATGCGACGGTTGGAATTCCAACCTAATGGGTCGTTACATCACAAGACAAGTTGTTGGGCCTCGACCAAAGATCAGAAAGCAAGATTTACCCGGTTTTATTAATTAAAATAATTCTAAAAAATCAAAGTAATTATTAGAGCACTAAAAATACCCAAAAAAATCTAGAAAAATTCTAGAAATTATTTTATGGCATTTAGAACTTAGATAAAATATTTTTATTTATTTTTGATAATTACTTTTCTGATATCTAATTATTCAAGAGAAACATAAATTCAAATTAAACTTAATTAAATCTGAAAATTCAAATAAATTCAAATAACTCCAAAAATTTAAATTAGGCCAAATTTTGGGATGTTACAAACCTACCCCAGTAATGTAATCTCGATTTTAGATTCAAGCTTAATTAAAGAATAGGTTCGGGAATTCCTTTTTCAAATCTTCTTCACATTCCCAGGTGGCCTCACTTTCTGTGTGATTGCTCCACTGAACTCTGCAGAAACGGGTTGTCTTGCTCCTTGTTTTTCGATCCATCAGATCCGCACTTTTACCAGCTTGCTTTTGTAGGTCAAGTCTTCCTGTAGTTCAATTGCTTCCAAGGGTGTTTGCTCGTCATGCACTCGAGACACTTCTTGAGTTATGCACACATGAAAGACGCTAGTACTCGCTAATGTCTACGGTAACTCCAGCTTGATATGCGATTTCACCCCTACGACTTATGATCCAAACGGTCCTACATATCTTGGCGAAGTTTCCTTTTTGTGAAACCTCTGACTCCTTAAGAGGCGAACCTCGAGATATACATAATCTTCGTTCAAAGCTTAAATCCTCGTGGCGATTGTCCGCATAGCTCTTTTGCCTTGACTGCGCGATTTTTAATCTTTCTCTGATCAATGCTATTTGCTCTTCGGCTTCTTGGAGTATGTCTGGTCCGAAGACACGACGCTCACCGGTCTCATTCCAATTTAATGGCGTTCTACAAGGTCGACCATACAATGCTTCGAAAGGTGACATCTGAAGACTGGCCTGGTAGCTGTTGTTGTAACTAAATTCTGCATATGGCAAACATTTATCCCAAGACGTTGTATATGCCAACGCACAAGCTCTTAACATATCTTCTAATATCCGATTGACTCTTTTCGCTTGCCCATCCGCTTATGGATGATAAGTCAGATTGAAGTTCAAACGGGTGCCAATTGTCAGATGCGCTTTATCCCAAAGTCTTGAGGTAAATTGGGTACCCCGTCCGACATTATCTTCTTCAAGACTGCAAGCAAACAATCCTTGCCATATATAGTTCTGCTAACTTATCTCCTGAGTAAGTTGTCTTTACTTGTATGAAATGCACAACCTATGTTAAACGATCTACTATGACCCATATGGAGTCATAACCTCCTTGCGTCCTTGGCAAACCGGTGATAAAATCCATTCTGATTTCCTCCCACTTCCACTTTGGTATTTTTAATGGTTGCAGCAGTCCTGCTGGTCTTTGATGCATAGCTTTGACTCGCTGGCATACATCACATAGCGCTACGTGGTCAGCTACCTCTCTCTTCATATTCGGCCACCAGAACCTTTCTTTCAAGTCTTGGTACATCTTCGCACTTCCTGGGTGAATCGAATACTTGGAGTCGTGAGCTTCCTCCAATATTAACTGCTTCAGCTCCTTTTTATTAGGTACACAGATGCGTTCTCTCATCCACAGAGTACCTTGATTGTCCAGCTTAAATTCCTTTTCTTGGCCTTCCTCCATCTTGGACTTGATTCGCTTGATCTTCTCATCATTCTTCTGACCTTCCCTAATCTGGCCCTCCAAGGTAGGCTTTACTTCTAAAGCAGCTACGAATCCTTCCGGAACAACTTCTAATTTTAACCTTTGAAAGTCCTTGCACAATTTTGCCCGGCTCTCTTCTACCAACATATTTATGCTATGACTTTTCCGACTTAGAGCATCAGCCACCACGTTGGCTTTACCGGGGTGATAATGAATCCCCACATTATAATCTTTAATCAGCTCTAACCACCTTCTTTGTCTCATGTTCAGGTCAGATTGGGTGAAAATGTATTTAAGACTCTTATGATCTGTATACACCTCACATCTATTTCCAATAAGATAGTGACGCCATATTTTTAATGCATACACTACGATTGCTAATTCTAAGTCATGCGTTGGGTAATTTCCTTCATGCGGCCTCAACTGTCTTGATGCGTAAGCTACTACCTTTCCATTTTGCATCAACACGCATCCAAGTCCTTGCCGTGATGCATCACAATATATATCAAAGCTCTGGTGCACAATATTTTATGGCATTTAGAACTTAGATAAAATATTTTTATTTATTTTTGATAATTACTTTTTTGATATTTAATTATTCAAGAGAAAGATAAATTCAAATTAAACTTAATTAAATCCAAAAATTCACCAAAAATTCAAATAAATTCAAATAACTCCAAAAATTTAAATTAGGCCAAATTTTGGGATGTTACAACATGCGACTCTCTAACCTTTCTAGGAGCAGTGTGTGCCTCAGGAGCACTCAGAGTCTAGGGATGACTCTGAATACCCCTAAGAGCACCAACACACTCACGCCTCGTGATCTTTGCACGCCTGAAGCAGAAATGTACTAGGTGACCATTCTTCTTACATAAGGTGAATGGATACTTCGCTTTACCAGAGACAGAAGTAACAAAAGAAGCACTCTTCTGCTTAGAAGTCTCATGGACAACCCCAGCAGATCGAAAAATAGTGGTACTCACCCTGGGAGCAACCACAATCTCTCCACTCTTGGAGCTACGCACAATGGTAGGAGGATAAGTCCTAACATGCTTCGAGTAGTCAAATTCTAGACCCTGAATAAATCTGCTGATTTTTGACTGGTCTAGAATAAAATTAAGCTTCTTCTTGCCTCCTACAATTTTTTTAAGAGTGCTCATGAGGTACTCACACTCCCGAAAAAGATAGGACCACGAAGAATAGGGGTGAGAGGAATAAGAAGAAGCGAAAAGAGAAGTAGAAACACCAGCACATGCATTTTTCTCCTTTAGCACGTCTGCCTCAATTTTGAGGACCTCACAAGAAACGCAAGGAGCTTCTTTAATCTTATGGGCTTGGTCTTCTAACTTCTTTCTAAGCTCGACTTGGACTTTATCCAAGTCCACCTCAATCACAGAATAGTGCAAGCAACTCTTAAGTGACTTATCTAGTAAGTCCTTATCAAGTTCAGCACACTTGACATTTAAAGCTTCATTGTCAAGTTTTAGTTTCTTACAGCCCTCACATCAGCTGACAGGGTCCTTAGAAGCAAGTATTTCAAGTTCATCATTTCTACAAGACAGCTTCCTAAGGTGAACGCTCATGGCATCTATTTCATTAAGTAACTTAGGGCAATTATGACATGAAGGAGTAACATGAGCACGAAGAAAACTAGCATATAGAGAGAAAGCATCAACAATCCGAGTTCTAGCATTCTTCGACCTAAAACTTTCAAGTTCAATTTGCACACTATCATGTAAAGTCCTTAGGTTCTCAAGCTCCACAAGCAAAGCATCACACAAAAAGCAGTCATCAGTGACTCGGAAGGAAGAAGATTTAAGAGAGGTTAACTCCCAAGTCAAGGTACCTACTTCCTTCTCAATCTCCATGATCCTAGGTCTAGCTTTAGCATGAAATTTCCCTAGTTTGCAAAAAGCTTCATTGAGCTGGTCATAGGAAAGTACTTCGTCCGAGTCACTGTAGTGCTCAGAATCGCTGATGTTGTTAACGTCCGCCATGAAACACATGCTGGAGAAGTCTTCGCCGCCTTTCTTCTCTTGTGGATCATCCTCGCCTACATCGCTCCATGTTTTTGTGTCAGAGATGTTGATGTCGTCGAGGGTAGCGAGGACACGATGGAAGAGTATTTTGTTCTTGGCGAAGTTGCGGTTCTTGTTGATGTAGTCGATCTTGTCGGAGCCACCGAAGTCACTCTTGCCCGTCTCTAGTTTTGGACAATTTGCTCAAATGTGGTTGGGGCCACCACATTCGAAGCAGGTGATCACACCTCCTTTCTTCCTCTCCCTCACCCTCTTGTAGGCGTGAGAAAATTTGCGAACTAAAAGAGCAAGCTCAGTTTCTGGAAACTTGTCCAGACAGTCATCGCTTAGTTCGCAAAGGGCGGAGAGGGACAAACAAGCAGCAAAATCTAGAGAAGAGGAACAAATGGGATCAGTGACCAAAGCCATCGACTGAGATTTCATCTAGTGAGAGACAACGTCGATCTCATGAGTCTTGAGCCGGGAACAAAGCCCGTCAAGAGTCAAGGTTGACAAGTCGGTAGTGTCCTTGATGGTGGTCACTTTCATTTCCCAAACACGAAGAACAAGTGCGGTCAAGAAGTGTCGAGCATTGTCCGAGTCAAGGTATGTACAACCAACTGCCCAGAGATCGCTCAAAATTTTTGTAAATCGACCAAAACACTTGTCAAGACTCTCACCAGTGTGTTGTTCAAACTTGTTGTACTAACGCTTGTGTTGATCATGCCTCACGGTTTTGATTTGGGTAGTACCTTCATAATAAGCATCGAGGGTCACCCAAATCTCATGAGCGGATCGCAAGTGAGAGATACTGTCATACTCACTACGGCTAGGGATGAAAACGGATCGGATATCTCCCGCCCGATCCGGGACCGGATCCGGTCGAGACCAAATCCGGGACCGGATTTTACTATCCAGTCGAATCCGGGACCGAATCCGGATACTTGAATCTGGATTCGGGATCAGATCCAGAGTATCCAATATCCGGTAAATCCGGGATGGGATCCGGATATTCGGATTTTTTTCTATTTGGATACCGGATCGGATATTCAGGTCGGATATTCGGATTGGATATTCGGATATCAGCATGGCCCAGCTCATTTTCACTAAATTTTCTCCATGTCAGCCCATTTATATTAACAATTAGTTGGTTCTATTGATTCTTAAGTAGCATATTCTTTCTATGACATTTGTCGAGTTTGATTGATATATAATTTGTTACTATAGTCATGTACTCATATGGTTTTAATTCAATATATATTACTCTATATATGCATGCATTATCTGTCTATCGTTATCTGTTTTCGACCCGAATCCATCACATATCCATCCCATATCCATATCCCGAATAACCCGAATCTGTATCCGTATCCGGCTAGCTCGTATCCGGTTCCGAATCCGAGAAAAAAATATAAGTTAGGATATGGGAAGAGCAATATTCGCCCGTATCTGATCTGTTTTCACCCCTAACTGTGGCTAAGTCCCTGTATGAGGATGTTTCTTGCCTTAGCATTTGCCTCCACATCTGCCATATTTCCGGCTGTGACGTGTTCATCGGCAGGAACGTCATACGGGAGCTTCACCTTCTACCAAATCAAAAAACCCTGGGCAGTGATGTATGACTCCATTCTCGTCTTCCAAAAAGGAAAATCAATGCCGCAGAAAATGGGAGGCTTGGTGGAATACTTGTCTGTCGCCATGGCTCTTGAGACCGGGCAAGATCTATGAAAAGAGCAGAACTGGCTCCGATACCAATTGAAGGATCAGGATGGCGAATAGAGGGGGGTGAATGGTCGCGATAAAATTTTCCCAACTCAAAATATTCCAAAAAGACTAAAAACAAGGATCACCTAAGACGAAAGATATTCTTGACTAGGAAAGTCGATGGTACCCCTTTAGAATAGGCGCAAGTACTAGACTCAAGAACACCTCACGGACAATCGGCCTGACCCAGAATGAAAATCAAAGCAACTTTTGATTGGCTAAACAAAACTTTATGAAACTTGGTAGATGTGATCTTGGGACAATCAAAAACTTGATTCACAAACCAATCACAAGGATTAATCTCAAAATTTCGACCTTTTTGCTCGAGAAGAAAGAACACATCAAGAAAGTAGAAAGAACAGGGAATTCTGTTCTAAACATGCTTGTGGGAACTTGGTGACTGGGAAGATCTTGGAAACTTATCCACTAGTCACAGTGAGCGAAAAGCCAGAACAAAACACACAGATAAGAAACACAAGATCAACAATTCAAGAATGCATAAATCGCAAGAATAAAAGCATGTAGAATAAGGTGAGACAACTTGCGAGAAGTAAAATGCGTTAATTAAATTGCTGAAAGTAGCTTGCATAAAGTAAATGACAAGAAGTAAAATGCAAGTATTGCAATCTTTGAGTGGTAACTTGTATTTCTGGAAGGGAGGTTATACAACCACACAACCAAAAGTAGGCAAAGCTTAACAGAGCACACAAACCTCCAAAACCCCTCAGGTATCCTTCTTCTCTAGAAGGCTACCCTTCCACCCCTATTTATACAACTTTCGGGCCACCTACCACCCTTAGATGCGCCCTCAACCCTAGAGACTCATCTAAGGGCTAGGAAGAGCCCGCTCACACAGCCTGCAAAGGGAAACCCTAAACCCGCCAACACAGGGTTTTTCTTGCACAGCTCTCAAAGCATACTACTAGACCCGCTACTCCTATCAACTAGACCGTACTCCGATAGTCCTCATTGATCCGTGCAGCATCTAGCTAGTATCTGCTCCTTTTCTTGCCTTCTTGGCTTGCCCAAACTCTATCTCCTGGCATCTTCTCGTGATCTCCGACTGCTCGACCTCGACGACTCGCTTAGTCCTTGGCCAACTTCCGCCTCACCATGACCCAAAGACCGTTATCCTCAAGAACCATCAAAGACAAGGAAACCTTTCACATAGCAATGCCCACAAACATATTTACTGATTATCTCAAAATAGTCAGACACAACTTAATCACAACTAGTCGGCAAACCCATATACTCTAACCTGCTCGATTAAACTACTTGGCTAACCACCTGGCTAACCACTCGGCTTAACCACCAAACACCCTAAGGACGACTGCCAGTGCCCCAAAGATTTTGACAGAGAACTCTCGGAAACTTAGATATGGGAACTTTACTAAGTCCTTGACAAACCCTTGCCTGCAGCAAAGTACTCAACCAAGAAGGTAACCAGTCAAGAAGCTAAAACCACGCAGCAAGGACTGGAGGGAATCAGCACTTGGCTTTCACCAAAGGAAGAAAACCAGTCAAAAAGCTAGACACACTTAGCAAAGACAGGAACCACTCGGAACACAGTACTTAGCAAAGAAACCAGTTAAAAAGTTAGAGGAACTCAGCAAAGGCTGGCAGCACTCGGCACTTAGCACTCAGCCACGAAAGAAAACCAGTGGAAAAGCTAAAAGTACTCAGCAAGGAAACATGACTTGGTTGGGAACCTATCAAAATGATCCAAGTCACAAATTCAATTCGGATCAACCTTTAATCTAGTCAATTACTCATCACACAAAGGTATAGACCTCCACATAGTCTTTCACGACCATTGGTTCTACCTGAAGAAGGCGGAGGGAAGCGCTCTCCGCTACACCGGAGCGGCGGCTCTGGATGTTGAAACCCCGCGTCCCCCAGTGCAAGCTAAGAAGCAGGTGCTGATGACGATCAGCGAGCTCACGAACTCACTGGTCGGGATATCTTCCGGGACTTCCTCAGGAACCGGGTGACTCCATTGAGGAAGAGGGAACATCCCTTCTTCGAGATCACGTGGTGGCAAGACTTCACTCGTGATGTTGATTCAGGTAAGTCTCCGAAACTGCATAAATAATTTCCATCGTTTAGAATTAGTCTGCTCGCACTAATGCTTGTGTTGATTGGGTTGTAGCCCCGAGCAAAGCCTGAGTCGAAAAGCGGGTTGCCGAAATGTTCAGCACCCCAAAAGGCAAAGAGCTCGAGTCTGGGCGACAAGTTCCGAGCAACGTGCTTGAGCGAGGCGAAGCGGTAAGTAAACTCGTGAACCATGCTCGAGGAAAAACATCCTGAGCATTTATGATATTCCATGTTCCTTTGGTCAGGAGAAGGTCGCCCTTGCAGCCGCAGTGGCCAAGATCAAGCCACTAACACGCGACCAAGGGGAAATCATCTCCGCCGCCAAGGGCAAGAAGGCGACGTGCAAGCAGCGAATGCCACCACCCCCACCATCCCCTGCTCGGGTTTCTAAGAGGTGGGTAGCTCCGAGCAAAGGCCCCCTCCACCAGCATTTAGAATTTGCCGACAGAGTGGAGCTAAGGGAGTTGAAATTTTGGTTGAAAGAGTACACCAAGAGAAATTCGGGCTTGACGGATCGTCTGTACCAGCTCGCAGAAAAGGCGAAGTAGGCAAAGGCGGTAGAGGAGAGCTCCACGAGTAAGGAGCAGCTGGGGGAGAAGATTGCTGCCCTCCAGGACAAGCTAGCGCGGGTAACTTCGGGCTATATGGTGAAAGAGCCTGAGGAAGAGAAAGAAGATTCGACGCCCTTGGACGTGAGGCGCCAGATGTCGCCGGGCACAACACCGAAGAGCCTGGGCTAGACTTTAGAGGAGGTTGACCTAGACGAGGTTGACCCCTCGATAGCAAGGGCCAGCCAAGCAGCTGCGGAAAAATCCAATCTCGTGGTTGGGGCCCAAGCTTCCGTGGGCAAGACTTCCGCGGCAGAGGCCAAAAATACCGAGAATGTCGGCCAGAAGCTTGGCGAAGGTAACTTTACTTGTATCTTCCTTTCCATTTCCCCCCTCTCTTTTTATGTTTCAAGTGTCTGAGCTAACCCCACACTATTGTCGTGGGCGTAATAGCTCATAGGGGCGCTACGGACATATAGGGGATGGCTGATGAAATCCTGAACTCTGTAGTAGAAAAGGAGCTTTCCTGCATCACCGACTTTGTGATGGCCGAGGATGTCACGGCCGAGGCTCCCCATGACCAACAAGTCGCGGCGGTGGAGCTCCATGCCCTGGAGGAACAAACTCCCCAAGAAGGCCAACAGCTCAAGGCTTTGGAGCCGAGCGTGGCTAATGACTAGGATCGGTCTCCGAGCATGGAGGCAACTCGCGAGCCGAACCCTAATGCCCCGGAGGAAGAACATGCTCGGAAGGATCCTGCCTCAATGGAACCTACTCTACCGGGGCAGGCCTTTGAGCCCCGAGCATGACAAAAGCTCGAGGTCATGAGGAAGACCATTCTCCCCTGAGTGAAGCACTTGCTCGGGGAGAAGATGAGGAGCCCCCGAGCGAAATGCATGCTCAGGAGAGGATAAGGAGCCCCCGAGCAAAATGCATGCTCGGGAAGAAGGCCAGGAGTCTCCGAACGAAATGCATGCTCAGGGAGAAGATAAGGAGTACTAGCCGGAGGTCATCGCAGAAGGTCTCGCTGACCTTCAGTCAGAGGACATCATCAAGATAGTTCGAGAAAACATGCACACTCGTCTCCGCTAGGTAAGATTACTTGTCTTCTAAAGTCTCTTTCTTTTGCAATGAGCAATAGCTAAAGCTTTCTACCTTGCAGGTGCTAGACGCGACCATGGTGGACTTCGAGGCAGCGACCGTATCTCCTGAGACCTTCGCCAAGCACAATGTTGAGCAAGATGCTAAGATAGTGGAGCTCGAGCAAGCACTTGCCAGGCTAAAGGCTTCAAATGAGGAGATGCGGCGCCAAATCGAAGATTTTACCATGGAGTGCAGAGAGCAAGTCTTCCAAGCCAAGATAGAGCTCGAGCAAGAGCGGCAATGCTTTGCAGCCTTGGAGAATAAGGTGGAAGAGCTTAACAAATCTGCACGGGAGGCCACCGAGCTGGCCAACTGGTGCAGAGAAGAAGTGAAGCGTCTCTGCCAAGAAGCCCATGAGGGACGCGATGCTCGGCGGTGGGTCCTCGAGCTCGAGACTAAGATTAACGAGGCGAGGGAAGAACTCTCGGCCATCAACGAGGTGAAGCTCGGCGGAGCGTAGCTCTCCATTGTAAATGCTCCATATGTAACTTGACTTCAACAAATAAAGGAATTTTTTGAAATGACTTATTTCCCTTGTTTGGTTTACTCAGATTGTTTCTTTTTTGTGCCTGTTGCTAATGAATGGCCTTCAAAAACAGACAAAGCAAGAACGAGCAGAACGAAAAAGATAGTACATTCAAATAGTAAAGGACAAAAACACGAGCGTACGTTTTTTAGGACAGCACGGTAGTTCATCCCTACTAAGCCCCCGCTGTGAATGAAGGTCGTACACCTAAGTTGCGAGCACGAGCTCATTCATAGGAGAGTTAGAAAAAATCATGCCTGCTTTTCCCTTAACGATCCAACACCATTTCTCCGAGTTGTGAGCATGGGTTAGGTCGGGAGAAAGAAATATGCACGCGGCTTCATCCCCCCCCCGAGCATCTTAACCCATGCCCCTAAGTTGCGAGCATGATTTCGACGAGGACGGGAAAACATGCGGTTGCTTGACAATACGCACAACGACTGAGCACGAGTGAATCGAACTAAAGACTCTGGACCATCCGAGAGAGTGTCTGTATGCGATTGTAAAGTTGCAGCGAAGCACTACTGCGAACAATAATCGTCTGAGGCCTTTGGTGGCGAGTTTAGTGATCCAGCGCTGGTCTTTGTACTTTTGTCATTCTTGTGCACGCTAGCCAAACCTTAGGATAATGTGATTGAAGTGAATGTTTTTGCCCACACATGCTCATCCCATCATCAAGATCGTGAGGAGGGGAGTGTGCCCTTGTGCAAACTGAGTCAACCTACCAATGGGTAGGGACTTCAAAGACATTCACAAAATCTTGGGAAGGATGGAAATCACAGAGGCGAAAGAACTGAATTTTATAGAAAAAACTTGCTAATCTTGCGTAAAACAAGCAAAAAAGAAAAACTAGATAAAGAACTTATGTAGTTGGTCGACATTCCAGGTGCTGGCGAGCTCCCGGCCATCCTCCATCACTAAGCGAAAAGCTCCCGAGCTTGTTGCTCAGACGACCGTGTAAGGACCTTCCCATCTGGGGGTCAGCTTGTTAGCTTTCGATAAATCCTGGATTCAATGTAGGACGAGATCACCAACTTGCAAGGTCATTGGTCGAACTGACTTAGCAGCGTGCCTACGAAGAGCCTATAGGTAAACTGCGGATCGCAACAAAGCCCGTTCGCGTGTTGCTTCCGTGAGATCTAGGTCTAGGAGACGCTCACCCTCCTAGTCGATGTCGTCGACCAGGTGCACTCTTGGAGAACCCAACACGATTTCGGCGGGCAAAATGGCCTCTGTACCATAGACGAGATGGAAAGGGGTTTCAACCGTAGCTTGGCTTGACGTCGTGCGAACCGACCAAAGGACAGAAGGAAGCTCATCCATCCACGCCTTTCCATGCTGATTGAAGTTTTTGAAAACTCTCTTTTTAATTCCTTGGATTATTTGTCCATTTGCTCGCTCGACCGCTCCATTGCTCTGCGGATGCGCTACAGAGAAGAAGCAGACCTTCGTCCCGATGTCTTCGCAATAGGCCTGAAACAACTCACTGGTGAAATGAGTGCCATTGTCTATGATGAGGTGGTTGGGAATGCCAAAGCGCGTCACCACAATGTTGCAAAAACTTCGGCCGGGCCGAAATGAAATGGTCGACACGGGTTCGCTTCGATCCACTTAGTAAAAGTGTTGATAGCCACGAGCAGTACTTGCGCACTTTTCCGACTTCGAGGAAAAGTTCGAGTATATCGACTTCACGCCGAGAATGGCCATGATAAAAGAATGGTTTGAAGCACGATGCTAGTTGATGGACCTTGCGAGCATGAAACCGACATGCTCGCAAGTCGCCACGACGAGCGAAAGATCGCTAAGGCCAAGCACAATAGTAACCCAATCGGAAGGCCTTGCTCACTAGCTGCTCGAAGATGAGTGAGCTCGACATTTCTTCATGGACATCTCTAAGAAGGTATTCACCTCTTTCTGAGAGATGCACTTGGAGAGGACTCCTAGTGCTCCTTTATGTATAAGGCGCCGATCAATTTGTAAGGAGAAGATTGCCTTATAAGCCGGGAACGCCATATGTCGACGATCGATCGCCGACCACAAGAAATGAGATGGGGGTCACAGATACGGATCTGAATCGGCACAAGCTTCGATGGAGGAAGGGAGTAGACGGGTGATGGTCGAGCAAGACGACAACGAAGCGTGAGGTCGAGATTTATATCGTTTGAGCCCCTCGGGAGGTAATAGTTCTACTCCGCCGCTTTGGCGGCGCTTTCTTAGCTATTTCGAGTACAAGGATGTGTTACGTACCAAGTTCAACAATGGCTATGTCTAAGCTCGAGCTATGGCGGTTGTGTGTTGTCTTTGTGTCCCCCAAAAGATCACGCGATCCTTGGTCTTTATACCTCCTTCAAGACGCAATCGGACGGAGAGATTCCTGAAGTGGCCTTCATGCACGCTGAGGGTCGGCAAGAATCGCCCGACTTGTTGCACGATCTTCCTTCCCCACGACTCCACGCTTTGGCAACCGCTTACCAAATGCTTGATCCGAAATCCAAGGGTGGACTATGGCTTTGAACGGGACCCGCCCGAGCTCAAAGTTGTGCGGGGCCGCAGCTCGGGTCCAGCCAAGGCTTAGGTCGAGTGCCTCAAGACGCACCTGTGTCGTGGTCGGGCCTCTCGAGCTTGGGGATCCGCGGACCGCAGCGCCGGCTCGGTCAAGGAACGCCAATTTCGCCGCCTAGCCCCCGAGGCTTAAGGTCGTGGCTGGAACACGGGCCGACCTTGAGTCTCTATAGACGGGACTAATTTCCAAAATCTTCTCGAGGTCAAGGTCGGGCGGAAACGTAATGCCAGGCCATGATGAAACGACACCTGGCGCCTCTTGATCTCCGGAACTCTGGTACGGATGCAAACGGTTGGTGGACACCTGTCATGCCTCGAAACCGCAAGCCAGGCCTTAATTGCACCTATCAAATCATGGCCAGCGTGCCTTTCGAAGCGCCGTGGACTGTATTCGGCGACGGGACAGTCTATAAACCCGAAACCGCAACGACTGTTGAGGAAACTCCCGACCAGCGCCCTTCGCCTACCAAGCCTCCTTGCCCAAGCGAGAACCTCATCCCCCACCTTCGACCAAAATCGACGCGATCGTCATGGCCAAGCTAGGAAAGAGCACATTGTCGCCTGCAAGGATGAAGGAACTCGAGACCCTGGGACTGCTTGATCCATTCATATGGCGGCTGCCGGGCAACGAGACCGAGCCACGCCCTAGGGACGACGAGATCGTTTGCACCGAGCACTACGTCCTCTTCGGCCTGCGGACCCTGGAGAGCGAGTTCATCGTGAGGGTCCTCTCCAGCTGCGACATCGAGCTCATCAACCTGGTGCCAAACTCCGTTCTCCTTCTCAACATCTTCTCCCATCTATGCGAGGGATTCCTAGGATCCTTCCAACCCTCGCTTCTTCTTCCCAGATTTCACTTCTTCCGCCTCGAAGGAACCCGTGGTCTGATGCCTCTACTTCCCAGCTGGTCGGCTCAAGTGGTCCTTCCCAAGTTCCAACTCGACTCTCGCCCGTGGCCGAGCGGTGGTTCTACTCAAGAGGGGCGAGGCTCAAGACGCTGGTGTACGAGGGGCCCCCATTCCTGGAAGAAGGAGACCCCTTGAGGTGGACGACTCGAGGTTGACGAGGAGGCCATCGCCTCATACACATCTACGCCATGCGCGCCGCCTCAATGGGCGTGCTATTGCCAATGACTTTTCATGGAATCGCTGTCCCTCTCGTGGAGGAGGATGCACCTGCTTAGGAGATCCAGGGCTGACGACCATGCCCATGCGAGGGCACGCCCAGAAGTCTTCTCGCCCCAAGGTTTTGCTTTGGGTCCACCTTTCGATCTTTCCCAAGGTCGCTTTTGCAATACAAGGAACTCTCGGTCGCCAGATGACCGAGATGTTCGGGAAGTAGGCGACGAGTACGCCATCGGCACTTATCCTCGAAGAACGGCTTACCGAAAGGCCGAGGTAAGCCGTCCACCAAGCGCCGAGTCATGCGCCCACGAAGCTTTTTGAGCCAGATGCTCGCAGGACCACCAGAGTTGTTGGAGACAGCCAGGAGGATGCTCCCGCTGCCCGGCAGGGGTAAAGGCAAGAAAGGGAGAAAGAGACCTCCCCCGGCAGAGCAAGCCACCCGAGGTGAAGAAACCCCACGCCGAGTGGGGCGACTGCGCCATGGTAAGGATCCCACGGCCGAGCCCCGAGCCCGCATCAGATGCCTTCCGGGTTGATGAGTTTTCCTTTTGCAAGAGGCAGGCGGCGGCCGCCGCCAGTCTCGAGCCTCGCCTCCGAGCCTCGAAGCTCGGACTCGCCATGGGCGGGCGACGCGAGTCGGCTCAGACTCGGACCTGTGTCACGAGGACACGCAGTTTAAGTGCCCCTTGGCTTCGGGTAATAAGACCTTCACCGACCTCGCGAGGCAGTAGGCCGGTGACTCTGTAAATCTCATCTACTCGGACTGCACCGCATTCTCCGTGATCTTTCGCTTAGTGTATGTTTTGATCGCAGACTTGAGCGCTCGAGCTCAAACTTGCCTGCTTTTGACGATGGTCGTTGTCCAGTGCAAGTCCGAAGTTCGAGGAGGAGAATGCCTTCGATTGGTCCCGCCGCCACCGAGCCGACGCCAGACTTCTTCCGAACTCCCGAGCCACCGGTCCATGAAGTTCTACCAAGGGCTCGACGATCCATCCGAGGAGAGCGAGCCCGCGACCAGCGAGGACTACGACACCGGCGAGGCCCACGACACAGCTACCGTCATCGACCCTCCCGAGGCGAGGGAGGACACTCAGAGCTTTGCGACAGTGCCCAAGGGGAGGCCCGTGATGCCACTGGCCACCGAAGGTGACCAGGTCGCAGGTGCTCCGCAGACCTTCCCACTGTGGCTACGCCGAGCTAGGCCGCAGATCCTGCAGCCACGGAGGTCGAGAACGTCATGGGCGATCCGCCGCCTTCTTCCTTGGTGCCTAAGACGAGCGGGTCATGGCCGTGGAGGTCGGACTTCTCTACCGCTGCCTTCCCTGCCGGGCGAAGTTGAACCCACCGGAGGAGGCAGCGGATGACCAGGTCACCATCGGGGAGGAGAATCTGGTCCCGCCCAAGCGCAAGCAGAATCGGTCGGCCTCGACTCTAGCACGGCAATCGACAAGGAGGAGGAGATCTCCCGTGAGCGCATCGACGACCATGAGGAATTCACCCGCGCAAGCCTTGAAAACCGTCTTCGCGAGGTAAGGGCCCCTCTGCGCACCTTTCAGCATGTTACCCTGAGTACCGTGTTTCTTTTCTCATCTTGGGTCACTTTCCCTGTCGTGAAGGCGGCTGACAACATCTCCCAAGGGCTGCAAGGCCTTCGAGAGCATGCCGTCACGCTGACGGGCCTTATGAACATGGTCGAGGTGCGGGAGGCAGAGCACTCCCGGCTCATCAGGACCATCGAGGTCGAGCAGGGGGAGCTCGAGGAGAAGGCCAAGGAGCTCGACGATCTGCGCCAGACGATGAGGGCGCAGGAAGTAGCCCATGCGGCTGAGCTCGAGCAGTGCCGTGGCTCGAACGTGATCACGCGCTTAAGGCCGTGGGAGCAAGAACGCGACGGCCGGCCAAGGCGCCGAGGCCGAGCAGTAAAAGTCGGCTCGAGAAGGCCACGCAGAAGCGACGCCTCCCCGCCGGGCGCCCTCGAGCTCGAGGCCAAGGTCTTGGAACTCGAAGAGAAGCTTGGGCACGCTAACAAGGTGGTCGAGGACGAGCGGGCCAAGGTCGAGTCGCTGGAGAAGGCCGTCGCGGACCGGTCGTCTTCCTCGGCGAAGGCGCCCCCCGAGCTCGAGGCCAAGATCTCGGAGCTCGAAGGGAGACTTGAGCGCGCCAAAAGGATGGCGACGAGTGCCATGGCCCAACTCCAAGACGAACGGCGCCGAGCTGCGGATGCCTCCACGGTGGCCCTCTAGAACCAGAGCGAGCTGTCGGCCTTGAGGGCCAAAGTCGCCGAGCTCGAGCAAGAGAAGCTTGCTCGCGAGATGGCCGAGCTGTAAAAAATGTTATAAAGCAAGTAATGTTCTAATAGAAAATAGATTGTTTTTGGAGAACAAAGAAACCTCGTTCCTGATTTAAATTTATAGTTGCGGATACTTGTCCCTCCGGCCGCCGCTTGTTACGCCAAGGCTTCTCCCGTCGTGGCGACGATAGGATAGTTTTATCCACTTCGTGGGGCCGAGGTCGAGCGACGCTGTGTCTTGGGCACAAGACGAGATACGCACGAGCGCCACGACCGCAGAGTAGAGGAAAGGTCCGCAAGAGGAGAATGACACAAAGCGAGCTCAAGTAGATGGTCACACCTGCACTAACGCCGAATCACCACCGCGACCACGCATTGCTCATCGCTTAAAGTGGCGAGGCTCGGCTCGCCCGCACAGGGAGAGCTAGATTACAAGAGGTTCGCTTACGCTTAGCCTCGCCCATCGGGGTGAACGTCGAACTCGCGACACTTAGACCAAGAGCAAATGCGCCATGCATTTAAAGGCCGTGGTTCAAGAAAAAGAAGGCTCTGGAAAAGAACAAGAGCAACACAAGTGGAAGCAAGCATAAAGAGCGAGAAAGGAACAACAACTTTTATTGAAATGTAAGGTATAGAGTTTACACATAAAACTTCCGGTCGATCTATGCTCCACGAGCTAGAGAGCTTCTCGCCATCGGGCATCGCTAGCTGGGCAGAAGCCCCCTCGGCGATCTGCTGAAACGACTCTATAGGGGCCCTCCCACCGGGGGATAACTTGTTGGTAGCCGACGAGCCCTCGAATCCGCCTCGTATTAGGTCCCCAACAAGGAGCTTCCTAGGTCATACCGACCGAGACGCATGTCTGCGAAGAGCTTGCGGTAGTACATTGATCGAGCAAAGGCACGCATCTTACTTCTTCTCGCGAGGGTATGGTCGAGACCGCTTCATACTCAAGTCGACTTGGTCGACAAGTCGACCTCGGCAGAGCTCAACAGAATCCTCGGGAGGCGTGACGGCTTGCACCAAATACGAGCTGGAAGGGTGTGGACCTCAGGATCGGCTTGTCGTGGTACTAACAGCCATAGGACGGGAAGTTCGCCCACCTGTGTCTTGTCAGAAGCGCTCGAGCTCGCTCCGCAACTCATTTCTTGACGCCTCGATGATTTGCCCGCTGGCTGCTGCTGTTCGCTGTTTCAGGGTGAGCCACCGGTTAAGCATATTTTGATGCCGAGTTCTCGCGAAAACTCCCCGAACATCTCACCGGTAAACCGGGTACCGTTGTCGCGATAATTTTGCATGGAACCCCGCACTGTGACCACGAACAAGCGGAAGAAACGAACGGCCGCCCGCAAAGCATGGTCGAGACCGTTCAGCTTCTATCCACTTGGTGAAGGTATCGACAATGATTTAACAGAACTTTTCCTGCTGCTTGAGGAAAAGGGTCGAGATGTCCATCCCCCATGTCGAGAAGGGCAGCGAGCGGGGATGGTCTCAAGCGCGTAGGCGGCCGATGCGATTTCCGGCGTGGAATTGGCATGCTTTCGGCAAGCGCGACAATATCACGAAAGTATCCCGAAACGCCGTTATTAATAATACCCCATGTGGAAGTCCTTGCCGACCATCGCCCCGTATGAAGAGTGTGCTCCACATAGGCCCGAGTGAATGTCATTCAACAGATATTTACCTCCTCCGCAGAGATGCATCAAGGTCAGACGCGTCTAAACATTCCGGCCAGATAGCGTGCCGCCCACGAGTGTGTACAAGCTCGCCTGCCGCTGATCCTCGCCTCCTCTCGGCAGGTCGGGTGGCAAGTCGCCCTCGCAAGGAAATTATGAATGGCCTTTACCAGAGGGGATACCTTGACAACAATGAGCATGACCTCTGGTTTGAGATCGACGGGCCGCCAGCGTCCGTGATGACATCGGGGATGTCGCTGCCGGAGGAGCCGAGCTTGAGAGGAAGTCCAAGACCGGAGTTGTCCTCCCGGGATGTGCTTGAGCTCCAAGTTCTAGAACCATTTCTCCATCTTGCGCACTCGGGCGAGGTATTTCGCCATCGAAGTCTCCCGAGCACTAGTAGTCCTTGTTGAACTGGTTGATGACGAGCCGAGTCGCCTTTCACGACCAAGACACGCCCAATGCCTTGCAAGCTCAGAAGCCCGCCAGAGGGCCTCGTACCGCCACATTGTTGGTCGCCGAAAACTCAAACGAATTACGACTCATCTTGTCGCTGCTGGGTAAGGATATGATCCCACCGAGCGCTTAAAGGACCTTGAGCCGCCGAAGAACATGACCTGTGGTTTCTCCTCCTCGACTTGAAGTTCGGAGCGGGCTGCGACGCTCGCCGACTCACGGTCGGGCGAGCACCTACGACTTTTATGGCCAGTCCGAGCTACAACCTAGACGCCGAACGCCGCCACCCATGGCCCACTTGGCGATTCGGCCCCACCTTTTGGGTTCTCAGATGTCCCCGAGCTGAAGTTGCTCAGACGACTCACGAGTGCGCTCGAAATAGTGCCGAGCTTGCGCTGGCCATGAGGAGAGCATATAATGCTTCAGACTGCGGGTAGCGCCTTCGGCCATGCAAGACCTCACGACATAATAAATTGGGTGCTATCGAGACTCCCATTCCACACCAAGACAAAGATCGACGGCGTGGTGGTGGCCGCGAGGTAGAAAGAAGAACCTCTCGCCAGTTGTATGCTAGGAGGAGGGGTAGGGACGACAGTATACCTTCAAATCATCGGCGACCGCTAAGCGCCTCGAGTCCACTCAAGCCCCCGGTTTGCGCAAAGTTTGGAAAATGGAGCCCACGCCGCCGAGCCTCGAGATGAACTCGCTGAGGCGGCCATGCGCCGTGAGGCTCGCACCGCTTGACCGGTCAGGCGCCATCTTCGATCGCCTAGATCTTCTCGGTTCGCCGACCCCGAGCCCCGATCATGTAGCCGAGCACCTTCCCGATGCGCACCAACACGCACTTCTCGTTGAGCTTGATCTTGTGCCTGCTCAGTTGGCGAAGTTTTCCGCAATGTCGCTGAACGTGGTCGCCTCTCGAGGGGCTCTTGATGATGATGTCGCCCACGACCCCAAGGTTTCGCTTAATCTGAGGTTCAATGTCTTGGTCATCGACGCTGAAACGTGGCCTCGTGATTGGCGCAGCACTCAAACAACATGGTCGATAGCAATAGGTTCCAAACGGCGTGATGAAGGATGTCTTGTTCTCGCCGCCGACCGCCAAACTTGATCCGATGATATCCCGAGTAAGCATCCAAGAAGCTCAACATCTTGGCATTTGCGGTGGAGTCGACGATCCGTCTATGCGCTGAAGCGGGAAGTTGTCCTTCGCAAGCCGAGTTCAACCCCGTATGGTCGACGACATTCTCCACTTTCCTCCTTTCTTCAAGACGATGACCGGCTTGGCTAACCACTGAGTAGTCAATCTCGCGATGAAGCCGGGCCTTCAAGAGCTTGTCAAGGTTCTCTTGATGACCGCGACCTTCTCCGGAGAAGCGCCGCGCTTCTGGCAAGACAAGTCGAGAGCCGGATCTCACCGCAACTTGTGCTCGATCACCTCTAGGAACGCCGGGCATGTCCGCGGGTTCCTGCCGAATATTCCTTGTTGGCGCCAGAAGGTGACGAGCTCGAGTTCCTATTTGGAACTCAAATGGCCGAGACGTGATGCACTTGGTCGGGTCGCTTTCCTCGAGCGGACGCTACTTCGCCGCCCCATCGAAGCTGGATCGCCGCATATACCGCGGGCATTTTTCACCGCTGCCTCCAGACGGCTGGGCAAGATGTTCGCAAGAGCTAAGGCCTTGGTCTCGTGATCCATGTGCCGCCGCAGATCACCCGCGACGGTGATGATGCCGCTAGCCAGTGCAACTTCATGCATCGATGTATTATAATGGTTGGCCGCCATAAATTTGACTAAGGCAGCCGCCCGAGGATGGCGTTGCGGGGAGGTCACCTCGACCACCTCGAAGGTGACCAAATGGTCGCGGAAGTTGTCCGAAGTCGCCGGTTGCAACGGCAAGACCACCGCCCCTGGGAATGGTCGAGCCCCTGCACGATCCCGGCGAAGGAATGGCGATGTTTTGACCTTCAACCGGAATCAGATCCGTCAAAGCGCCTCGCCAGAAAGTAAGTTAAGAGAGCTGCCGCCGACCATGACGCTACCTCGACCATGTATTGCCGATGGTCGGGTCACGACCAAGGCGGTCTTCGACATCGGGCCATACCCGGGAGAGCGCCCTAGAGAGAAGGTGATGGTGGCCCCACCACTTGGTGGTCGCCGATGGCTTCCCAATGCAGCGACCGGTAGATGGTTCGCACAGCCGCCTTGACCTCGCTACCGATTGGTAAGCCGACGAGCAGCGAAGATGACATCGATCCGGCGCCGCCTGCCGAACTCCAAATCGAGGTCGTCGGTTCGCGCAGCCGCTTCACCCCGTCTCGTTGGTCGCCATCCTCGAGCACGGGCATCTCACCACGCCCATCATAGAAGGCATCTAGCTTGCTTTGGCAAGCCCTGCAGTTCGCAGTCATGGCCGGCCGCCCTATGAAACAGGCATAACTTTGCTTCGTCATATCCTGCGGCGCCTCTACCCCCCGCGGTCGAGCATCGACCCGCCGAGGCCCGGTCATTGGCCCTCTTGCTGGGGCTGGTTCTGCGCCTAACGAGGTCGAGGACGACCTTGGTGAGGTTGGAGCCCTCCGAAGCTTAACCTCGACCTCGAGGACCTCGCACCATCTCACAAACGATCACCATGCGTAGACCTCCGCCGCCCCTCACGATCACGCTTCGCTTCTTGGTGGTGGTGCCGTGGTCGCACCCGAGTTGGACGGGCGGCCTGCTTTGGTTTAGACCAAGCTTACCTTGGTCGAGTCGCTTCCAGGGATTAGACGGCGTCAAGGCGTGCGGTACCGCTCCGCCATGCGGAAAAGCTTATTGACGCCGAGCCTCGAGGTGATCTCTGTGTCCTCGGTGGCGCCGATCATGGACTCAACTTGAAGGCTTTGATGACGGCCTCGCCGTAAATGCTCGATCAGTTCTCGTGCGATGAATCACCGCACAAAGTCGCCAGAAGCTTCGTTTGCCCTGATGACACGATCCGTGTCCTTCTCCTTCCCGCCGCCAGAATAACTCAAAGTTGGAGCGGCGGCGCGTTCGATTTGGCGCCACGACCAAGGAACCGGTTTCGCTTGAAAAGCCAGTCTCGCGGCCTGGCCCAAAGACGGCCGGAGGTAGTTTGTTATAACGAAGCTCGTCCCTCCCGCCAGATAGCGGTCGAGTAGATGGACTAAAACTCGCCGGGTTCTTGGTCCCATCGGCGCCGACGGCGGTTTGAACCGAGCCGGCCATCGCGACACCGCAGCGGTCGGAATACGCCATGCGCCATAGGTCGACAAAGCGCCGCGGGTGTGGTCATTGCCGACAAGGTCCTCGCCATCGCCGGATTCGGAGTCGGCCGCTCGGCGGCTCGACCTTCGGTGGAACGACCATGATGCCGCACGGAATCACCTGTAGGTAACGCAGCGGTCCCGACCTGCGCTACCGGGCGAACGTCTGGGAGAGGTCCGCAGACCTTGCCGGTCAACTCTGAATTTGTGCGGCTTGGTTTCGGCCCCGACCTGCCCAAGGCAGTCGCAGGACGCCCGGCGGCTGCGTCAAAGCCTCGTCCCGAGTCCGCTGCCCGGGGGCCAGCTCCTACGCAGGAGGTGTCCGATGGGTGCGGGGGTGATGACGCGACGTGTTGTCATCACTCTTCTGGGAGCGGGTCCCCGAGTGCTGACTTCGGTGCTGCGGAGGCATGACCCTGGCCGCAGCCCGACGAGCTCTTCGCCGGGGCTCGCCAAAGAGCTCCAACCTCGCCTCTATCGGGATCAGCCATGACCCGGGCGATAGCGCGGAGGCGCTCCCCCGAGAGAGGGAGCTCGGGCGACCTGAAGACGTGCTACCTTTCTCTCGGCCTTCCACCGAGGGCGGTTATGGCTTGGTTGATGGCGACATGCACCATCCGGCGAGCGTCTTCAGGGGTCTGCAGATCGCGGTCATCCGTGATTTCGCCGTTCTCGACCGGCCCGCCATCGAACGGCCGCCGAGTGGCGGTGGCGAGGGCGAAAACAGGGACACGGAGTCGGAGTCCGTTCCCGAATCCACGCTCGAGGAAAGTCCGTCAACGAAATGCGCCATGCTCCTGGGATCTTGATGTCGTTCCTGCGAATGAGCGAAGCAATCGGACCCCACGGTGGGCGCCAGCTGTCGACGATCGGGATCGTCGACCACAAGAAATGAGATGGAGGGTCAGTGTGATACGGGACCCGAACTGCGCTGCGCTCAGACGGAGGAAGGGAGTAGACGTGGTGATGGTCGGAGCAAGACGACAACGAGTGTGAGGCCGAGATTTATACTGGTTCGAGCCCCTGTGGAGGTAATAGCTCTACTCCAGTCGCCTTGTGGCAGTTTTCTTAGCTATTTCTGAGTACAAGGATGTGTTACAGCTCAAGTTCAACAATGGCTATGTCTAAGCTCGAGCTATGGCGTGTTGTGTGTTGTCTTTGTGTCCCCAAAAGACTGCGCATCCTTGGTCTTTATACCTCCTCTGCACGCAACGGACGGGAGAGATTCTCGGGAAGTGGCCTTCATGCACGTTGAGGGCTGGCAGTAACTGCTCCGGACTTGTTGCACGCATCTGCTCCTTCCCCACGACCCGCGCTTTGGCAACCGCCGGTCAAATGCTTGATCCAAAATCCAAGGGTGGACTATGGCTTCGAACGGGACCCACCCGAGCTCGAGGTCGTGCGGGGCCATGCTCGGGTCCAGCGCGCTCTAGGTCGAGCGCCTCAGCATGCACCCAGGTCGTGGTCGGGGCCTCCCGAGCTTGGGGGATCCGCTGACTCAGGCGCCGGTTGGCCAAGGAATGCTCACTTCCGTCACCACCTTCTTCCTGTAGTGTTCTATGTGCAAGATACTGACTGAATGACATCCAATTCGCACTATGCTCGAGAAGAGAGACGTTACCGCACGGCTCTGATGCCTCCTCTACAGAGGGAATGGAGGGCTTGTATAAGTGTTCAATGAGCACTCCTACCAGAGCGGAAACTTGGGAGGAACTGAGCTTTGAGAGTTGGTCGGCTAGGGAATTGTCCTTCCTGGGGATGAAGATTACCTCAAAATTCTTGAAGTATTTCTCCATCTTCCTCACTTCAACCAGGTAAAGCGCCATTGAGTTATCGGAACACTGATACTCCTTGTTGACATGATTGATGACCAACTGTGAATATCCTTTCACAGTCAGTCGTTGGACCCCGAGCACTTTGCATGCTCGTAGCCCTGCTAAGAGGCCTTCATACTCTGCCGCGTTGTTGGTCATGGCAAAGTGCAATTGAATGACGTACTAGAGTTGCTCTCCCTACGGGGAGACTAGCACGACTCTAGCCCCTGAGCATTCATAGGCATGAGACCCATCGAAGTACATGGTCCAACGATCTTCTTCAGATCTATCGAGCTCGGTAGCAGGTGGCGCTGGATTCGTCCACTCTGCTACAAAGTCTACCAAGACCTAGGACTTGATCGCCGTACGAGCTGAGAATTGGATTTCAAATTCGGTGAGCTGCATGGCCCATTTTGCTATTCGGCCACTGGCATCTTGATTCCTTAAGATATCCTTAAGCGGAAAGTTGGTTGGGACCATAATCTTGTGGGCTTGAAAATAATGTCACAATTTCCTGGAAGCCATGAATAGCGAGTACAAGAGCTTCTGGACCTCGGGGTAACGCTCCTTTGGTCCATGCAAGACTTCGCTGATGTAGTAGATTAGTCGTTGTGCCCCATCCCTTTCCACTATTAAGACTGTGCTTACTTCCTGCGGGGTTGCTGCCAAATATAATAGCAAGGTCTCCCCCAACCTTGGCATGGTTAGGATGGGCGGTCTGGACAGGTACTGCTTCAACTCTTCGAATGAGCGGTCCGCTTCTTCTGTCCAAGTGAAACCATCATACTTAGAGCCGACATTCGTCCAGTCAAGGCTTGGACCTCCTTTACACAGCTAGGTGGTCTCATGTTTTCAATGGCTTCAATCTTTTCTGGGTTTGCCCTGATGCCCTGTGGACCGACCATGTAGCCAAGCACCTTGCCCATCCTCACACCGAAGACACATTTTTCTAGATTAAGATTTATTCGATGTCTGTTGAGGTTACAAAAGGTTTCCTCAAGGTCAAAGACATGACTCGTGGCAAGCTTACTTTTGACCACTATGTCGTCCACATAGACCTCCAGATTGTGACCCTATTGGTCTGGGAAAGATTTCTGCATAAGACATTAGAAGGTTGCTCCAGTGTTTCTGAGACCAAAAGACATGGTCATGTAGCAGAACATGCCGAATGGGGTAATGAAGGAAGTCTTCTCTTCATTTTCAGGTGATATGCTGATCTGGTGATAGCCCGAGTACGCATCCAAAAAGCTCATCACCTGGGACTCCGCTATTGCATCGACCAACTGGTCTATGCGGGGCAGCAAAAAATTATCCTTGGGACAGGCATCATTCAAGCTCATATGGTCGACGCACATGCGCCATTTGCCTCCCTTTTTCTTGACAATGACCGGATTCGCTAGCCATTCCAAATGCTCGACTTCTCGAACGAATCCGTCCTTAAGGAGCTTGTCGAATTCTTCCCAGATGATGACTTGCTTTTCTAGGGAGAAACGCCTGAGCTTTTGTCGCACTGGTTTCTTGTCAGGACGGACCGCTAGCCTGTGCTCGATTTCCCTTGGGACTTCGAGCATGTCAGATGGTTCCCAAGCGAACACATCAGTATTCTTCTGGAGGAAAGTAATGAGCTCGAGTTCCTATTTAGGATCTAAGTAAGATCCTAAACGCATGACCTTGGTCGGGTCTGCGTCACTTAGCGGAATCGCCTTGTTCTCTCCTCCTAGCCGGAGGGCAACATTTGGCCGGGAATTCTTCGGCTCTTGGTCGGGGCTGTGCTGAGGCAAATGCCCGACCATGTCTAGTGTTTTCTCGTTGTAGCTCAGGGCCACTTTTTGATTGCCTCTTACAGTGATCACTCCACCTAGACCAAGAACCTTCAAGCACTGGTATGCATGGTGCGTAGCAGCCATGAACTTGGCAAGAGCCGGTCTGCCGGGGATGGCATTATAGGTCGACCCGAAATCGACCATCTCATAGGTGATCATCTCTGTCCGAAAATTGCTCGGACTCCCGAATGTGACGGGCAAAACGATCTGGCCGAGAGGTTTGATCGAGGTGCCTGGAGACTTGCATCTTGTCCAAGACTTTGGCAAATATGAGATCCAAGGAACTTCCACCATCGATGAGCACTCGTCCCACCGTGGTGTTGTTGATGGTCGAGTTTACGACCATTGGAAGCCTCTGGGGCTTGGTTAATCCAAGGGGACAGTCATCCTTGGAAAAGGCAATGGGCAGCTCGGACCACTTGAGCTGCTGCACGGGGGGGGGTTGCCTTGAGCAACGTGGTTCACCTCCTGTGCCGCCTCCTTTAGGTCCCGACGAGATTTGTAGGCTGAGGACACCCTGAATATTACCACAATATGACTATGAGGCTCCTGGTAGCCCATATCTTCTTCATCGTCGGTGGGCTTTTTGAACTTACTACTCTCACCTTGCTCTGGGAGCGTTGGCATGGGACCTTTGCCGTTGTAGAACTGTTCCAAGAGGAACATCCAAGTCCGGCAATTGCGGAGATCATGCTCGTACGCCTGATGGAGCAGGCAGAAATAGTCGCTCAGTGGGATACCTTGGTCGTTATGGCGCTGGAGTGGTTAACCCCTACCCCTTCTACGCTGCTATGGCTGCAGAGCTCACGGCTGATGTTGCTCGATAGTCGCAACCACGTTTGGCGCAGACGACCTCTTCTTCTTCATCTTTTTCTCCACAGAGCCTGCATTTTTCTTGCTCATTGAGCCTTCTAAGCCAGGTTGAGGCGGGAGCTTGCCCTCGACTAGCATTTTCTTCCATTGGACTGCCTCATCGGCGTTCGTGTACCGATCAGCCATGCGGAACAGCTCGCTGGCCGTTAAATCTAGATGGATCTCCAGATCCTGCGTGAAGTGGATATCTCGGACCCAAACTTGAAGGCGCGGATGATTGCCTCATCCGAAACATTCAGGATCGAATTCCATACTTTAATGAACCATTGGACAAATTGTCACAAAGACTCACCTTCCGTCTGAGTCAAGTGCAAGAGGTCATCCTCTTTGCCCAGGTGGGTGTAGCAGCTCTGGAAATTTGCTTTGAGCGCACTGCTAAGTTGCCTCCAGGAGCAAATTGAACCCTCCTTCTGATTGAAGAGCCAAGTCTGAGCAGCTCTGTCCAGTATTGTAGGTAGGAAGTTAGCCACAACTCCCTCATCTCCTCCAGCTGCTAAAATTGCAGCGGTGTAAATGGAGAGGAACTCATCTGGGTTCTGAGTCCCATTGAACCTCTTGATGTGGCCAAGCTTGAACTTGCTCGGCCATGAGACATTATGAAGAGACGCTGAAAAAGCCCGACATCCGAAGGCGAGGGCGTCGTGGTGGTCTCTCCGGCAACGGTGATCACGGAGATCATCGCTATACTGGCTTTCGACACGCAGACCAAGACGAGTGAAAACTTCTCGATGTCGGTGTGGCGGGGATCGATCTGAGGCAAAATGCTTGGTGCGCTCGTGACCGTGACGAGCATACCTTTGACCCCGTGAGGTTGCTCTGGAATCGCTCCGAGAGTCCTCGCGGTGCCAATCGTACCTCCCACGACCTTCCCGAGCAAGGCTTCGAGAATCACCGTGACGGGAGCGAACAGAGGTATCATGTCAATTTCCCCAGGAAACGCTCTTGGCTTCTTTGTCACGAGGTGACCCTAAAAGCTTCATGCCGGTGGCGAGTTTCTCCAAGTCTTCAGCTACAACCGTGCCCATTGCTTCCAGGTCCACCTGCTCAGGGAAATTTCAAAAGTCGCGTATGACCACCGCCAGAGCTTGCAGCCACTCCCTGCTCTGGGGAACAAGAGGAGGCGAGCTTGGTCGATGATCACATACATGCTCCGGTGTGTGATGCCCGTGGGAAATCTCGCGAGTTGAGGTTTCAGTTCTGGCGCTCGGTTTTCACGAGCTTGACAGTGAATGCTCGCCAAGGTCCTGTTTAGGGAAGCTTCCAGGTGATTTCTTGCCGCTTCATAGCGGTGATGATGGGTAGCCCCCAAGGATTCAACATCGGGGTCTTCTTCTCCTCCCGCCATGTTGACATCGCGGGAATGCGAGTATCGTGAAGGTGACATCACAGTATCCCATCGTGATGCAGTTTCGTGATCGAGCTCGAAATGGTCGGGAATATCTTGGCCATCGTAGAGTCCATACACTCCTCATCATTTGTGAGGGTATCATGCTGAGAGCGAAGGTATTTCTCTCGCGGTGCAGCCACCGAAGAAAGACTCCCGGGCTCGGTGTGACCTTTGGGTCAGCGACACCGACTACACCTTCATCGGTGTAGTACATGTCATCATCCTCGGCATCATCGAAGGCACAGAGGTCCTGAGTATCCTGAGAATTGGGCATCTTCAGGGATTCTTCACGAAAGGATCTACTAGTGACGATCCCCATGGACGGCGCCAGCTATCGATGTTTTGGAAACAGGTCCTCGTCGAGTTTACTTGTTGAATGAGAGATCAACACGGCCCCTTTTTGGTGAAGGGTTTGCGTCCAAAGAATGCTATTAGGATGGGATACTTAGAAAATAGACACAAGGGATTTTATACTAGTTCGAGCCTCTCATAGTGGAGATAATAACCCTACGTCCAGTGATTTCACTATTGCTTTGGAACTCTTACAGGATGTGTATATCTGTATCTGTCTCTCGCTTGTTCGTCACACGTCCCCTTTACTGATCTACCGGGGGGATTCTTATAGCTTACAAAATATCGAAGTAATCAGAGTCAATAATGTGTCATTTACCGCATTAACCGTGGCCATAACTATAGCCTTGATTCTTGCCACATTCCCGTTGTGGGCATAATGGCCCTAGATCTTGGCGTAATTATCACCACTTAAATGTTATGGGGTGAGCACGATCTTCCGATCATGCTCGAGGACTCCCCCAGCTTTGATCGATTCTTGCACATTCCCGAGCTTGCATGCTCATGGCCGAGCTTGAGTGCTCGAGGACGAGCTTGGGTGCATATGAACGAGCTTGGGTGCTCGTGGACGAGCACTAGGCCTACTCTAGTGGGGCGGACCCGCCGGCTAGACTATAGAAGGTTGTAACAGCCCAAAAAATTTAGAACAGTAAAAATATGATATTTAAGTTTGATTGTGAATATTTCTGGATTTTTTTAATATTGTTTTCTTTATTTGAATTTTCTTGGATTTCTGTGTTATGAGAAAAATCAAATAAAAGAGAAATGGGGAATGAAAAGAAGAAAAAGACAGAAAGATAAAAAGTAAAAATTTGAAAAATTTATCAAGAGAACCCCGAGCATGTAAGTAAAGCATTTTAGCTAGCAAATGAAATTTTATACATGGAGAAATGAAGAAATAAAATAAAGAGACAACTTCTAATTCTAAATAATGCATTTTCAGAATTTATAAAATATTTATGAAACTTATCTCGAGTTTTCAAAATTGTTATGAAATCATAAATACAATATCTACCTCGATAAAAATATAATGATTCAACAATGTGATTTATGACTTTTCCAAATTTAAAACCTAAATTTTGAAAATCTAGAAATTGCCATGCCGAATTTCTATTAAATAATGGAGCAATATGTTGATCACAAAATTTTACAATAACATTACTAGCTCAAACTAAATTGATATAAAAAATTTCAAAAATAATACACTTCATTTTCTTCTCCAAGAAATTTTAAAATCAGAAATAAAATTTAGGAGCAGTCACAGTTGTAGGAATATTATTAATTTTTCAGTAACTCATTTTTATCTTAAAATTTTACTAGACATCAAACCCTATCCAAAGACCTTGTTTAAAAATTTTGGAAATTGTCTATCAAGATCTGGTAGCTCAATAATATCGGTGATTAAGCTATCAAGACCGGATTCGGTTCCTTTGACGCCCCGCCTCAACAACAAATGGGCCCATCTCCGTGTTGACTCCGTTCTTTTGCGCGCAACAGGAAATTGTTTCAGCCATTGACCGGTGGGCCCTGGCCCCACTCGTCAGACCCTTCTTCCTATTTGTTCGACTGACTAAACAGAGCTCCCCAGTGCAGCAAACCAGAGCAAGCACTGTCTCATTGATTTCCCTCACCGATTGGTTGCATCACCAGCGCTCGGTCCACCTCACCTTAGCCACGTTCGTCCTCGCTCTGCCTGTGCCATACCACCTCCATTACAGCCCGCGCCACCTTGCCCTGCTCACACAGAACCGAGTCGTGCCTCATCCCGTCGAGCGATCAACCAGGGCAGGGCTCTTCCTCAGTCCCCCGTCTATAAATAGCGCACTGTGATCACCAAAGCAGCGCCCAACTTCCCCCTCTACTCCCTCTTCCTCTCTACGACCAGGCGACCGAAATCACTGCGCATTTTTGCCATGGCCGAAAGCTCTGAAGCTCAAACCTGCTCGTAATTCTCTTTACATAAACATCCGAACCCAAATTCATTCGAGCCACAGCATCACCAAACCAAGAGAGTCAAAAGCCCTAAAAAATCTTCATCTTTTTCCATGCAAAATCAAGCCGCCACTGTGAGCTCATCTTCTTCAAAGCTGGCGCCCGGTGGCAGCTCTACCTGGTATCTCTCCGGCCGGACTAACCCTAAAAATGGAACCCTTAGCATCCATTATTGCTTAAAATGTTACCGATTCAACCCCTAGAGCTCTGCTCGTCTTCTCCAGTGAGCTACCCTTCCTGTCGCCACTTGAGCTCGAGGCTAGTTCACCTCTGACATTCCCCAGCCGAATCGGTAGCACTATCTTTCGCGCCTCGTCGAACTCTTTCACCCGGTGCCCTTGCCGTTGCCGAAAAACCACCAGAGTGTCGTCGCCGCCGTGCCCTGGATCGCCTCTACTTTGTCCCTCTGCCTGGTGGGTCCCAGGAGCCAGCGACTCACCCTACTGCCAAGCAAAAGGTGAATGCGCCTCCTGAGTTAGAAAACGTATTTCCAATTTCCGATCCATTTTCTAGACCATATAGCATCCATATATTAATAACTTTTACATTTTTACTTCAAATACAGTAAACCAAAATTCTAAAATCATCTAAAATCAGGAGTATTCAGAATATATAAATATATTTAATTTTGAACTTTAGAAAAATTATTTAAATTAAATTTTGTTAGTAACCCTATTATGGCCTTTAAATTAAATCAGGTACGATAAATCTTAAAATAATATAACAAATTTTTATATGATGATAAGATCAAGATGAATTCAAATATAGAAAAGCATTTAACTTTTGAGTCATTAAACAATTGTTAAAATTAAAATGAGATAAACACACTTTTATGGGCCTTATGGCTCATATGGAAAATATAACTCCTAAAATCATAAAATAAATTTTATGTGCTTTTAGAACCATAATAAACTCAAGTATGTAAAAACATTTAATTTTTTATCTATGTTTAAATTAATTGCTTTGCAATTATCAGTAAACCCTAAATATGGTCATTAATAGGAATGTGATATAACAACTCATAAAATAATAAAATAATTTTTTTGAAGTTCCTGGAAATAGCAAGGATCCATGTATGTAAAAATATTTAGAATGAGACTTAGCTTGTGCTCTTTTAATAAAAAGAAAGGCAGATCACAACAATAAATAAATGTATAATCCATCACGATTAAAGTCAAAATAATGCAAAACTAACTTTAAAACACTTCTAGGATTGCATTCTGTTAATTCCTAAAAAATGAGTAAAGAATCATGTATAGTATAGTTGCAAACTTAAAATGAAACTTGATCAGATTTAGCGTTACCTTTGTGATCATTTAGATTATTTCAACAATTAATAAAATAACTCGTCTAAATGCTAAATCCTGTAAAATTAGTTTAAAACACTCTACAAAGTTCATGCTACCATATTCTAAAAAAACATCTTATTTACAACTAGCTTTCCATCTAAATCCACCTAGTTCAAAACCCTTAAGTGTTAATCATTCGCTTCACTTTCTCGCCGATTCCGTATAACGTAAACTTTATAATGCCACATAAGCTTTTTCAATGATGAATATAATGTCTTGTCTAAATCCTAAAACTTATAAAATTAGCTTAGTAGTGCTCTCCAAAGTATAGACTACCATAATACGAAGAAATAATCTCATTTTATCATGCTTTGCATATAAATCTTGTTAGCAGCATAACCTAAAGTATTATGATTTCTGAACTTGATAATTTGAATAAACGCACTCGGTAATAATGAGGAAATCTGTAGTTAAGTTATTTGTACCATTAGAACCTTCTTAAAAATCATGAATATATATACCTAGTAGCCTATCTAACTAAATCAAACATAATTCGAAATTACTTTTTGTGCAAAATTAATTAAGGATTAATTGCTACTCATTCAACAAAGTGGTTATGATTTAACTCCATTAATCTAAATAATTTTTGCATCTTGAATTTGAAATTATAAATATAAAAGTTCATAATTTTAGCTTATTGAATTCGTAAAACAAGAATAGATAATCTATATAGGGAATCATGCATTGCTCAGCTTGAAAGCTAATAGTAGTATGAATGTCGAATCATTTCAAACGCGAGAACTTGAATCATCTAATACAAATCCTATAATATTCTTGTTTTCTACAGTGAATCTTTATTTGGTTTTCTGTTTGGCTTCTTTTGCCCTTATTGAAGTTGTTATTTGCTTCTTATTGCTTTTAGTCAGTAACAACATGTAGAACCTGACGTCTCCGACTCCATCGTCACTATCGTCAGTCGCAATCCTCATCTTCATCGTAAGCAAAGATTAAGCAAGGCAAGCACCCCCTTTGATCATATTGATCCTAGTATTTAATTTTCCTTTTGTTTATCAAATGGTTTCATCCATACATTTATTTTCTGTAAATTCGTTATTTTGCGGTAATGGTAGATACACCTGTTGTCTCATGAAACTTCCTTAATATGTATGACATGTGAACCTTGATAATCATAAATTAAGGATAGACATTACTTAATGTCATCATGGGTATATGCGATTATTTGTTATTCATGCTTAGCCATGCTTTAGAACCAACAAGGTAAATGATCAGATCAAAATGGTTTCCTGAGAATTTAAAATGGTTGGAATGTCACTACTGGTTGCTGGTATTTTGATTAAAAACCCAAAATAAAACTATGGTTTTGACGCGGGTGATTATTGGTAATAGCCGGGGGTGCAAAGGGAATTGCACGTAATGTAGGGTGAATTATCGCCCGTGTCAGATTAAGGACCGAACAATGGGACACTATTGATCCAAGAAATCCATGCAACCACAAGTGCTGTTATGAGGCAACCTTAAACCAATTAAGCTATCTAGTTTAACTTTGCACTTTGGAAGGCCGAAGTAGTACGGGCTCTCCTTTCAAGGTTTGCTCGATGGGGTGCCCTCACCGAGGTGTTGGGAGCCACACTTGCTAATACAACGGCGTACACCTTGCCAAGGAACAGAAATGGTGTGTTGGGTGTTGCGTGAAAGAAACCACGCTTTGGGTGAGTGTTTCTGTTTCTATGGGGAGGGTTTAACGTCCCGGTGCTGGTGCAAAGTTAACCTAGGTAATGTAAAAGTTTTCATCATGAACATTCTGGCCACACGCTAAAAGTGCGTGAAACATGCGGCAAAAAGAAAAGGTCATGACTTGTGGGTAAAGTTGTACACCTCTGCAGAGTATAAATCTAATCGATTAGCCGCGCCCGCGGTCATGGGCACTTGGTGAAGTCATTCCAATGCTAGACTTTTGTATTTTCTGAAAATGGGTTTTGGTTTGAACTTGTTTTAGCAACTGATGCTTTATGTCAAAGGGCCGACATTGATGGATTTCATGATTGATTGTTCATCGCTCGCAAAGGGCTGTGAGTGCTACTTATGCTTTACTTATTTGTTATCAATCAAACTTGCTCTTACAAATTCCGTTTGCAAATGATAACTTGATTTGCAAATTCAATTTCGCTTTATACAAATTAACTGTAGTAGCCTCCATTGACCTGGCCTGCATTTATGCATTTGCAAATACCACCTTAAGTCTTGCGGAGTACAAAAGTACTCACCCTTGTTTAATCTATTGTTTTAGGTGGATAAGTTAGCGAAGCTTCGAAAGTTTGTTTTCATCGTAGGATGCGGGATCTTCGTTGAAGCGATCTTCTCTAGGGATTTATGCCTCGTCAATTGCCTGCGGGTTGGATGGGCACACTACAAGGCTTTGCTTCTTTTGCTGCCTTAATCTCTAAGTTGTAAGTGCATTAGTATTATGATGTATGGTTGTGATTCCAATTGTTGTAATTGTGCGTACTAGCTACTGATCCAGGGACTAGTACATTGTGCACATTAGATTTCCATTTTTTGCGTTCTATGTAAAAATGGGGGTCGTTACAGTTGGTATAAGAGCTATACTGACCGTAGGATAAACCATAGACAGAATGGTCGCTAGTGTTAGAATAAGCAAATTCAAAAGCTTATTTTCAAAAGTTACTGTATTTGTAAAATGTAGACTTTGCTATTCTTTTCTCTTTCTTAAGACTCTACTCTTACCCTTACTTTCATTTTGATTTGTAAACAAGTTCCCTTTATCTCAAAAAGAAATTCTCGCCCATGGTTCATCTTCACTATTTGCTTCTGAAGACGCCCGTGACATGTCGCTACCATTCTTCGTGCCAATCAATGAAGACTACAATGTCTACAACAACTATCTCAAGGAAACATACAACGCTTCACGAACCTCGACAAAGCAGAAGTAAAGCTCGAAGATTCTACTTCATGAAGAGTCAGCATCACCTAATAGTAAAATGCAGAAGATTAGCATATATTAGGATCTACCTTATGATCAATAGGCTTTGTCTCTTCCAGCACATCTGAATCACTTTAGCTGTCCTGCCAGTAGTTTGTAAAGCTAATGTGGTTCATTACAACTTCATAGTTAGCTAATGTGGTTCATTCAGATTGATTATCCATATGGCAATTGAAGGTACAATGACTTTTACTTGGCTAAAAAGTGGTGAAATGTCAGTTAAATATATGTGCCAAGCTCTAAGTTAAAAGTTTAAATGACCCAAGTGACACTGTTTTGAGAGTTTGGGGAGCTGCCAGGCTAAAATTCAAGTTTAGGAACCTAAGTGGTACTTCATCACAATTGTCAAGGACCATTTTGAAATGTACTCAAGAAAAAAACTTAAACATATTTGGTTAGTGCTACATGAAAGTATATGCAACAATGTAGAATTGGTGAGTTTTGAGTCTGTGCTTGAATGTCTGATGAGGTTTTGGTCCCTGAGACCGAATCCTTGTGAGGGAATTTGGTTGGAGAATTTGATCCTGTGTTGTTCCTCTGTGAGTATACTTCCATATTTCAGACTGCTATTATTGCTGCCTGTGGGATTGAGATTGATGCTGCTCTATGATGATCATGGGTTGTTTAATGAGTACGATGATTAATCTTGTGAGTTAGGCCTTGGGCTATTAGTCTTGCCTGCTAGATTTGTATTACTGTTTTGCAATAACCTTCTGATATCTTCTTATTGCAGTCTGTCAGTAACCATTCTATTGCTTGCTCTAAGTTCAGTTGGTTAGATTGGTAGAACTGCTAGCTGTTGTTCTGTAATCCTTAGCTATTCGGTTAGCTTTCTGAACAGTTATTGATATGTACATAATCAACTGATTTGATTAGCATCCTGATTTGTTACTAATCTGAATTTGCCTATTGTTTTGGTTAGTACATTGATCTGATGCTTGGTTCGGCTAACACATTGACCTCATGCTGATCTGAATTCTGTCTGTTGATTCGATTAGTATATTATTGTATTGCTGATTTGAATTTAATCTGAGCTTAGAACAATTAAACAGTGAGCTTTGATATCAAAACATCATTGTGCATGCTTAGGAAGATAAGGGTTTGAGGCCTAACTTGCAAATTAATTGTCTAGCCGATTTGTGATTGGGTTGAAGGTCTAATCTTCAATCTTACCCAAAATCTGAGAGCACAACTCATAAAACCATATTGGTTTTGTAGACATGATTCATAAAGCAATTGACTTCAGTCTTATGAAGTTTTTCTTATCAATCGTTATGTCAATTATGCTTTATTTGAATTATGTAATATTCATCATACTGTCAATTGGAATAATCAAAAGAATCTTGCTCTTATTCTCACTTCTTTTCCAACACGAAAGCACCTTTTCTTGCCCTTAAACATCTTGAGAACACGCTTCATGTTTATCGTTTCACTTCATATTGCCTCCTGTTTACCGTTTCCTCCACACAAAAGCACCTTTTCTTGCCCTGCCTTCTGACCTCTCTCCTCCCTTTGCTCATTAACATCTTGAGAACACGCATCAATCTTCTTCTTCCTTGCATGACATGATCGCCATGGAGATAGAGTTTCTGGTACTATAGTGCCTACTTATATTGGCTATCGACCACTTCCATGAATGCCAAGCTTGGGTAAGAAACGATCACCCACTTCAGTTTTCAGAGATCATTTGGAGGAGGCATGTAGTAGTTGCAAAATGTCTGTTTTGTAGTGTGTTTGTCTTGTGTCGGGACCCGAATATGCAAATCCAGACCCTCTGTGTATATTGCACTAGTCCAGGATCACGCTAGTGCGCACAGGCTCGACATCAGCAAATATCACAACCATACGCAGCGGTAATAAGATAAAAGACAACATATGTTGAATATTACTAGTTGCACGACCTTATGGTCAACTTACGTGACTTTGCCTCGCAAGGCTGAATAACAAATTGAACTGCAGCAGATTGAAGACGTAGATAAATCCTCAGTATACCACAGGCAACTGATAAGGCTCGCACCCTAAACCTTTGTCTCTTTCAAGGTACAGCTCCTTCAGCACTGGTGATGTTGTAGGCAAGGGTGAGTACATAAAGCACTCAACAAGTTGTGCACAGAATGCAATTCTAACATATCTATATGCAAAGATTATTCCAAAGGAATGGCTATCAATAGAGAGCAAATAAACTCCCAAAATCAAATAAAATTCAACATTAAATAGATCTCAATTTTACAAATTTTTAGAAATTTGAATCACCTCAGTTGGAGCTCGTATGGGGGAAAACACGCTCTCAGAATATTCAAAAATCATAAAAACCTGAAAATTGGAAAAACACTGACTTAGTCGAATTATTTTTATACTAAAAAAGGAAAATTTTGCGTCATGCTGACGTCAGCATGACGTCAGCCTCACCCAAACCAATCGAAAGCCGCCACGTCACCCCGGTTTATGGACCTAGTCCACGGTTTTAGCTTTGGTCCACCGTGAACTTGGTTCATGACCTTTTGAATATCGTGCTAACACGTGGCAGATGCTAACGTAGGCATTGACATCATCTGATGACGTAGGCACTGACGCAAGTGGGCCTGAGTCCTGATTGGCGATGCGTGGCTCGATCACACCCATCTGATCCAGATTAGATGGTTCAGATTCGGCGAAGCGCATCAACGGTGAGGACACGTGGTGAAGTGACACCATGCACACGCGGCCGAATCTCAAGCGTTGGCTAGGATCGGATGGCCGAGATTCGTGCCATCCTACGGTGAACTTCAACGATGCTGTGGCTCCGATGCTGACAGGTGGCTTGCATCCATCAGTCCATGCTAAATCGGACAGCTGAAACCTTGCAATGGAGCTCGGCAACGCACGACGATGAAGTCCCACCAGAGACGAGGAAGAAGATCACCCGCACGGCGTTTTGGTGACTAAACGGTGACACAAGCTCACGGATCTGATGTGTCTTGAAGCGGTGCACTCAGATCCGGTACTGGTGCGGCGGAACACGGCTCGACGGCTGTGCAACGGCGAGAGAAATGAACAGCGAAATGCAAGCAACTACGGTAAGCATCGGGACGCACTCTACGGCGGCTCTGGCGGCGATTCTTGGACTAAAAGATGCGGTGCTCAATCGGGAACCTCGGGCTAGCACACGCAGTATTTATAGCGTCGGGATTCGAGCCATACACAGACGCCAAGGCCCACACCGCAGTGGAAACACGCGAAGCTTGGACACCGATGGTGGCTCGGACTTGGCCTCATCCTCACCGTCCACCTTCCGATCAACGGCCGCGATCTCTGGTGACGTGGCACAATCCAAACCAGACTCAGGATCCGACGGTGGAGATTGCTTAGGGTTTTTTAACGCTACCAGCCACCAGATGACGATCAAACGGCGCAGAATACACTTCTAGAAGTCAACCCGATCGGGCACAGTAAATGGGCCTGGCCCAGTACTGTTCATCAATTTTCTAATGCTTTCTGATTTAACTTAATCCCCAAAAATAAATCATTTTATTTAAGGCAATAGAAATACCAAGAAAAATTCAATAAAATTCTCATAAATACTTTGAGACATTTTGAACTGAAATAAACTAATTTTGGAAAAACTTTATATTAATTTTATCTATAAATAATTAGTTTTCACAAAAGGCCAAAATACATAATTTAAAATAAATTCCAAAAAAATCCAATAAATTCAAAAAATCACAAGATGCACAAATAGCAATAAAACAATAATGAAGGCAATTTTTGGGATATTACATCTTGTACGTGGTGATTGGTTCAACCTATGTATGAATGTTCTTTCAAGTCGATTGGTTAGTTAGGAACTTATGATTCTTTCCATCTCACTTATGATTTCTAACCCACATCAACATTTCCTATGGAAATGTAGTTCTTATGGAGCCCAATCCCTAGGTTGTAATGGACGAGACTTCTAACTCGAGCCCGAGCTAGTATCTTAACATCGACCCAGTCACTGAAGTTGCCAAGGTCTCCACCGCTGCTGCAGATGATGCTCCTGTTGCAAGACGTCGAGGTTGAGGAAAAACTAAGAAGCATGAAGGCCGGTATACCATCTCGGAGGTCTCAAATGCTGGGGCCCCTGTTGCATCATAGAAGTCAATAGCAAAATACAGGTCAACATGCGAGTACATCATAAGGGATAAAGTGACAATCACATATTTGGATTGGCACAAAGTGCCACGCGCCACCAAAAAGGATCTATGGATAGAGCTGAAAGAAACGTTTGAATTCCCCGAGGAAGACAAAGAGCTCGTGCGTCGCGATGCGTTGATGACCATGGATGCGGCATAGAGGAACTTCAAGGCGAGGCTGAATACAAACTATGTGAAGAAAAACTGGTCAGCCATCGGAGACTACCCAAAATTAGAGCCATATTGGGATGAGCTTGTGGTGATGAAGCAAGATGAAGCGGCAAAGAAGTCCAGTGAGGACTACATAAACATCGCAAGGAGGAATACTCATCCTCATAGGCTAGGCATGAGTGGGTACACCGGTAAAATTACTCAATGGGAGAGGCAGAAATTAGATGCAGTCCGATTGACTGGCGCAAGTCCATTGACTAGACTACCAAACCGAGTCAAGCATTACATGCTAGTGAGGGCATCTATCACGTCTGGTGGGGCCCTATCATTCAAAAGCAGCGATGATGAAGTAATGTCGCAAAGAGTTCAGGAGCTGTACGCTGAGTCCAATCAAGGAAATTTCCTCCCATACAGGGGGAAAGATGAACTAACGGCGGCCCTGGGAAACAAAGAACGCCCTGGTCGTACATGAGGAGTTGGGGTCAAAGTTCCCTTGAATATGGGATTCTCAGAGCACGGAGACTCTTATAGGAGTCGGAAGAGAGGCAAAGAAGAGCATGCCGAAAAAGAATTGGAAAAGATGAAGGACAAGGTTCTTCGAGAACTACAAGGCACTATACAAGAACAAGTTCAACAACAAGTACAAGAAGCCATGCGCCAGTCGCAAGTCCACAACGTTCTCTCCAACCCTATGAATCGTCGCAGCAGTTGCACGTCCACGCTATTGGTAGAACTGGAAAACACCCATTATCCTGTGGACGACATACAAGACCCCACAACTTGCCAGCTGAACGTGCCAATCATGAACATATTCTTACAAGCTGGTATAGGAATAGCTTATCCATGCCAAGAAGGGAGTGTTCTTCACAACTTCCCGATAGCGTCAGGTTATGCAAAGGTCTAGGTGGACACGGTACTTCCATAGTTTGCCGACATCGCGCTGGAAATTCCCTGCAACGACGAGGTTACAACTCTAGGAAGTGCCGTCCACTCATTCATCAGTGGCGCAAGCGTGACATCGTCTTGGACCACGTAGTGCCTGCCTCTCCTGCAGAAGAACTCGCGCTACCATCACTAGCACCTGAGCGTGAAATGGCGATGAAGCACCAAAGAACATGGCTAGTGCGAGTACTTCACAGAACATACTAATTCCAATCCCTGATCTGAAGAAATGGCACATTAGACAAGCCGTATCAGTTAGATCAGGCGAAGCCAGAACAGAATATGATGTTATGCTAGCAAAGAATAAGGGCAAAGCAAAGATGGAAGTACAAGATAACCAAGAAAGATTGGTATTCAAGCTGGGGAAGCCGTTAGTCACCCCTTCAAAGTTAAATAGCCTATCACTCATGATGCGGTGATTACATGCCTAGTACATGGAGCGATCCAACCAAGAGGTACTGCCGAAGGTTATCACTGCCCTTTCGAGAGGAACATTTTCACTATGAGGGAGTTGGCTACTTCATGATAAAATTTGATAACTTGCACAACTTGTTCTATCACGACGCCCTCAACATATCTTTTTTGAGATGCTGGTCATTGTAAGTGTCTAATATATAAATCATAGTCTAATTCATGTAATACTGATAAATGTCATGTCTAACTTTTTCCTTATCTAGATACGAGATTATCGAACAAAGAAGAACCTAGGGACCAGTGGGATTCCTTGACCCGAAAACGGTCTGCCAGGTCGAAATCACAAGAGTACCAAAGGAGGTCGAGGAATACATATATAAGACTTTGATCAAGCTACAAGACAACGAGTTTATACTTTTACTATACAATTTTAAGTAAGTTTCTCACTAGCTAGTTAAATTCCTTGTTGATTTTGTGCTTTACTTTGATCTTAGGACTAATGACTATGGCATCATACACGTGTATGTAGCTTCCACTAGATTCTTGTAGTAATTACTCCAGAGAAGAGCAAGATGCTGATCATGGACCTGCTGGATAAAAATAGAAAAAACTACGAAGAGATGATAACTATAATGAATAATGCGTTCAAAAGATATTGTAAAAAGAGCTCAAGATACCGCCCATACCACAAATCCCTTTCAGTCCGTACTAAATTTCTGGTATGCATGCATGCAATATTCTTATATCGCATTTCATACTAAATAACTCCTTCCATGACATTTTAGTTTATTCAATTTTTACAGTGTCACAAGTAGCCGCAAGGCACAAATTTATGTGGATACTTTGTGTGCCAATACATGCACAAAATCTTAGGTTCTACAATAATAAACAATGACATAGAGGTTTGTCATGCTTACATCATACATTGATTCACACCACTCAATTTCTATATACTCTGAGATTTAGTTTTTCTATTTATAGCGCCTCAAGTTGCCTACGGGAGGACTGCTTCCTATGGAAATCCAAGCCACTCAGGGGCAGCTCGTCTACTTCATCATGAAGGAAATCATCAACGCAAAAGGTAAGTTTCATGACAATGACAACAACGATCTAGTCATCCATACTCATTTTACACATCATGTGTCTCCAACCAACACAGAAAACTAGTAAGCTTGTAGTTTACAAAACTAGTTTAGTCCTTTATTATTTAAATTTTGTCTCATTACAAAGTGTAAATTGATATTTCATTATGGCTAATCTTATGCTACTTTGTGTATACATCTGTTACATTGTGTATGATACCACTGTTTTATGTGTATGCTGTTTCAAAGGGCATGGCTAACGCTGCCTCAGACTAGCCCGAAATGCCAATCTTTTATTTTGTTATGTGGCATTATCAGTGGCGGTTTTTAGCTAAAACCGTCACTGATACTCGTACTATCAGTGGCGGTTCTAGTAAAAAACCACCACTAATACTAGTATCAGTGGCGATTCTATCCAAAAACTGCCACTGATACTCAGAGTATCTGTGGCGATTCTAATAAAAAACTGCCACTGATACAAGATATCTGTGGCGGGTTATGGATAGAACCGCCACAGATAACCGTGTATCTGTGGCGGTTTGTGGCTAGAACCGTCACAGATACATGGCTATCAGTGGTAGTTTTTTACTGAAACCGCCACAGATAATGTATCTGTGGTAATTCAAAAACCGCCACTGATAATCCTCAATTATTAGTGCCACCAAATCTGTGGCGGTTCAAAAACCGCCACTGATAGCAGTTATGAACTACCACAGATGACCTTTTTCAAGGTAGTGTACAACTAGTCATCCCATGCAACCATCTGAAGCGGACACATCCATCTCCTCCTACGAACTTCAATATAAAATTCCTAAATAGCTTTAAAATAAGTCATAAATAGAAATTAGCAAAGGGATTTGTTTACAATTCTCAACCTAAAATTGAAAACTCTATTGACAAATACAGTCCAAAAAATAAAAGAAACTTAGCAGTTTGATTTTCATAGGAACACCAAAGTCCTAAATAACTCAAAATTCTGAATAAAAATTAAATGAAAATTAGCAATCATACAACCTAGTAGCTTTTTCTACCATATATATTTGTAGTGCTTTGGTTTGTTCCCTGTTGCGTGAGTACAAACGTTAATGGTTTGTTGTATAGCGATTCATCAATTAGGGAGCACTTTCTGTTCCTTGTAAACCTTGACACATCTATCTATTATATATTAAAAGTTCAAAAGAGTCGCTAAGAAAAAAAATAGGTTAGAAATTCTCACAAAAAAGCAAAACATCCATCCCTTAATTTGGTAGACCCTAATTACAGCCCGCCGTCGGTTCTTTTGTTCAAAATAAAAATATGCTAGAAATTCTCACAAAAATGTAAAATATCCGACCCTTAATCTGGTGGATGCTAACAAACTTAAATTATAGAAGCCATTGGATATTATTATTTAAAAGAAAACATCTAACCGTCCCAAAGGTATTATTAGCCTGATCATAATCAACTTGCGGTTGAAGTGTGAATCATTGTAAGATATGTGCAATGCTAGAATAATTATACTAATCAGTTTATATCATAACAACCAGATGCTAGCGATATGCTTCATGTTGTGCACGCTCAACTACTGCTTACTGGCGATCCTGGGCTACCTCTCATGTATGATGACGGCGTGCATGTTGTCCCAGGTCACTCAACCTCCCCGCGATGCAGCTCATCTCCAAGATTGCCATATACACGATGCTGGTCAACCCCTTTTCCAAGTATACATTGGTGGTCACACTGATTGCAATGGCCATCGAGGAGAGGATCGTGGCACAGGTCGGCAACAACAATATTACCATCTCAAAGTCCATGCCAAGTAAAATAAAAAATTACAAATATTCAAAATAAAATAAAAATAAAATTTAGATTGAAAGAAAGAGTCCATCTCAAATAAAAAATTAACATATATCCAAACTTAAAAAGGAATAAATTTTAGATTAAAAGAAAAAGTCCATCTCAAGTACAAAAAAATAACATATGTTTGAAATAAAAATTAGCATGTGGATTTATGTGTGCATTCAGAACTGAAACTGAAAAAGAAAGTCTACAAGAAGTACAATTCAAAAATGTGTAAATTCAGAATAAAAATCTAAAAGAAATTAACAATTGTTTAAAATATCAAACTAAGTGAAAAAGCAAAAATTTCATTCAGAATTAAATTTCCATAAATATGCTAATTGGAGAGAAAAATAAAATAAAATAAAATAAGGAATTTGGTTGTATGTATACAAATTAGGAATCGAAATATATTATGTAATAAAATTCTATGACATGTGGTTCACAATCGCTAAGTAAAAAGAGAATATGCTAATAATTCTCACCAAAAATAAAACATTCTAATCCTTTATTTAGTGGGCCTCCATGAGATGCAGAGATTGACAGGGTGATTCATTGTTGAGTGTTCACTTGACTATATTGGTATATGCTATGTGATGAGTATTATTAACATGTAGTATTGGCAAACATTGCAATAATGAAAAGCGATATGTCACTAATATAAATGTAAAATATTATGTTATACTATATTTATTGTTATGTTATTCAAGTATTTGAGGAAGAATAAACGGTCACAGGTGACAAGTATAAGGAAACAAAGTGAGTATTTTTGCTATTTTATAATATATATAATGTCAAAATATTATAAATAGAGTTCTGCAATGATCTATTTTTCAAAAAGCAAAATCATACGTATATTGCAAAGTCATTTAAACATACTTTAAGAATGATACCCGCGCAAATGCGCAGGCTATCTTGCTAGTTATTAATAATTGGAAGTTAAAGTTATAATCAAAATTAGATTGTACTTTCTAATCTCAGTATCTCTTACATTAAGTACTATTTTCATAATCTAAAATCTCAAAATTTTATCTTTTGAGATGGAAAATAAATACCTTATCTAGAAATGTAGCCCGTGTGAATTCATGGATTTTCGACTAGTATAATATAAAACGGTAGGATCATCCTGATCCCACTGTTTTCCCTCAACCAAAAAAAAAAAAAAGCGTCCGCAATGCACCTTATTCGTTCATATTAAGATGAGCAAAAATGAACTGCTCCTCGATGATCACGTTTCGGTAATTCACCCAAAATTAGGGTTTGATAAATGGTTGATATGCATACATATCGATTAAGAATGTAAGGGCTAGTTTGGCAAATAAAAAACTCTTTTGCAGGCCGAGAGATGGCAATGAGAACTTTCTCTCTGTGAGCAACGAGATGTTGCAGGTTATCCACGGACCTCCTATAAATACGCTTGTACTGTTGTCGCAAAGTGCAAACAACTCAAATGCACGGGCAGGCATCCATTGGTAGCATAGGCAATCTTAGTAGGTGGTGGATGGCGCCCATACGCACTGTCGGTTCCTCACTGCTCATAGCAATTTTCCTCACCTCCCTCTCAAGAAATTTCTCCCTTGCATCTTGCTTAGTTCCCACTGTGTCATCCCTTGACGAATCCAGCAGCGACTTGCACTCTCTCCTTTGTCTTAAGCTTCACCTATCCGACCATGTCGGAGTTCTGTCCTCATGGCAGAACGATTCCGTCGAATACTGCAGTTGGTATGGCGTCGCTTGCAGCAAGAGCCACGCAGATCGTGTCACCGCGTTGAACTTGGACTCCGTTGGCCTTGATGGCCAAATACCTCCTTGTATTGGAAATCTCACGTTCCTCACAAGCATCCATCTCCCTAACAATCAGTTAGAAGGTGACATTCCTTTCGAACTGGGGAATTTGCATCGCCTCAGTTACCTGAACCTCAGCTCTAACAAACTTAACGGTGTCATACCAAACTCTCTGTCCTCGTGCTCTCGTCTTAAGATCATTGATCTTGGGAACAACTCCCTCCACGGCGAGATCCCGACGAGCCTGAAAAATTGCTCAGACCTTGAGGAGATCTTATTGGACCACAACATGCTCCAGGGAAGCATACCAGAAGGTTTGGGCACGCTAACTAAGCTTTCAATTCTGTCTCTTGCTAAAAACAGCTTGACAGGAAACATTCCCCTTTCACTTGGGAGTAGCTCCTCTCTTACCGCTGTCATTCTCAAGAACAACAGCCTTACTGGAGGAGTCCCACCTCTCCTGGCAAATAGCTCATCACTTCAATGGCTGGATCTGGTGAATAATCGTCTCAATGGAGAGATTCCCCCATCACTGTTTAATAGCACTTCACTCCAAATCATAGCTCTTGCTGATAACAAATTGGTAGGGCATCTCCCGTCTTTCTCACAGATAACCACCTCACCACTGCAATATCTCATTCTGACGGGTAATGATCTCTCAGGCGCCATACCTTCTTTCACAGGGAACTTTTCCTTGCTTGAACGGCTCTTGCTTTCACAAAACAACTTCCAAGGAAGTATCCCAGCGAGTCTAGGTTGGATGGCCGACTTACAGATACTAGACTTGACATACAACAACTTGTCAGGGACTGTTCCAGTCTCTCTTTACAACATGTCATCTCTAATATACCTCGGCTTGGGTACCAATTACCTTGAAGGGGATTTGCCAGGTAACATCGGCTATACCCTTAAAAGCACCCAAACATTAATTATGCAAGGAAACCAATTCCAAGGTAAAATCCCTACTTCACTGGCTAATGCCACCAATCTTCAGGTGATGAATCTCCGTAACAATTCCTTCTCTGGTAATATTCCCTTCCTTGGCTCCTTGCCCAACTTAATTGAACTAAATCTAGGGATGAACCAGCTCGATGCCGGGGATTGGTCTTTCCTCAACACTTTGGCTAATTGCACACAGTTGGTAAGACTGTATTTAGATGCAAACAATTTGCGCGGGATCTTGCCAAGTTCCATTGCGAACATTTCGAAAAGCTTAGAGCATCTTTTCTTGAATGAAAATCAATTATCTGGTAACATACCTCGAGAGATAGAACAACTCACAAGCCTCACGCTTCTTTTTATGGACAAAAATCTTTTCACTGGAAATCTTCCACACTCACTTGGGAACCTTGTAAATTTGTTTGTTCTAAGCTTATCGGAAAACAAGCTTTCCGGACAAATCCCACCTTCAATTGGGAACCTAGGACAATTGAGTGAACTTGATTTGCAGCAGAACAAGTTGACTGGATCCATCCCTGGCTCTTTAGGACAGTGCAAAACGTTGGGCATGCTAAACCTTTCTTGTAACAGCTTTGACGGAAGCATTCCGAAGGAACTTTTTGAAATATCCACACTTTCCGAGGGTTTAGACCTCTCCCACAACCAGCTCTCTGGACCTGTACCACAAGAGATTGGCGACTTGATAAATCTTGATGTCCTTGATATTTCGAATAATCGTCTATCTGGACCAATTCCCACCACTCTGGGTAAATCCATCCACCTGGAGTCCCTCCACATGGAAGGTAACCTCCTGGACGGGACAATTCCTGAATCATTCAAAAGCCTGAGAGGTGTCACTGTGATCGACCTTTCAACAAACAACTTGTCTGGTGAAATTCCAGATTTCTTCGAGTCTTTGAGCTCTTTGAAGCTTCTCAACCTGTCCTTCAACAACCTTGAGGGGCCGGTACCAACAAGCGGCGTCTTTCAGAATGCAAGCGAGGTGTTTATCCAAGGAAATAAGAAATTATGCAGTAGCTCCTCACTCTTAGGATTGCCTCCTTGCAACACATTAGCATCCAAGAGAAGGCGTACGTCCTACTGTGCGAAGATAGTAGGACTTGTTGCTCTTGCTGTTGTTTCTTTATCATGTTTTGCTGGCCTTCTTTTGAAGAAGAGAAGGAAAGCCATGCAGCCGTGTCACCAATCCAGCAAGGAGTTTAAGAAGCTCTCGTACGCTGATCTCGAGAAGGCAACAAATGGTTTTTCGTCCGACAACTTGGTTGGCTCAGGAAAATATGGGTCAGTCTATGAAGGTAGATTTGAGTCAGAAATGCACGCAGTTGCGATCAAAGTTTTCAAGCTTGATCAATTCGGAGCTCCAAAGAGCTTTGTTGCTGAGTGCGAGGCCTTGAGGAACACTCGCCACCGTAATCTTGTAAAGGTTATTACTGCATGTTTAACATTTGATCCCATGGGACATGAATTCAAAGCTCTTATTCTTGAATTTATGTCTAACGGTAGCCTAGAGAGCTGGCTCCATCCAAATGTACCCACATATGGTTCGGAAAGAACATTGAGTTTAGGTTCCAGAATCGTTATAGCAGTGGACATGGCTTGTGCTTTGGATTATCTACATAACCATTGCATACCTCCCATGGTCCACTGCGATCTCAAGCCAAGCAATGTTCTTCTAGATGATGACATGGGAGCGCATGTTAGTGACTTTGGGCTAGCAAAGTTTCTTCACGGCTGCAATACTTCACTCATTAGCAGTTCTACAAGTGTAGCGGGGCCAAGAGGCTCGGTTGGATACATTGCACCAGGTGATTATTTTTTCTTACTGTGCAACTGTGCATCTTCATAATATTTTTACCTAATTATCTTGGTGTGCATGTGCAATTTTACTTTGTTTCCCCTTTCTTAGAAAAGCTTGTACGAATCTTCTGACTTAGCTAATTGTCTGGACAACTGAACACAATTTTGCAGAATATGCCTTCGGGAGCAAAATCTCAACAGAGGGTGATGTCTACGGCTACGGAGTTATCATCTTAGAAATGCTCACAGGGAAGCGTCCAACCGATGATATGTTCAATAATGGTTTGAACCTTCACAAATTTGTGGAAAAAGCATTTCCACATAAGATATTTGAGATTTTGGATCCTAAAATCGCCGCAGATTATGAAGATGAACATGATGGCTTAACTAATTTAGACCATGAAAATCGTGCTGTGGTCGGAATGCTAAGCTGCGTCACGCGGCTGGTTAAGCTTGGCCTTTCATGCTCTGTGGAGACACCTAAAGATCGGCCAACAATGCAGTTCGTGTGCGCTGAAGTCACCACAATTAAACAAGCATTTTCGGCATTACCTGGCTGACAAAAATGGCCAGCATTACTGTTATTGAAATGTTTCTGCTGCCTGGCGGCCTACACCTAGGTTGCCTACCTATACATGTTCTTACCAGATGGAATCACGCTATGTAGATTCTTGTTTTCCGTCTTAGCAAAATTTTAGTAGTGATGTATGTGTCGTCGTCTATGAGACTGTAAAGCAAGAGCATGTGTCGTGTAATGCACGTTCTGCATGTTAGTATAATCTTGTAGTTTGTTTCAGATTTCAGAGTTGTTTTAGTCGTTGTATGCAGTTAAGTCTGTTAATCTGCATTTAGTTGTTGGGCATGCTACAGTGTCTGTATCATTAAAGCTCCGGTTTAGTTGTTTTTTTTTAATTCGGTTTTGTTTTACTGGATAATCTTGAGTATAATGAAGAAAACCAGAAAAGACGTGTGCAGTTTTTTCACGTCGCAAAAGCTTTCTGCTGTTTTAATTTCCCACCATTGTCATAGTTTAGCTCTGAGTTCAGAGTTTTGCTCTACATTGCTAAGTTGTGACAGAGCAGAAGGTATTGCTTTGCATTGTCATGCGGATTTCAGATCCTGTCTCTGGCTGTTTCGACAAGTGGTACAGAGCTTTGTACAAGCGCGACAATGCACCACCTGCAGCTGCAGCTAGCGATCAATCTCTGGTAAGGGTAGCACTGACCGATCCATGACGTCTGATGTTAAAGCGGTGGCAAGAGGAATTCTCATCCAATACCCAATGCTTGATGACACAAACTATGGCCTTTGGGCTGTGAAGATGAAGATAATTCTCCGATTGCTTGGTGTTTGGGGAGGGGTTGAGGGCGATGCACTGATCAATGAGGAAAAGGATCAGGGCACCCTAGCCGCAATCAGTCAATCTGTTCCAGATCATGTCATGATGGCTATTGCCGGAAAGGAAACAGCGAAGGAGGAATGGGGAGCAATCCAAAATATGTGTATTAGAGAAGATCGTGTCAAGAAGGTAAGAGTGCAGGTACTGAAGCACTAATTTGATCGATTGATAATGGGTGATGGCGAGAGCATTGTGGAATTCTCACAAAAGTTGACCACTATGGTGGAAGAGATACGTTCACTTGGTACTGAGTTGAAAGATGTCACAGTTGTGGAAAAATTGTTCAATGCAGTGCCCGATCGGTTCATGCAAATCGTTGGTACGATTGAACAATTTAGTGATGTTGAGAGTATGTTGTTGCAGGAAGCAATAGGGCGCTTGAGGGTGTTCAAAGAAAGTACCAAAGGAAGGCGTCGTGGACATAGTGAGAAGGATGTGGAGCAGCTAATGCTTAACCACACACAGTGAGAAAATCTAACTGTGAAGGATAAGAAACATGGCGAGGCCACAAACTTTGGGACGAGGATGACAATTTGTCGTGGCCATGGTCAAGGACGAGGCTGTGGCCAAGGCCATGGATGTTATCATGAAGGAAACCATGGCGAAGATGGTGAAGAAAGAAAATACAAGAAGTTCGATAGGTCAAAGATTAAGTGTTATAATTGCGAGATGATGGGGCTTTTCTGAAGTGAATGCTGCAAGCCAAGGAGGGAACAAGCACATTATGTCGAGAAGAAGGATGACATTGAACCTGCATTTTTGTTGCCTGAGACATGCAAACTTGTTCAAATTGTCCAAAATGTAGAACATGTAGTTATGCTCAATGAAGATAAAGTGATCCCTAATTTTAGTAATGAAACAAGAGCTACTGGAGGTATGTGGTATCTTGTGCAAGACCATGTGGAGGTTTATCCTTATGTGTGATGAGTAATTGACGAGATTTGAGCTTGGTTTGATTTGAAATTGAGTTTGATTTGAATTAGATTACGATTTGAAGCAATTTGAGTGTTGGTTGCTTTTCCTAGTGCTACTGGCCTGGGGGCGGTAGCACCGGACCTTTGAGCGAAATTATGATTGATGAATGATTTTGGGATAATCATTGAATATATTTGTGGGCACTGCTATGTGAAAGGTTTTTCCTTATCTTTGATGGTTGCAGGGCGACGGTGCTAGATCATGGTGAGGCGGAGGATGACCAGGACTAAGCGAGGAGCGTCGGAGGTCCAGACGGTCGGGAGATCACCGGAAGATGATCGGAGACGGAGTCCGAGCAAGCCAAGAAGACAAGGAAAGGAGATGATGCTAGCTAGATGCCACGTGGATCAATGAGGGCCGTTGGATCGCCGTTTAGTTGATAGGTTAGCGGGTCTAGTTAGTATGCTTTGAAAACCGTGCAAGAAAACCCTTTGTTGGTGTGGGTTTTGAGTTAACCCTTGCATGGCTGTGTGAGTAGGTAAATCCTAGCCCTTAGATGAGTTCTCTAGGGTTGAGGGCTGCATCCAAGGGTGGTAGGTGGCCAAGAGTAGTATAAATAGGGGTGGAGGGGTAGCCTCCTCCCCTTGAAGGTTTTAGGCTGAGTTTGTTTAGGCTGGAGCTTGAGCTTATTTGGCTGGAGCTGAAAAAAGTTCTTTGGAGCCGGAAGAAGGCTCTTTGAATGGATGAGGATGGTAATTTTTTGTAAATAATAATTAAGTTGTAAGGGTACCAGGGAAGTGGGATTTTTAGAAGCTCCAGCCACCCCGAGAAGCATCGTTTTCCTTGCTTCTCTCGCGTAGTGCAAATTGGGCTAGAAGCTTCTTCTCTCCGTCTGGCTGGAAAAATACTGTTTGTTTTGGCTTGTGGCTTATAGAGGTGTAGAAGCCAAATAAGCCCAAGCTCAAGCCAAAACAAACTGAGCCTTAGAGGTTTTTATGCTCCTTTGAGCTTGCCCACTTTGTTGTGAGGCTTTGTAAAGCTCCTCCTTCCAGAAATGCAAATTTTTTTCATTCATGCTTGAATTTACATTACGCACTTACTTTATGTCTTAAATTCAGCATCTAAATTCAGCATTTAATTTTTTGCAATTTACTTTCTCGTAATTTACTTTCTTACAATTTAGATTTGCCTCCCCTCCTTCTAAATGCTGATCTTAGATGTTTTGAGTGTGTTCATATGATTTTACATCTCTTTTGCACTCTAGGATAGAGTAGAGATCATCTTTTCTATCAAGTTGCAACTCTGTCCAGAACTTGTTCTTCACGTAGTAGTCAATATTTGATTTTTGGAAAAAATCTAGAAAAATATTTTTAAGTGATTCCTATTGGAGAAGATGTGGGACTCTCATATACATCTGTAGAAAAATTTGGAGTCCACTTGTTGCACCATTTGGGCGCCATGAGGTGAAAACCGAGTCCCAAACTTTCGTTTCAAGTTCCTGACTATCTGTGTTCTTTGATTTTTTTATCATTTTTTGTATGGATTTTGAGGTGAAATTTGGTGGAGTTCTTCATGACTCATTTCTCATAGGGAGAAAAATTTTAAAAAAATTTTGAGCACCAGAAACCCACCAACCACCTGTTCTAATTGAGGACAGTTTCTAGAAAATCTACTTTTGCTTTTCTCAAAGTGACTTTTGTGATTTAAATTGATCTCCTTTCTAAAAGTAAAAGTTGAATTGATTCCTTTTTATTTTGGACACTAGACAACCAGGATTGTGACTCAAAAATCCCCATATATTCTATGGTACTCATCTATGCAAGTTAGGGGTACATATAGTTATCTAGTTGTTCGGGTTTTTCACGATTTCCTTTGCGCGATCTTTTCAAGGTATTAGTTGGAGTATTTTGGGTGAAAATTTTATTTGAGACTATTCACCCCCCCTCTATTCGCCATCTCGATCCTTCATCTTGATACAGGTGCAAGTAACCACATGGTTAGATCCAAAAACTCTTTGCGAATTTGATGAAACAATCAAAGGTAATCAGTAAAGTTTGGAGATGGATCGATTGTGAATATTTGTGGGCTTGGTTGGCATTGTTAAACTGCAGGAACAACGAACTCAATGTGCTCCGTAGTATATTACATACTGTCGGCGTATTTCGCCTGACAGGACCCCGTCAACGAACAGGATTGACTACTCCCAAGATGGAAGGTATGGTTCGGTAGAGGGCGTCTTCGTGGCCAGAAACCCTAATGACTCTCGCACGGTGGATCCGGGGGATCAATAGATCAAGGGACACGGTGATGTACCCAGGTTCAGGCCCCCAGCGCGGGTAATAACCCTACGTCCTGCTAGACCTTTGTTGAGGAAATATGGAGGCGATTACAGCGGTTCTTCTGAATCCGATCTAAGTTTTTCCAATCTCTAGCTTCGATCCCATTCTTCCTGCACTGGGGCGCCCTTATATAGACAGGTTGGCCCGGGCAGGTGAGAAGGTGATGCTATACTGATCTACGACTCATTAATTACACCCATCATTTGAGCCTTATCTCACTGACCCATGACTCATTTATTACGCCCGTCGTTGTAGCCTTGTCCTTCAAGCCCCATTTAATGCCGCTGCGTGGCTTCGCCCGGGATATGACACTCCTGCGACGGGTTTGGTGAGAGGCATCAGAGGGATGGGCCGTCGTCGTGTCGATAGCAGAATTCTTCACAATTAATGGCCCTGACGCGGCATGTTAGGGGAAGGAGACTTCGAGGGGAAGCCTTCTCCTCATTCCTTTGGTTGCCTCCGTGGCCTAACGAGTGGGGCCCGATCGTCCGCCCGCTCGCCAGGCCGCCACGTGGGCTTCCTACCCGGCGGGTAGGGCATGATCGCCCACCTGCCCGCCAGGCCGCCATGTGGGCTTACCTCCCGGCGCGCAGGGCATGATCGCCCACCTGCCCGCTAGGCCGCCATGTGGGCTTACCGCCCGGCGCACAGGGCATGATCGTCCACCTGCTTGCCAGGCCGCCACGTGGGCTTCCCGCCCAACGGGCAGGGCATGATCGCCCACCTGCCAGCAGGCCGCCACGTGGGCTTACCGCCCAGCGAGTAGGGCATGATTGCCCACCTACTCGCCAGGCCGCCACGTGGGCTGGGCTGCTTTTTGGGCCCACTAATCTGCGGCAGAGAGGGTACCCCGGTGCAAAGTACACCGACAGTAGCCCCCGGGTCCGTCCTAGAATGCGCGCCAGTTTCTTTTTAGACCTCATTTAATGTCGGTGCGTTCCTGGATGGGCCCACCACTTCTGAGCATGCAACCGTCTCTGTCCTCCCCACTTCCGCCAAATTTTCTTGGGACCCAAAACGCCGTGTCCTTTTGCCTGCTCGCGAACCGTCTGCGTGGGGGGCCTATATATATATGCGCCCCCAACTAGCAGTTCACGCCTTCTGATTCTTGCGCACCTTGCTCTTTGCTCTTTCATCTTCCTCGCCTAAAAACCTTGCCTCTGCATGAATGGTGCAACCTTCTTTGCTTCCTTCCACCGCTAGCACGGACAGGGTAGGCCTGCTCTGCAAGATGGCACCCGAGGGCTCCCTCCACCTTCACCAGAGAACCCTCGTGCCAAGCTGGAGCCAGGGGAGATCATCGTCTTTACCTAGGGGCTTTTGGCGGGACTGGTGCTGCCATTCTCTGAGTTCTTCCTCACCGTCCTTCACTTCTACGAGGTCCATCATCTCCATCTCTCCCCCAACTCCATCGTTATCCTCTCCACCTTCGCCTACCTCTGCGAGATGTTCGTAGGGGTGATGCCCAACCTTCCTCTCTTCTGCTACTTCTTCACCTGTCGTAGCTCCCCTAACAGCGGGATCGTGGGGAGCTGCCACTTCCGTCTCCATGATGGTCGGCCCCTCGCTACATTCCCTTCCAGCCAAGATCCAACTGGAAGTCGTGGCGGGGCGACTGGCTCTACATCGGCGACGATAGCGGGGTTGGCCTCTTTGGGGTGCCCTGCGCGCGGGCGAAGTCCGTGAAAGCTGGAGTTCACCCGTTGAGGAGACGGTGGAGCTCCTGGCGATGGTGACCCGCATCGACCGGTTGCGGGACACCGGCCTGATTGGGGCGCTGGTGGTCCGGGATTTCGTGGCTCGGAGGATCAGCCCCCTCCGTCGTCGTGCCCCACCCCGCATGGCGATATCTGACGGACGATTTACATAGCGATATCGCACCCAAGCCGTAAGTCCTGTTGCACTTCTTTCGAATGCATATTCCTCTTCGCGGTCACCATCAACTAATATTCTTGTCTTCTTTTTGCGCCAGGCAGGGGAAATCTGGATGGCCCCGCCATCTCCAGATGGCTATCCGGGCTGCTCCCGCCAGTACCGAGCGGCCTGGACTTTCCCACCGAGGCCCGACTACTCTGCGATCTAGAGTCCGCGGAGCGGCTTCAGATCATCAATCTGTTCCCGGCGATGGACTCCACCGGCCCCGCCGCAATGCCGGCCCGTGGCCCCTTGGTGATTAGGGACCACCGGCCGACGATCGAGCCTTGAGCAAGCGGTCGATCTCCGGGCGCCGGCGCGGACCCCAAGAGGGCTCGCTGACTGGGGCAAACTCCCGCCATCGTCTCCATTGCTTCATGAAGCGCGCTCGGAGCGGTGGCATCTTCATCTGGGGCGGCGACGCCCGTCGCCCCTCCTCCGGCACCGGCTGCACCGACGCCGACTCCTGCGGCGCCGTCCTCATTGGCACCGGCTCCACCGGTGCCAATTCTAGCGGCGCCGACTCCAACCGCTGCTGGTGCCCGCCCGAGCGGGCTTGCGGTTCTAGCTACCTCCTTCAGCTTCAAGTCGCCCCCGAGGGAGGCTCGTCACGATGCCCGGCACCAGCAGACATCTGCGGCGCCAATAGATCTGATGGGGACTTCGCTCAAGGGCGCTGGTGGCTCCTAAGCGGTCGATCGACGTTCTTTGGCGCCAAAGACTTCTATTCCCCGCTCGTCGTCCTTGCCGCCGCCCACCGCTTGAGTCGCTCCTTGCCGAAGCTTGGCGAACGCTCTCGGCATGAACGCTCTCCTCGGCAGCCACCAACATGAAGCCCAAACGTTGCAGTAGATGGCGGCACTGCACGGGGAGCTGGAGAGGAAGGAGGCGCTGCTGGCCCAAGAGAGGGCCACTGGGGCAACCCTGCTCGCCCGAGCGCAAGAGGCTAAGGCAGCGCAGAGGCAGGCGGCAGAGGAGCAGCGTTGCGCGCTACACAACCTCGTGGTCATGCTCCGGCCATCTTATCAGTGCATGGCGAGGGCCTTGGAGCCGCTGGGCGTGGATCTTCGGGAGTCGCTCGAGCCCATGGCGATGCAGTACGCCCACTGCATCACTCGGGCTGCCGCGGCGCTTTCCGGCCTACCAGCCACCATGACCGCCCGCTTCATCCAGAAAGGGCAGCAGGTTGCCATGGCCACCGTGACCTTCGTACTGGCGTGCTACGCTAGCCGCGACGCCACCTTCAACCCAATGATCGTCGCGGACGGCATTAAAGGAGACGAGGCCCAGGCGTAGGCGCGCGTGCACGAGGTTGCGGAGCACATCGTCGACATGATGGCGGTGGAGGGCCCGAACCTCGACGCGGTGGCAGCGGGGCCGGAGGTCAAGGAGGACGATGGGCACATCTAAGTCGCCAACGACGACGGATGGCCCAGGCCGCTTCTTTTGTTTTCTTCATTTCTTTTTTGTTCCTACTTTCCTATATGCCAGAACAATCTTAACAATTGTAATGAAATTGGCATTTTCTGGTTTTACCTGTGCATGTTTGTCTATTCGCGTTTTGGTTGTGTTTGCTCAACTCAATCATCGGGCGATCAGCCCCAGCCTTGCCATGATGCGAACCTAAACACTCAGGTTAGGTTGATACTTAGGCATTTTTTGAGTGATTGCAATAATACGAACAAAGATTACGCAAAATATGCAGGAAGTAGACAAGCAAAGTCTTAAGTCTTTGCGCAAGGTTGTCACTGACTCCTGCCCTTTTAGAACTTATATCCTTATGATCTCTTAGAACCTGACCGCAACGTTGCGCAACAAGGCAGCAGGCTCCTAGGAGCGGTATCGGGCCTGCGGTGCTCACAGTGACAGCAAGCGGTGCTTCGCGGAGCCAACCCGAGGTGTGCGAGCCGCGTTTGAGTCACCGTGCCGCACTCGCACTCCCGATCACCCGTCCTTGCGACGCAAATGCTAGGCTTTTCCTTTTATCAACGAGGAGCCATCAGTTATCGGGGCGATGATGACCACACATAACTTCGACCCAACAGGTGTAGACACGAAGATAAGTCGATAATGCTAAAGCGGCGACTTATCTTGGTCCAGAAACCGCCGGCGACCAGCCCCGGTGCTGTCACAAAACCTAACACCGTGGCGAGCGTGATGTGCCGCCTACCCACCGAACTACCACAGGCCATCTTGGATGCTTGAATTAGGTCGGTGCTCGGCACTTCATCTGCAATTGCACGTAGCTACTGAAAGCACAAGTAGGCGTTACGCAAAGCATGCAGGAAATGTATTACAGAACGCAAGTTCTTGCGTGGGTATGTCATGGTCCCTTTCTTTGGCATTTAGATCCTTGTGATTCGGAACCAGCCTGCGGCGTTCCGTGGCAAGGCAGCAGATTCCCAGGAGTGGTATCGGGCCTGCAGTGCTCGCGGTGATAGCCAGCGGTGCTTCGTAGAGCCAATCAGAGGTGTGTGAGCCGCGTTTGAGCCACCGTGTCACACTTATGCTCCTGGTCGCCCGTCCTCACACGACGCGAATGCCAGGTGTTACCGCAGATCGACAAGGAGCAGCCAAACCGCCGAAACTCATGACACCCCTGCGAAATATTACCCACCAGGGGACATGCAAGGAGTATAAAGAAGAAGCCTTTAAGGCAAATGACTTCGCTAACCACCAGCAGTCGCCGATCAGCCGGGGGAAAACTCGCCCACACAACCGATCAGAGCGAACTACCGGGTACTTACAGTTTTTAGGGGTAAAATTTTTGCAACAACTCCACGTTGAAGGAGTTGGCCAGCTCTTGATCATCTTCAGTGGCCAACAGGACCGCCCCGGGTCGAGATACTGAGACCACCTTGAAGAGGCCCTCCCACCGTAGAGACAATTTGTGGAGCCCGGTATGCATCTGGATTCTATGCAAGACCAGGTCGCCCATTGCCAGTGTTCTCTCATGGACCCGGGTGGCGTGGTACCGCTTGAGACTTTGATGGTACCTAGCGGCTCGCAAGGCCGCCCAGTAGCGCACCACCTCCAGAAGGTTGACATCTTCTCCGCGGTGGTCTTCTTGTCCTTCCTCGCTGAACGCCGAGATGAGCGGCGAGCCGAGCGACAGCTCGGATGGGAGGACGGCTTCGGCGCCGTGGACCAGGAAGAAAGGCGTTACTCCAGTCGCCCGACTAGGTGTGGTCCGGAGCGACCACAACACAGCTGGGAGTTCTTCCGTCCACTACGCTCCCCGCTTATGGAGTCGATCGAATGCTCTGGTCTTCAAGCCCCTCAACACCAGCTCGTTGGCACGCTCAGCTTGGCCATTGCTCTTGGGATGGGCCACCGAAGCAACGCATACCTTGGTGCCCATCTCATCACAAAACTCCAGGAAGGCCGCGCTGGTCAAATGAGTGCCGTTGTCAATGATGATGCGATTGGCGACTCCAAAGCGGGTGAAGATCCTGTGGATGAACTTGATAGCAGCGGAAGCCGTGATGGCACGTACTGCTTCGGCTTCGACCCACTTGGTGAATTTGTCGATGGCGACGAACAAGTGGGTGAAGCCCCCCGTGGCCCACGAGAACGAGCTCAGGATATCTAGCCCCCAGACCGTGAATGGCCAAGAGAGCAGGATGGTTTGTAGAGCTTGGGCTGGTCGGTGGATATGCCTGGCGAAGAATTGGCATGCTTCGCATTTCCTCACCAGCTCACAAGCATCTGGAGGCGATAGGCCAATAAAATCCTTGGCGGGCAGCTTTGCGACAAGCGTCCCGGCGGACATATGGCTCCCGCACATGCCTCCATGGATATCGAGAGCAATCGCTCCCCTCTTCGAGTGATGCACTTGATGAGAATTCTGTTTATACTCCGGCGGTATAGGTCCCCACCTACCAGAGTATAGCACTTGGCCTTGCGTGCAATTTTCTCAGTTGAGGCATCGTCGTCGGGAATCACTTGGTCTCGCAGGAAGGCTAGGATAGGATCCATCCACTGACCTTCCTGGCCAAGAGTGGCGATCACACGGTGATCGCCCGGGTACTCCGCTTGGTCAAGCTTTTCCCCGGGTGACGCATCGGCGGCACCGCCGCCTTCCCTCCCAGACCTGGGGGCTGAGGCGGGTGTGTTGCCTACCCTCCCTGAATCGGAGGCCGTGACAGCTGCACTGCCCTCCCCGCCTGAGTCAGAGGCCGCGACGGCTGCACCATCGTCCCCGCCTAAACTAGGGGCAGTGATGGACGGTCGCGATAGTCTTTCTTCAAAGACCCCGATAGGGATAGAGGTTCTTGAGGACGCGAGCTGCGAAAGCTCGTCCGCCATGTGGTCGTCGCGCCGAGGGATATGGATATATCCCAATCCTTCGAAGTGGTGCTCCATCTTCCTGACCTCCGCCAAGTAGGCGGCCATGATAGGGTCAATGCATTGAAATTCCTTTCGCGCTTGATTGATGACCAGCAGGGAGTCGCCTTTGACTTGGAGGCGCCGAACGCTTAATGCCGAGGTGGCGAGCAGCCCTGCCAGCAGGCCCTCGTATTCAGCGATGTTGTTGGTGGCCTTGAAGTCGAGGGCGACCATATACTGGAGGATGTCATCGGTTGGGGAGACCAGGACAACCCCATCCCCCACGCTTTCGAGCCTAAAGGAGCCGTCGAAGAATAAAGTCCAAGGGGAAGGCACGGGGGTTTCTTCAGCTTCAGGAGCGGTGGGAGTCCATTCGGCAACAAACACCGCCAGCTTCTGGCTCTTGATGGTGGTGCGGGGTACAAACTTTAGACGAAATTCCCCACTCCTTCGACCACTTAGCGTCTGACCTTCCGCTTCCGGTTGTGAAGGATTTCTCGCAGGGGGTAGACAGTGAACACCGTGACTTCTCGTCCTTGAAAATAGTGCCGCAGCTTCTGACGCCACCAAGACAGCGTACAACATCTTCTGGCGCTATGCGGGTATCTGGTCTCTGCCTCGTGTAGTACCTTGCTGAGTAGACCGGCTTCTGGACGCCTTCCCTCTCCGCCACTAGTACCGCGCTCACCACTTCTTTGGGGTAGCGGCGATGTCTGAGAACAATGGTTCGCCAGGTGAGGCGACCAAGACAAAGCGGGAGGAGAGGTACTGCTTCAAGTCTTCGAATGCTCGTTGAGCCTCCTCGATCCACTTGAAGTGGTTCATCTTCTTCAGCAGCTTGAAAAGGGGGGCTTCTTTCTCCCAAGAACAATAATCGCCCAAGAGAGGCGGCGACCACCGAGCCTTCGCACTGCTTGAGCGAACCGGTGGCTTCATGTGTTCAATAGCTGCTATCTTGTCGATTGGCCTCAATGCCCTTTGCCTGACACGAGGAACTCTAACGACTTTTTGGATCGCCGAACACGCACTTCTCGGGGTTGAGCTTCAAGCAATTCTTAGGAGGTTGGCAAAGGTCTCCTCCAGGTCTTCAATCAGTTCTTCACTCTTTTTAACTTTTACGAACAAGTCGTCAATGTACACCTCAAGATTGTGCCCTATTTGTGGACGGAAAGTAATATGCATGGCGCGTTGATAAGTAGAACCAGCATTTTTTAACCCAAAAGCCATTCTAATATAACAATAAATGCCCATGGGTATTATAAAAGCAATTTTTTCTTCATCTTCCGCCGCCATGCTAATCTGGTGGTACCCTGAGTACGCATCCAAAAAGCACAGCAGCTCACATCCCGTCGTCGAGTTGACGATGAGATCGACGTGTGGCAAGGGCAAGGCCGGGCGCAGCTCCTGGTTCGACACTTGGAGCGCCCGGAACGCCTCAAAGGACAGGAGGTTGATGGAGCTCCCTCCGTCCATCAGCACTCACCCAAGCTTCACATTTCGGATCGTGGGTGAAACCACGACCGGAAGGTGGCCTATGCCGGCAGTGCTCTCAGGGTGGTTAGCCCGATTGAAGGTGATCGGCTCCTCTGACCACTTCAGCATCCGACACGCCCCTGAACTCGACGCCGTGGTGCAGACTTCCCTCCTCAGCCGCTTGTAGGACGCTTTGGAGGGGTAGGTGGATGAGCTATCATGAATGTACGCCATGGCGTGGTCCGCCTGCTGGAAGGCCAGCGAGGCGGGGTCTTTGTCTTGGTCGTCGTCGTGAGGGCTGCGCTCCTTGAGCCGCTGCTCAACCATCTTACTAACAACCTGGCAAATGTCCAGGTCGTGGGTGTTGGTCCTATGGATTGGGCAGAAGGGCTCGCCCTCCTTCTCCTCGCGGCGGTCGTTCCTCCGACCGCAGCGGTCACCACGCTAGCCTCGGCGGTCATCCCACCAGTCGCGACGGTCATCCCGCCGGTCACGGCGGTCACGCCTTCGCAGCCAGGAGTCTTCACGCTCGCGCTCAGCGGTCAGGACCTGCCTAGTCTCAACCGCTTCACGCTTTTGCGCCTTTTTGCTCGCAGGACCGGGGCCCCTCGAGGTCCTAGCTTCGTCCCCACTGCGTCCTCGCACGGCGCCAGACACCGGCCCCCGAACCTCTGCCGCCCGCGCGCACTTGTGCGCCAGGGAGAAGAGCTCGGAGATGGTGGCGATGTCGCGGGTCGCCATCTTTTCCCGCATCTTGCGATCGCGAATGCCTCTTCGAAAGGCAATGACGACCGACTGCTCCGAAATTTGGGGAATCATGTTGTGACAGTGGCAGAATCGCCGAATGAAGTCGCGCAACGACTCCCCTTTTTCCTGCTCGAGGGCATGGAGATCATCCTCCACGCCCGGCTGTGCGAAGGAGCCTTGGAAGTTGGCGATGAAGAGGCCGCACAACTCCTCCCACGAGCGCACTGATCCTCACGGGAGGTTCAACAGCCAGGACCGGGTGGACCCCGTCAAGGCCGTTGGGAAGTAGTTGGCCATGGCCATCTCAGACCCGCCAGCGGCATGCACCACCATAGTGTAGATCTGCAAGAACTCCTTTGGGTTGGTGGTGCCATTGTACTTCTCGATGGAGGCTAGGCGAAACCTTTTGAGCCACACCACACAGCGCAGCCGTCGGGAGAATGCCTCGCATCCGACGCCGTAGGGGGAATCCTGTCGTCCACCTAAACCCCGGCCCAGAGACCATGCCGGGAAGTGCGGATCGTGACTCCCCAAAGAGTCGGAGGAGCGAACTTCCTCCTCGCTCTGAAGGTGAGAGTCGCGAGAGGAACTCTCACCCTCAGGGACCATCCGTCCGTCACGAGCGTGATGACGTTGCAGGTGATCACGCAAATCACCGCCGCACCGCCGGCGATGCTTCTCCAGATGGACCCTCAGGTCCTCACGGCTCCTCGCGGAGCTGGGACCTTCTTCTTGCACGCCCTTTCCCTTACTCTGGCCCCCTGGCTAGGGCGCTTCCTACTTGGGCGGCTGGAAGCATGGGTGTGATCGACGTGCACCCTTGGTTGAGGGGTACCGACGGTCCCCAACCGGTCGGGCATCCCTACACGGAGCTGGGCCGCATCTATGAGGCCAGCAATGTCCCGCAACCACGGCGTGGCCAACAATGTCCCGCAGCCACGGTGTGGCCAGGGTGTCTCCTGCAAGTTCAACCGGAGGGTGGTCCAGGAGGAGACAGACCACATGCAAGTTCTGGGTCGGAGTGGTGGCCTCCATGGCCAGCCGACGCCGAACCGGAAGTTCGGCCGCTGTTGGGGAGGGGCACCGTCGCCCTCCTGCGGGGGCGGCATGAGGCGATCCCTCGTCCGGCGAGAGTGTCAGGACGTGTTCTGGGCGCTGCTAGCCTCCGCCGCCTCTTCTTCTGCTGCTGTCGCGAACTTCGCCATCACCAGATGCAAGGTCCTTTCGACGGAAGATCGAATCCATCGGGCGAGATGGTGGGTGAGCCAACCACTAGCCCCCCTACAGCGCGCCCCGCCGGCGTATTTCTTTGACAGGACCCGTCAACTAAACGAGGTTGACTACTCCCGAGATGGAAGGTATGGTTCGGTAGAGGCGTCTTCGTGGCGAAACCCTAATGACTCTTGCACGGTGGATCTCGGGGATCAACAGATCAAGGGACACGGTGATGTACCCAGGTTCAGGCCCCCAACATGGGTAATAGCCCTATATCCTGTTAGACCTTTGTTGAGAAAATATGGAGGCGATTACAGTGGTTCTTCTTGATCTGATCTAAGTTTTTCCAATCTCCTGCTTCGATCCCACTCTTCCATGCACCGGGGCACCCTTATATAGACAGGTTGGCCCGGGCAGGTGAGAAGGTGACACTATACTGATCTACGACTCATTAATTACAGCCATCATTCGAGCCTTATCTTCTTGACCCATGACTCAATTATTACGCCTGTCATTTGTAGCCTTGTCCTTCAAGCCCCATTTAATGCCGTTGCGTGGTAGCCGCCTCGTCCGCCGGGATATGACACTCTGCGGCGGGTTTGGTGAGAGGCGTTAGAGGGATGCGCCGTCGTCGTGTCGATAGTAGAATTCTTCGCAATTAATGGCCCTAACGCAGCATGTCAGGGGAAGGAGACTTCGAGGCGATGCCTTCTCCTCATTCCTTTGGTTGCCTCCGTGGCCTGACGAGCGGGGCCCACCCACTCGCCAGGCCGCCACGTGGGCTTCCCGCCCGGCGGGTAGGGCATGATTGCCCACCTGCCCGCCAGGCCGCCACGTGGGCTTACCGCCCGCCAGCGGGGCATGATCGCCCACCGCCGCCAAAGCCGCCACATAGGCTTCCTTGCGACAGGCAAGGCATGATCACCCACTGTCTGCCAGCCGCCACGTGGGCTTACCGTCCGTATGCCAGGGCATGATCGCCCACCTACTTGCCAAAGCCGCCACTTGGGCTTCGCTCGTGAGGCAGGCATTATCGCCTACTTGCCCGCCAGGCCGCCACGTGGGCTTACCGGCCGGCGAGCAGGGCATGATCACCCACCTGCTTGCCAGGCCGCCACGTGGGTTGGGCTGCTTTTTGGGCCACTAATCTGTGGTGGAGAGGGTACCCCGGTGCAAAGTACACCGACACATACCATGACTTAAGAGTAGCATTATAAGTCTTGGCTAGCAAGATGAGAATGGGAGTAAGATAATTGTGGAAGATGGAGTCATGTGTATCTACCATCGAGAAGGAATGCTCTTGGCTTGGCTAAAAAGGTCACAAAATATATTGTATGCTCTTGATCTAAAGGTGACCGAACTAGTGTGTCTTCTGTCAAGAGCTGGTGACAGGCATGGTTGTGGCACAAAAAATATGAACACCTAAACTTCAGAGCTTTGAGGAATCTCATAATCAAGGAGATGGTGGAAGGAATGCCTATAGTTGATCACGTTGAGCAATTTTTTGAAGGGTGTTCACTAGGAAACAGCACAGACAGTCATTCCCTTCTTCTGCTTTGTACAAAGTTAAGAAGAAACTGGGGTTAGTGCATGGTGACCTGTGCGACAAAATTACACCCGTCATGCCTGCAAGTAATCAATACTTTCTGTTACATGTGGATGATTACAGCAGGTATGTGTGGGTCGAATTACTCAAGAGAAAAGATGAAGCACTTCAGTGTTTCAAGAAATTCAAAGCAGCAGTTGAAAATGAAAAGAATTTGAAAGTAAAGGCACTTCGAACCGATAGGGGAGGAGAATTCATTTCAATTGAGTTTGTAACTTTTTGTGAAGCGGTAGGGATTAAGAGATACACTACAACTCCTTATTCTCCATAGCAGAATAGGGTGGTGGAGCATCAAAATCAAACTGTGGTCGAGATGGTTCGAAGTATGATGAAAACTAAATCCATACGGGGCAATTTTGGGGTGAGGCAATGAAGACTACAGTGTATACACTGAATAGAGCACCAACTCAGAGTCTAGATGGAATTACTCCATATGAGGCTTGGCATGATCGAAAACCAAAAGTTCATCACCTTAGGACTTTCGGTTGTATGTCACATGTGAAGATTGTGAAACTCAGGCTCAAGAAATTGGATGATAGAAGTATTCCCATGGTTTTATTTGGTTATTCAAAAGAGTCCAAAGCATATAGAGTATATGGTCCAAAAAAGAATAAACTTCATGTTACTCGAGATGTTATATTCGAAGAAGATAAACAATGGCACTGGGAAGTGCCTGAGGGTGCAAGCACTGCAATGTTCACTTGGCATTATCCTACTGTCATTGTAGTATCTCAAAAATCGGGTGTTGAATCTTTAGACAGAGGTGTTGAAACCTAGACAAGTCAATTTAGTCCTGATCAAGAACCAAGTTGTAACATCCTGAAAATTCTGAACAGTGAAATGCTATAATATGAATTTGCATTTTGAGTATTTTTGAGTTTCATGGAATTTATGGCTTTTCTTGAATTGATTTCTTGGATTTTGGGTTGCAAAGACGAGTAAAGGAAATGGGAGAAATTAAAAGAACTAAAAGAAAGATTGGGAATAAATTATTTCTGAATCCAGATTGATGAAGAAATCAATCTACACACTGATAAGAGATACAAATGTCAAGTTGAATATTAAAAATGCAAATGGAGGATAGTTGACTAGAAACAGTGCATCATCTGAAATTTCGAAAAATATCCAGAGCTGATCTTCAGCTGAAAAATTTACCAAGTCACCTTTGATACAGTATTTACCATTGGTAAAAATCTCAGAGAGTTTTCAGATGGGATAAAGCCCTAAATAATTCTAAAACAGAATGAAGCAAAAGCTGAAAAATAGAATGTCAGAATTTTTATAAATTAATGGAGCAACATCTTGAGCTGAAAATTTTATCTAAGAATCCTTGTCTCGAATCCATTTGAAAAACAAAGTTTCAAAAATTTTATAAAAGATTTGAGGTGTCTGGTAATTCGAATACAGAGATGGGAACTTAGTGCACCATTCAATGTTAAAATTTTGATAAATCTCATACTGAGTATTTTCACCCCACTCTTCGCCTGAAGATTGTCCATTGCCAGAAGAGTGTATGCAGAAGTGGGCAAAATGTGCTAAAGAAGCTTAGTGGAAAATTAATGCAAGTCCTTTGCATTTGACCAAAATCCAGCCTTAAGCAAATGCTTGCCCTCACTGCCATGTGGGTCCAGTCCCACCAGTCAGCCTCTTCTTTGATTGTTTTGCTCCGGTTCTTCTCCTCCTCGAGCGAGTTGCTCTCGCTCTCTCTCTGGTTTTGGCCGAGTCATGCGCCTGCTCACCGTACTGAAGCTTCTCCCGAGTCACTCAGAGGCGCCTGGGCTCACACGATGGCGTGCTTGCTGCCATGGCTCGAGGCAATCTTTGCTTTCAGCCCTCGCCTGTGACTCTAGGGGCAATTGCACCGGTGATTCACTTCGAGGTTCATCTGTTAGCTCGCTCCAAGAAAACCATTCCGCATCACCTAAAGCCTCCTGAACCAGTGCCAACTTCCTCTCTCAGCCAGCACTGCCTTTCTTCTTCCTCTCGCCATTTCTGCGCCAAGAATGGAGTGCAGAACCAGGGCCTTAAGGTCATGGTGGACTTTGTGAATAGGTTGGATGGGCACTATGTTCAGTTGGCACAGGAGCTTCTGGAGACGCGGAGGCGTGTGGCGTTTCTGAAACTCACCGGCCATAGGGTAGCAGTGGTGCAGTTTCTCCTACTGTGTTGAGTATTGGAGAGTCACAGATTCCAGCTGCTTGTCGTCCTCCACCAGCTTCTTATGTCAATACTCCGGGAGTGCATCGTGGGGCTAGGATGTCCAATCTAGGAAGTTGTCCCCAACTTGTGAATGACAAAAATATAAATCCTAGCAGCACCTGCACCTATCGACTGAAGCTCCCAGGTTGTTCAGGCAAGGAGTGCACCTTTAAGGCTTTTGGGAAGAGCGGTGACCATGCGAATCCTCTTCTGGACCTCTGTGAAGAAGTGGAAGGGTGTCAGGTTGGGGTAGAATTGTAGGAGGTAGAATGAAGGTGGAAATTGTAAGTCCTTTTGTAATGTTGTGTAATATAGGATGAAGGTGGCAGTAGCTTTTGTAAGTACTGGGAAGTCTGTGAATGTAAGTTGAGCAAAGTAGTAGCAGGAATGTTAGTAGTCTGTAGCTTAAGTGATGCAAAGTAATAATAGTGATGCTAGTAGTTTGTAAGTGCCTTTTGTTCGGTAGCAAATGTTTATTACTACTCTTGCTGCACCTTAATCTTTCGGATGGCGATTCGGTTAAGCGGGCAATGCTAGTCGAAATTAGCGAGGACTTAGGACAGGAAGAAAATCAAGCTATGTTCACAATCGAGTGACGATTGTTGGCTTCAAAGTGCAAGCGCATGCTACTACCATCTGCGAGGTCGTGCGTTGCGCCAATTGAAGCATTGCTATCCCCTCGAGTCGGGCGGTTCAAGAAGCGGGAAGGAAGTTGATGAGGAAGATTTGCGGGCTTATGGGATTAATATAACTAACTACATCCGGTCACAACAAAATCACATAAGCCCAAGAGTTCGGAGGACTGGAAATAGGCGTGAGTATTTGCGCGAGTTTCGCCTACTTGGCAGTGATGGCGCCTCCTTCTAGTCCGTCTAGCTCGGGAGCAGGCGTGGCGCGGATCCACCACCTCCTTATCCTTGATTGATGGCGGTGGGTTAGCTCAGAGTAATTCCGACTAATAGATGAAACAATCCTAATCCCGAATGTTAGTACTAAAGTAAAGTAGTTTGGATGTAACAGCTCTATGTATATGTGCATACTAGATGATCAATTATGTGTATTTTGCAAGTAATATGTGACTACTGTTATGACCTTTGAATGTGTATTATGACATTTGGATGTGTGTTGTGACTTGGAATGTGTGCTGTATGCATTTATGCTAAAGGATTTTCTCTATAAATGGTAAGCGTGCTAGTGAAATTTTCGATGAGATAATCCCATATTTTATGCTTCTAGATATATTGTACTAAAAGAATAGAACCATTTCAGGATGAGGTCGACGAGGTCACTAAGTCGATCCTTAGGACTCAGGAGGATCGGGATGCTCGTAATCCAGAGTGGGTGTCCCAACTCCTCCTCAGCCAAACCCTCGGCACCCAACGCATGGAGCCTCATCGTCCGGGGTGGTTGGAAGTGATCCTCCTGCTCCTCGGGAACTCAACATCCACAGTTACGGAGAACAATTGCGAGGAGCCTACTATGGCACAAGTTACGGCACTAATAGAACAAGGTCGGCAAACCGATACTTTGATACTTGACAAATGGCTCGGACTTTGGCTGCACTTGGCGCAAATCGTGGGGAAATGGAGGACCACCACAAGTGTCCAAGTTGAATGAATTCTTGAGACTCCAACCCCTGTATTCTCATCGTAAATGCGAACCATTAGAAGCCGATGATTGGTTCTAAGCGTAACTATTGCACAATGTGATGAGAGGAGAAAGTGTTATATGCCTCATATCGGCTACAAGGAGCCGCAGCCATTTGGTGGGAGAGTTATCGAGCGATCCTACGAGAGGGTTACGTGGTGTTATGGCGGAGTTTAAGGCAGACTTTTAGCACCCATATTCGGCCGGTGTCATTGAGGTGAAGAAGAAGAATTTCTGGAATTAAAGCAAGGCTGACATGTCGGTATTGGAGTATTTGCATCATTTTAATCACTTGTCAAGATATGCTACCTATGAAGTGGCTAATGAAGCTAGAAAGATTGAGAGATTCAGAGAACACTTGAATGAGGAGATTAAATGGGCAGCGATAGCGCCAAGATATCAATGACTTCCAATCTTTGGTGGACAAAGCGGTGAGAGTGGAGCAGGGAAGCAAGGAAGTCTTTGGAAAGTAGGAAGCGCAAATGGATGGCGCAGAAACTGCAGCTCTAGTCAATTTAGATCACAGTGGGCCATCGGCGAATGTTAAATGACCACCATTCAAGTGCAGCGAAACCAGCGGCAAACTCCTCAATCTCGGCGGGTTGTGAGTCGAATTCCCGTGCATCACAGCCTTGCTGACAATCATCCGCCCACCTCAGCAAACAAGGGCGCCGAGTGGTGCTCGAAGCGAGCACCTAACGTCACTTGCTTTCATTGCAATGAGCGAGGACACTATGCTAATTCTTGTCCCAAGAAGAAGCCACAGACTCGGGGAGAATCTTAGGGGCGGCAAGACAGCAAGGCGAGGCCGACTCCACCACCAAAGACAAGGGAGGCGGTGTTGGGCGCTTGCATCATGTCCTTTGAGAAGCTCAAAAGCACGATGTTGTGCTAGATACGCTCCCGTACAACTAACCTCAGTGATAGTACTTTTTGATTAGGGCTTCTCACTCATTTGTTTCCAAGAAGTTCTCGAGCAAAATCATTTGGAAGTTTCTCTTTTACCCCTTGTATGATTATTCGGTCTCCGGAGCTCTTGCTAGAACTAAAAAGTTTTGTCCTAAAGTTGGGATAACCATAAAGGGGTACCATTTTGTCTGACTTGATCGTAATAGATATGTCGAGTGGGCGTCATTTAGGTATGGATTGGTTAGCGAGGCATAAGGGTTGCATAGATTGTGCTAATAGATCTGTAACTCTCATAAACCAAGATGGTATTCATGTGGAGTTCTCATCACTATCAAATCTCTAAATCACCAACCGGTCTTGTATTCTACATCCAATCCTAAGCTATGTCTAGTACCGTATGGCGAATACCACGATGTTTTTCTGTTGAATTAGGGGAATGCCTCGGGATCGCGATATGGAGTTTGTAATTGATGTTGCGCTGAGCGGCACCCATCTCAAAGCGTCCATATCGTATGCCTCTGATGAGTTGACTGAATTAAAAAGCAAATTGATGAACAATTAAGCAAAGGATTTATTAAGCCCAAGTGTGTCACCATGGGGAAGTCTGTTTTGTTTGTAGAGAAGAAGGACGGAGGTCTGCGGATGTGTGTAGACTATCGAGCTCTAAATGAGGTCACAGTTAAAAATAAATATCCCCTTCCCCGGATTGATGACTTGTTTGATCAATTAAATGGGGCTCAGGTCTTTTCAAAATTGATCCGAGATTGGGATACTTTCGATTAAAAATCGGGCCTTCGATATTCCAAAGACCGCCTTCACTACTCGTTCTGAATTTGTATGAATACAGTGATGTCTTTTGGTCTTACAAATGCTCGGCCAGGTTTTATGAATTTGATGAATAAAATCTTTATGGAGTATTTGGACAAATTCGTAGTGGTCTTTATTGATGATATTCTCATCTACTCCAAGAATGAAGAAGATCATAAGCAACATTTGCACCTGGTTCTTGGGAAATTGAGAGAGAATAAGCTTTATGCTAAATTTGAGAAATGTGAGTTTTGGTGGAAAAGATTGCATTTCTTGGGCATGTCTTGTCCGGTGAAGGAGTAGCGATGAGACGGGTAAAGTTCAAGCGGTATTAAATTGGAAAAGACCACGATCGATCACAAAAATTCGGAGTTTTACGGGAATGGCGGGTACTATCGTCGATTTATTGAGAACTTCTCAAAGATTGCGGGCCATTAACTCAACTCTTGAAAAAGGAAAAGAAATTTGTGTGGACTTATTTGTGAGACAAGCTTCTGAAATTGAAGAAAAGATTAACTCATTGCGTATTGGTGATGCCAGATATCCATAAGAAGTTTGAAGTGTATTGTGATGCTTCACATCATGGATTAGGGTGTGTGTTAATGCAAGAAGGAAGGGTTGTCGCGTATGCATCTCGGCAACTCCGCCCTCATGAGCAAAACTATCCCACACATGATCTTGAGTTAGCAGCTGTAGTTCATGCTCTCAAGATTTGGCGGCATTATCTTATTGGAAATAGAACTGAAATTTATACAGATCACAAAAGCCTCAAGTACTTCTTCACTCAACCAGATTTAAACTTGAGACAAAGAAGGTGGCTAGAGCTAATTAAAGACTATGATCTTGGTATTCATTACCATCTGGAAAAGCCAACGTGGTAGCCGATGCTCTTAGCGGAAACTCTATTGTACTTGGATTTCGATCAATGCGAGTTAGTCAGGAGTTTCAAAAAGCTGAACCTGAATCTAGTTGAAGAGGGTTTTGTAGTAGCACTTAAAGTCCAACCAACTCTTAGAAATCAAATAAAAACTACACAACTCGAAGATGAAGTTATAATGAAGATTCAACAGCAATTGAAAGAGGGCCAAGAATCTGAATATACTGAGAGTATGGATGGGATAATCCTACGAGGGACTCGAGTTTATGTGCCCAACAATTCTGAAATCAAAAAGTTGATTCTTTCTGAAGTTCATGAGTCACCTTTATCCATTCATCCTGGTAGTACAAAAATGTATCAGGATCTGAAAAGAGAATACTGGTGGCCTAATATGAAAAAGGACATAGCTGAATATGTGGCTAGGTATGACATTTGTCAGCGAGTAAAAGCCGAACATCAGCGTCCGGCAGGACTCCTTCAACCATTGCAAATTCCGGAGTGGAAGTGGGATGACATCAGTATGGACTTTATTACTGGTTTGCCCCGAACTCAGAAAGGGAATGATTCTATTTGGGTAATTATAGATCGACTAACCAAGGTAGCACATTTCATTTCAGTCAAAACTACCTACTCTGGAGATAAACTTGTTGAACTATACATTAGCAATATTGTGCGTCTACATGGAGTACCAAAAACGATTGTATCCGATCGTGGATCACAATTCACATCTCGTTTTTGGGAAAAAATTGCATAGTTTGCTGGGAACTAAATTAGCTTTCAGTTCGGCCTATCATCCTCAAACCGACGGGCAAACTGAAAGGACAAATCAAATTCTCGAGGATATGTTGCGAGCCTGTGTGTTATCCTATAGCACTAATTGGAAGAAGTGTCTCGCGCTTGCGGAATTCTCTTATAATAACAGTTTCCAAGCAAGTCTGCAAATGTCCCCATTTGAAGCCCTTTATGGCAGAAAATGTCGGACACCTCTTTTCAGTGCGAAGTTGGAGAAAGGAAATTCTTTGGTCAGATTTAATTCAAAAGCCCAAGAGCATGTAGATATGATCGAAGTCGATTGAGGAGGCTCAGTCTCGTCAGAAAAGTTATGCTGATAATCGTCGGCGTGACTTAAGTTTCGAAGTTGGAGACCTTGTTTATCTTAAAGTCTCTCCACTTCGTGGTGTTCGCCGATTTCAGATTCGGGGAAAATTGGCACCGCGATATGTTGGGCCATATCGGATTTTGGAGAAAATGGGAGAAAAGGCATACCGGTTAGAACTTCCACCTCAGTTGGCTAGTGTTCACAATGTCTTTCATGTATCTCAACTTAGAAAGTGCCTTCGTCTTCCATCTGAACTCACTCAAGTTGAAGAACTTGACCTACAACCCGATTTGACTTATCGTGAGCGTCCAATCAAGATTCTCGAAGAAGCGGAACGCCATACTCGTAACAAATCTCACAAGATGGTGAAGGTTCAATGGAGCAACCACTCCGAAGAAGAAGCAACGTGGGAGCGCGAAGATCGCCTTAGAGAAGAATATCATGATTTCTTCCGTTAGACCGATCAAACCTCGGGGTCGAGATTTTTGTAAGGGGGGTAGATCTGTAACATCCTGAAAATTCTGAACAGTGAAATGCTATAATATGAATTTGCATTTTGAGTATTTTTGAGTTTCATGGAATTTATGGCTTTTCTTGAATTGATTTCTTGGATTTTGGGTTGCAAAGACGAGTAAAGGAAATGGGAGAAATTAAAAGAACTAAAAGAAAGATTGGGAATAAATTATTTCTGAATCCAGATTGATGAAGAAATCAATCTACACAATCGATAAGAGATACAAATGTCAAGTTGAATATTAAAAATGCAAATGGAGGATAGTTGACTAGAAACGATTGCATCATCTGAAATTTCGAAAAATATCCAGAGCTGATCTTCAGCTGAAAAATCTACCAAGTCACCTTTGATACAGTATTTACCATTGGTAAAAATCTCAGAGAGTTTTCAGATGGGATAAAGCCCTAAATAATTCTAAAACAGAATGAAGCAAAAGCTGAAAAATAGAATGTCAGAATTTTTATAAATTAATGGAGCAACATCTTGAGCTGAAAATTTTATCTAAGAATCCTTGTCTCGAATCCATTTGAAAAACAAAGTTTCAAAAATTTTATAAAAGATTTGAGGCGTCTGGTAATTCGAATACAGAGATGGGAACTTAGTGCACCATTCAATGTTAAAATTTTGATAAATCTCATCTTGAGTATTTTCACCCCACTCTTCGCTGAAGATTGTCCATTGCCAGAAGAGTGTATGCAGAAGTGGGCAAAATGTGCTAAAGAAGCTTAGTGGAAAATTAATGCAAGTCCTTTGCATTTGACCAAAATCAGCCTTAAGCAAATGCTTGCCCTCACCGCCATGTGGGTCGATCCACCGATCGGCCTCTTCTTTGATTGTTTTGCTCGGTTCTTCTCCTCCTCGGCGAGTTGCTCTCGCTCTCTCTCTGGTTTGGCGAGTCATGCTTTGCTCACCGTCTTGAAGCTTCTCCGAGTCACTCAGAGGCGCTGGGCTCACACCGATGGCGTGCTTGCACAGCCATGGCTCGAGGCAATCTTTGCTCGGCCTACTCGCTGTGACTACAGGGGGCAATTAGACTTGGCGATTCACTTCGAGGTTCATCTGTTAGCTCGCTCCAAGAAAACCATTCCGCATCACCTAAAGCCTCTGAACGGTGCCAACTTCCTCTCTCGGCCAAGATTGCCTTTCTTCTTCCTCTCGCCATTTCTGCGCCAAGAATAGAAGATGGGGAGAGCATGGGATTCTGTGTTGGGTGAGTGATGCATCGAAACAATTGGTCTGAAGCATCCTTAGGCCCTCCTGAGTTTGTTCCCCTGCTCGATTGCAGCCCATTCCGCCTGGTGTGCCGTCGCCGCAGGAGCCTTCTTCACCAGACCCGGCGCACCAACGGGAGCTCGTTCCGGTTCCTCTCCAACCCGAACGCCAGGTGAAATCGCACCCCCTACCCTCCTTGGTGCTCACTGAGTGCCTACTTTGGGGAATGGATCACCGGCGGCGAGTCGCCAGCGCTCGCCCGTGACTCCGCTGCCCCTCACCGGTGGCGACCACCTTCCCGGCCACCGCAGCTTGAATCGATCCCACCACTGTTCCCTCGTCGCCTTTGAAGCCCTAGGCGTTACCCATTCCGCCGCTCCGGTGATGCTTCGCCGGCGGTGAGGAAGAAGCCATAGCCCCGTTACGAGTCGCTAATGCAGGCCCGCTTTGACAACAGCGGGAGGTTTTGTGAGCTGAACCTTTGCAGGTGTGAAGTAGGCGCCTTGACCCGAAACGCATTCAGATTTTAAATAGAATCTAAAGCCTGAGTCAAATTCAAATGGTCATAATGTTTAGAAATACTACTCAAAAGTTAGAAAAATACATTTCTAGAATCATATATGGTCTAATAGTATCAGACAATACCAAAATATTCTTGGAAGAGTCCTTTGTGGATTTCTGCTATAAAATTTCCGAAACAGGTATTTATGTGTTATGGAAAAAAAAGATTAAATAGGATTTCACCAAAATAAATAAAATCAAATGTCTGTGAGGTACCTATTCTAGAATGAGTCTAATTTGGTAAAAACGTTGTGCTTACAGTTAGTTTACCTTGCCAAACGAATCCATGTCCAGTTTGGCTAAAATGAGAATGAATATGAAATGAAATGCTACAAAAGAAATAACTGGATGTCAGCAAATGTAGATGATATAAACTTCTGAGAGTTAGAGTGTGTTGAAAATGAATCAAGAACTATGCCCAGAATAGTTAGAAGCTAAGTTGAATTTTGGCCGATTTTGACGTTGAACAATATGGTCATTTAGGCTATTTCAATGGTAGATTAAATAGCCTTCCCAAATACTAAAATTAGTAAAACTAGCCTAGAAACATTGTACAAAGTTTATACTATCATATTCTATAAAAAGAGTTTTATTTGGTTAAGGTTGGCATATTAAACTCGTCAACCTAAAACCCTTAAGTGTCAACTTTTCACTTCTCGATTCTTGCCGATTTAGTAAACGTCCACTTTACAATGCCAATTAAGCTCTTTCGACGATGATTATAGAGTATCATCTAGAGTGCAAAACTTATGAAATCTGGTCAGTAGTATTGTCCAAGGTATAAACTACCCAAATAAGAAGAGATAATCTTATTCCAACATGTGTAGCCTATTAATTTGGATAACTTAATAACCCTAAGTAGTCATATGTTGAAGGCTGTAATGAGATGAATGAACTAGAGGTTGCAAATAAAGAAAACTATCGTTAAGTCATTTTTATCACCAGAACCTTCCCAAATATTATGTAGATTAAGTTAGTAGCCTACAATTGAAGATCTAATTTGTGCAAAACCAATTCTAAGTGAAATCAAATTGAAGTAAAGAAATTAATTACTCATAGCCTTATGTAAACAATTAAGACTTTTTCGTCAACTCGCAAAAGCAACTTAATTGAACCTAAAATTAGTAAAGAAACCTCGAGTTGATTCCTAAGTTTAAGCTCTGTAAGAACCGTGGGAGCAAATCTTGTGTTGTCTAGTTCTGGCTCTAAGTCCTCTCCTAGCATGCATGCGCAATTTGTTCGAGAATGCTTCTTTGGGAGCATTAGGCTCAATGTGCTATGCAATAACGACAAATTGTATAATCTAAACTATTTTTGTGTCTTGAATTCGTAAAACAAGATTAAAGAATTCATAAGAAAGCAACCCTGGATCTTATGCAAGGGTTTTATTTGCTTTTCTATTTGCTCTCTGTCGTTCTTTCTTTGCAAATTTGTAATTTCGTTGGTTCTTCCGATTTAGACATGTAGCCTTGAGACACACTCGAGGAGGAGGAGGAAGCGATTGCTGAACAAGGCTTTGACATTTGCGGTGAAGAGCAAGGCAAGCAATTCCTTGACCATGTTGAACCTACTAATTCAACTACCGTATGTTGTTTTTCTTGGTGTATAGTGCATCCGGTAATTCTCCATAAAAGCGCTATTTTGGATAAGGTTAGTAACTATTCTGGAATGTATGGTTTTCCTTAATGTGATTGATTCTGTGAACCTTGCGAACCATAGTATGTTTAGACATAGTAAATGTCGATCGGGTATAACCGTTACAATATACCTTTGCTTAGTTTTGCCGTAGATCGTCATGATGCTTTTAAAATGGTTTCTGGCTGGTTATTACTCTACTAAAGGTTGTTGATATGTTGGTTAAAACACGGAAAACCGAAAACTATACTTTGATGCGGCGATTATTGGCAATAGCGGTGGTGCAATATGGGTTTTGCACGTAGTATAGGGTGGAGTGTCGCCCGTGTCGGATTAAGGACCGAGCAATCACTACAAGAAACAGGAAAAAATTCGTGGGTTTTTTTAAATTCGTGGGCCAAAGAAAAACCCACGTATTTAATTAAATTTGTGAGCCAAAAACAAACCCACGAATTTATAGTTTAAATTCGACGGTTTATCAACCTAGCGCACGAATTTCCATTAAATTCGTCGGCCGCCTTCCCCACGAATTTAACGGAGTCTTGACCTAGCCCACGCGTCTCCCTCTCTCTCTCTTCGCTCGCCTCTCACACCGCGCGTCTCCTCTCTCTCTTCGCTTTCGCCTCACGCGTTCTCACGCCCTTGCCCCGCCAGCCGCAAGCCCGCACCGCCCTTGGCCGCTTCGCCCGCCGCGCCCGCTTGGCTTACGTGTCTGCCCCACTCGCCCATAAGCGCAGCCGCCACGCCGTCCCCGATGCGCCCGCCGCCTTCGCCCCAGCCACCGCCCCATCGCCGACCACCACAGTGCCGCGCCCAGAGCCGTCGCCCCATCGCCGACCTCGGCGCCGCCCATCGCCGACCTCGGCGCGCCGCCTGGCCAACCGCCCCCATCGCCGACCCCGCCCCGTCTTGCCATGTGCGCCCAGATTCCGACGAGCTGCCATTTCTCGCGAGTAAAATGATTTATTCGTTTGAAAATGGTGTAGAGCATATTACATTGATACCGTTGTCATGTCGATTAGTGGCACAATGAAATAGGCGATCTTGATATAGCTTGTTCCTTCTTATTTGTCATCTTCAATTTAACCAATCAAGACTCAATTTCAACGTCGTCTATAGCATTTTCAGAACCTTACAAGTGATCTGTAATTTTATCCAAGGAAATTACCCATCATTGTAGTCTGAAAATGAAAGTAACACCTCTCTTCATGTATTCAACAATTTAAACTGTAGTTCAATATAAACAGGAGTTCCCGGCTCAAGCTAAATGATACCGGCGCAAGGTCAGTCAATTCTTTAGTTTAGGTCTGTCAAGCCTAGTGCCCTCGACTTGGCAGAAGGCGAAGAAGAGTAGCCATAGCCAGACAATGGAATCAAGAATCGATCGTCTACTTTCCGGTTCATTTATTATATATATTCTAACTTAATAACCTACTTCCTTGTCACGTATAGTAAGGTATTCTTACTGAAGACTTTATTTTCCACTTTGAAACCCTATGCTCTGAGTCGCCACTTAGAACCAAAACTACACTAAAAAGCGACTTGTCATAGCTTGGCACGACAAAGGTCCGTCCCTTCTCGACTTTGAATCTTGGTGAAAGAGCTTAATACTTAAACCGATCTCTAGCGCCAAGAGAACTAAAAGCCTGCCTAGCTCGACATGTATCGGTAACAACCTCGAGGAAAGTAGAGCGGATGGATAGCAAATCTGAATTGTCTCTATATCTACGGTATAAATAGAAAGATATCTATTATCTGAGCCTATAGCCCTATCTATATCGTTAGCTCGTTATTAAGGGGATTAGATATTCGAATTAGATAGAAGGCCTCCTTTCATTTTGTGACTAAGAGAAAGCTTGAAAGGGGACTGGCCTGGAAGTAATGATATGGTGGACTGCTTATGAATCAATAGGAGCAGTGACTCTAAGGTACAGCTTTTTTCTCATACTCAAAGGAAACAAGAGACTGAAAGGGCTTAAAAAAAAAGTACTATGAATTGAATGGATTGCCCATTTAATTTACCCTTTTTTGCTTGTAAATGTCTAGCTTTAAGATTCACTTTGCTCAAGAGAAGGTTGAGTGATCCTCATTAAAATAGAGAATGGAAAGCATTCATTCGCAGAAAGAAGTCATTTAGGAAGCATTCAAGTATTGCATGCTCACATTAATTTTTGTAATTAGGATTTCTTTTTCTTCAGATTATTCACCCCTTAATGTAGTGCCATTTGTCTTCTCTTCCTGAACTTCTCTACCTAGGCAAAAGAATGAATTAGGAAAGTCAGAGTCCATCCGATCTTGTTTTCAATGGCCCACATCCACTTGATTCTCGTCCAAATCTATGCTATGATAAAGCAGATACCCTACCCAATCAACTCAAAACTCGGGAAAGTAAAGGGGCGTGTTGCACGATACTTTGGTAGAACATCCGGCAGCAGAAGGCATCTGGTTTGAAGACTTGTTCCGAAACCAGTAATCATCATAATATACAAAACTGGATCTGGAAGGAATTTAAACTGTAGTTCAATATAATCAAATCGCTAACTTTTTAGGCGATAATGATACATCTCTGCTCTAGTTGTTTTAAACTTCCATGTTGCCTATATCATACATATTTTTCCCCTCCATATATGTTTATTTTGCAAATCTATTCACTATATTAGGCACAAAAAAATCAATGACATACTCAGATTGGATATTTTTAGGAACAGTAGCCATGCTGAGAAGAATGTCATATTTGAGTTCTATTTCCTTGAAAATTATTTGTAGACCTGTGTACTAACTCTTGTCAAATTTGAGCAGATGAGTATGTTCAGGCATCGAGTTGACAAGCTTAAAGGCAAGTTCAGCGGTGCGTCCTCCGAAAGGTCGAGGAGCAGGGGTTCGATGCTCGGGACTCGGCAATGCCGGCAGCCATGTTTCTTTGGGCTGCGCATATTAGAATGGCGAGGAGCGGCTCGAGAGGTGCCGATGGCGAGCACGAAACAGTGGGGAGCAGCCACAGCGGGGCGAGGCGAGTGGGGAGTTCGGGGCGAGGCGGTGGGGGTTCGGGACGAGGGGAGTGGGATGTGAGGACGAGACTTGGGCGAGGCGGGCGACGAGGAGGACGTTGGGGTGGTGGCGGTGGGGCGAGCGAGCGACGCCGAGGCCGAGCAAGCAGCAGATCGAGTTGGCGGCGACCTTAGAGGGCGGGACTTCTTCGGTACCATCGGTATATGCGTAGTATTGGATTAGCATGTAATATCCATATTTACATTGTAATGTCTATGAACTAATGATTTGCATTTCAGGTTTAAATAAAAGCGTCTCGGTTAAATCGAGATGCAACCCGCCGATAGGAGGTTGATAGAGCTACGGGGCAGTAATGATTATATCTTTCATGTCTTTTCTTTTAGCATGAGCTAAGTGACAACTTATTGTTTTCATGCATCTTTGTGTTGTATTTTGTTGTAGGCCTTTGGAAAGAGCCGGTTTGACCGGAGGGGCCACATTACAAAGGTTAACGCCGTCTTTGGAGCCCTTGGCGCTACTACTACCTGGCATGGTTGAGTCGAGCGGGGATAGATTCATGACCCTGGCTGGAAGCAGGGCGTTGAAGAATAACGTGGAAGGAAACGAAGACAACCAAACATGTCAGGGCGCAGTCTGGGCTGGCTTCTGGGTGAGTTTGCGTTACGTATTTACTCTATTTGAGTATTGCTTTAAATGCAAATACAATTTGACAATGTGTAATCTATGCAGGAGAGGTTCCGGCTTGAGAACGAAGACGATTACAATACTGTGAAGAAGGCCAAAAGCGTCTTCAATAGGGTGGCACAAAAGGTTGTCGGAGATTCGTTCAGCAATGCACGGATTCAAGCCATCATCCATTTTTACAAGAGGGTGAAGAAGGTGAACATGAGAAGACCAGAGGCGAGGAGGATACACCTAACAGAACAAGAGTATCTCCAGAGCTCGGTCGATTGGATAATGAAGGGCATGGAGGCTTGGAGGTGGATGTGCCGGTACTGGGCGTCGGTGGATTTTCAAGAAAAATCAAATAGAAATCGAGGGAACAGAAGAAGTAGAATGGGGAAGCACAAGTATGGCGCAGACGGACACATTGGCCTAGAGCAACGCATGGTAAGTATCGGTATTATAATTGTTAGTGAATTTGTCACTATGTTTCTAACTTTGCACCGTAGGAGGTTTGAAAGTGGGAGTACTCCACTTTTGTCGAGTTTACATCCGGGGCACCAAGGCGAGGATCCACAGAACCGGATGCTTTGTGCGGCGACCGAGCTCTGCGAGGATGGTAAGTATAAATGACACAATATGTTTGTGCAAATTTACATCCGGAGCACCAATATGCTGTTTCTGCGCGTCATATGCAGAAGAAATGACACAACGTCATGGGCGGAGTTTGATTGGAGGGCAGCGCCGTCGATGTGGAGCGTTGTACCATCTTTGGAGGGGCCTAAAGCATGGGAGGTTAGTTAATAAAACTGATTTTTATTGTTTTCGCTCTCTGAATAACAAAAATGTTGCATGGTCACATTTCAAGATATATCGTTTGTAGGTGGGCCATGGGGGCGGAGTTGTGGACTGCGATCGTCGTCCCACGAGGCTCGACTTAAATCACAGAGGAGTCTTGCGCTTGTCGAGGACCACACGGAAGCACAAGCGCAGGAGGATGCTCGTCAAGCGAGAGGAGGCTCGTCAGCGAGAGGTCTCGTCAAGCGCAAGAGGTCTCGAATACATGACAATGTATCTGCAGTACAATCTCAACTTTAAACAAACCGCTCAATTGTACATTTGTGATTAAAATCTAACAAACAATCTATATGCAAAGAATCGTCACAATCTCTTGGATCTCTTGGACCTAACGTGCCAGCGTTTCGCCCTCCTGTTATGGCCCAGGTAAAGATACTTGAGTTCATTACTCTCTAATTTACTTAGCTCGTAAAATCACGTTCCGCACATTTGCAGCCACCACCACAAGGAGAAGCATCACCTACTGGGATGCAGGCACCACCCCTAGGAGATGCACCTCAGGTTATATGAAATTGTCACATGCATTCTTTATTTTTAAAAAACTCTATTCTGTATACTTTATATCACAAACTATGATCCACAGAGCTCCCAGCCTCCTCGTCCTTTCTACATGTTCACTCCACAGATCACGCCACCTTCGTAGGAGAGGCACCACAGGTAAAGACGGATCAGTTCAATTCGTTATTCAAAATTTGAACTAATGATTTATATGTCGCATAATGTACTTGTCTATGCCTTACAGGGCTCCCAGCCTCCAAACCTGTTCTACATGTACCCACCACCTATGCCAGGCCAAGGAATGCCTATGTACTTCAACCCGTGGGCCCTGCAGCCACCTCAGACGACACCTCAGACGACACCACAGGTATTTGTCTATTCACTGATGCTTAGGTATAAAATATATAATCCCACTCCAAAGTCCAGATATTATAACAAGTTTGTATATTACTATAGCAAGATATTGTCATCTGAATTGCATGATGCATGTGTCTTGCTAGAATCTCAAGTTTGTATGAGGATAAGTAGGAACTTGTGAAGACTCGGATAAATGAACTTTCCCAAAATCAGCATGATGAGAAAAGAGCGAAAGTTGACTTGATAATCTGTTAAAGAGTTTTCATTTTCACAATCTTGAGACTCTATAAGCGATTTTTGGATAAAAAGTCAATCAGCGATGGTATTTTCAACATATACAAATGTGTTGTAAAAAAAATGAACAGCAAAGCACAGTGCAATCAAGCTCACAATAGACACAAATTGTCCAACTTTTCGCGAATCACATGTATGGCTTAAAGGATCACCATTTGTTATTTATACAATAACTTTTAAGCGCTATTTTCACACGTTTAACATTCTCACGGTCGAAAATCCAGAGGCGGCCGCAGTAAACTGCATATGCCAGAACAAGCAAGAACCCACTAACTCACCAAAATGTTTCACTTTAAATGTCAACTAGGCAAGGAAGGTATATCACTTTTCAACTTCAGTTCTTTGTGCAAAAAACATGATTGCTTGCTGAACCATAGGGTGGTAACCTGCTGCACTAAAAGCTACTCACCAACTCCTTCATATAGATTGTTGCCACTGCTTCTATTGAATGCTTAAAAGATTGATCTTCAACTTGCAGGTTTCTGCGTCACGCCCTCCAGCACGTACTAATGACGACATCATAGAAGACATCTTGAACAGCGCCGGCGGTGGTGGTAGCGCCCACAACTCCAACAACCCGAGGCATGAATTCCATTGTGAGCTCGATTGGTGTATATTGTTGGACTTTATGACTTGTTGTGATGGATACCTTGTGAGCGACTTATTGTGATGGACTTATTGTAATCGAATGTGGATTGTATCTATTGCGGTTGTAATGTGTTGTGCGTTATTGCGTAGTTTACAATTTGCCGTTAGATGTGTGATTGATTATCTAAGGATCTGCTAGAATGTCTCCTTCGATTTCTTGTGAGATTGATATATATATTATAACCGCAAATGTTTTTTTGTCTGCTGAGTGGATGTCCTATTTACTAGAGAGGTCATGCTTAGAAATTTTGTACATTTCGGTGACTTAGTATGAGTATGGAATTTTGTATTTTGAGTGTTATGTGGCATGTCTTGTATTTTGGTTGCTAATCCACGAGATGGCATAAGTCTTGCAAACAATTTGGTGTGAGTGGGTAGAGATGGAGCCGAGGCACAACAATTTTGACAAGGCAATTGAGTGATGAGGCAAGCAATGAGCCCTCTGTCGAGGTTAAGAGGCGAGTATAATTTGTTTTGTTCAGTTGTGTTAATTTCTTGTGTATTTTACTGAATCATTTTTTTCTAACAATATGTTTTGTGCAATGCTTTCGATGGGAACGAACACAGTACAAATGAAATTACATAAATCTTTGAAATTATGGAGTTTCTATGCGGTTGGAGGAGAGCCTTGGGACCTTGGAATCGACCCGTCTTTGTTTATGAGAGAATATTGGATTCTGGTGCCACTCATAAATAATTCTCAATTATGCATATCTTCTTGAGGTAGGATCTTAAGAACCACACTTTTGTCAAATTATGCTCCTAATATTACTAACAATCACAAATTCTCTTTGCATCTTAAGAACACGTGGATTTGTGGTAATGTGGTTTTACCATTCTTTGCATGGGCATTTTTTGTCATTACCATTTGCACTTGTTGCTTTTACATTTCCTTTTGGATCCTTTTTGTCACCGCTTATTGATATGTGATTACGTGCACTTGCTTGCTTGTTTAGACACCGACACCTTAGGTTCATTCTTTATCTGTTTCTTTTCTGCATCTTTGCATGGCATGTTGATTTGAAAATATCATTTTCCATATCTGCCTTACTACTTACATTTTTCTTCTTTGGGTGGGGCTCGCCATACGAAAAGAAGGCCATATATTTGCAATATGCTAAATCGGAGGAAGACTTTGGCCTTGCAAAGCGTGTTATGAATGTATATGATGAAGTTGTAAGGGCTGTTCCTAACAGTGAAAAGATGAGCATGTATGAAATATACATAGCACGTGCTGCTGAACTGTTTGGTGTTCCAAGGACAAGACAAATTTATGAAGTAAGCATATTCTCCTTCAGAAATGTTACATAATCCTAAAACTATTTCAACAAGTTTAAGATATTGATGCTTTGGGTTGTCCAGGAAAGACAATACTAGCTTTAATTCTAGGAGTAAAATGTAAGTGGATATTGGGTTCTTGGGCTTCCCCTGACTATTAGTGTGACAAAGGAACATGACTTTAGTATTGGGGTATTGATGATAGTAAATAGTCTTTCGGATGTGACTGTATTTTTTTTAACGTACATGGTTTCTTTTGTATGGCCAGGGAAGATATATATTACTTGCTATTTGAGCAGATTTTGTCCTGCGTTCAACTCTATGAGAAATGACAATGTGATACTGTAATTTGGTTGGTTGTTTGGGCTCTCCTTCCCATGCGTAATTTTCTACTCATGGTTTAGTTATAATTTGCACAGCCATATATACCCTATTTTTGCTAATATTGTTCTTTGTGTGCATCAGGGAAATTATGCTGATGCTGTTGCATGTTACACTGAAGTACTTCGTATAGATCCTACTGCAGCTGATGCTCTAGTTAATAGATTGCCCTCTGTAGTGGACATCAAGAAGCAACTATAATTAGCTATAAACAAGCTCTTAAATCTGCGTCCTGATTTTCCGAAGCAACATGCAACCTTCGCATACTTCTGGTAAGATTCCACATAATTGTCTATTTGTGCAATCACAACATATATAAATAAATTATACACTCTCCACGTGTTATTCTGAAGTATGGATTATGAGAGTCCTTACTCCTTAGCTTATTTCTTGGAACTAACATACACTATACTTTTTTGCTATGTGCTTATTTTTATCATGTAAAAGTTGGCATGAAAATCCATGTTAGTTTTTGCATATTTCATATTTGATATGCCCGGGCTGCCAGCTACTGCGAAGTTCTATTTATGTACAATTACAGCTATGTACAATGACATGAAGAAACAGTTAAGGATTTCCCTGTTTTTCAGTATCCTTTTTTTAGATATGTTGGGCTCCTGCAATCACTGAATAATATGCATCTCTTGTGAATATTACAGATATGTGAGTAGTGATTTTGGTAATCATCCTCTTTCCCATCTCATGGGTTCAGTATTTGGACTGCATGACCGTGACAACGTTGAGGTCGTTCAGCTTTCCTTTTTTACTTCTCTACACTTGTTTTGTTTTATTCTATCAACAACTTATAAATTGGCAGGACAGGTTTTCTGCTATGCGTTGAGTCAAAAGCGATGGTGCGAGAATGGAGCAACAGTATCGATGCGAGGCAGAGCATTTCATTGATGCGTCTACCATGTCATCTGATGTGATTGCCAAAATGATAAATGAAGACAAAATACAAATTTTAATCAATCTTAATGGCTACACAAAGGTAATGGTTACACTTTTCCTTTTAATAGCACTTTATTTTTGTTGTCTGTTCATTTTACGTCCAATGGCAACCTCCCGCTATTGCTCGATTTTTGTCCATTCCATTTTCTGCAATGGCATTTTCTGTCACGTATCATGTAGTCATATTGGTGGAGCATCTTCTATACTAGAAGTTGCTAGGCGCTAACATCAAGTACCTTCTTGAAGAGGCCATGGTTTGTAATCAGTAATCCGTCCCAAATTTAGTGGTGTGCTCGGTGAAGCACTCGATATAGCTTTCGATGGAGTGGTGATGTTGTGAGTTTTTCGTTTCATATATATTTTTCTTGTTTTCGAGGTTATAGTTATATCCCATGTGTTGTCTCTTTAGCAAGTGGTTGACATATTTGTATAAAGAATTTTACACCTGTTTGGCACTTGTTTAGTAGAATTCAGTGTGATTCTTCCGACTCTAGTTATATATTCCAAGTGAGGTTCTTTATCTCTTTTTTAAATGATTAGTTGTCAACTGTCTCTGCATTGATTTACTAACCGTTCTTTTGTATTTTCAATACCCAGATTACTATGGAAAAATCAGTTCTAGAGCAAGGCTAATAGCAAGTATGAGCTTGAGGAGAGTATGTGTTTACGGGAACTCGTGATAGACTTCCTATGGAAAGTCAAGGTAATGGGTTCGTAGAGAAAGTAATGGGAGGGCATCTTGGTAGCATTATGGCTTCGATGGGCAGATGGCGGATGAGACTTGAAGTTCCCAATGCTGAAGTAGCTGAAATGCTTCCCTTGGCAAGACTTCTTTCACGAAGTATAGATCCAGCTATTCATTCTAGATCAAAGGTTCAATTTTGGTCCTGCATTTGTTAGTCCCTTTTTCTTTTCCTTGGGTTGGACAAAATATTTGGTAGTATTTATGGTCTGTTTGATGGCAGAGAGCCATTTGACAACTTACTGTTTCTAGACAAAATAAAGCATGCCTCTTTGAATGTGTATGATCCTGATCATTTTCTATGTCAATTGTTGCTCTCAAAAATTTGGAGAACGAGAGCATGCATGCATTTAATATTTTTGTTGATTTCTAGTTCTGTATGGACTCCACTTTGTACTCCCTTTCCATTTTCCTCTTACTATCTCTATTCCCTGCCCAAGCAGTTAAATGCCACAGGCAGGCCTGATGAAAAATTTTCCATAGAAGTGAACGGGCCATTGTTTTTTGGTACAAATGAGGCCATTCAAGATTTAAGGCTTTTGTCAATTTTCCTCCAAAAGGGGCAGCTCAGGTCTAATATCTGTTATCATCCTGAAAATTTGACTAGTTTGGAGGTATTCTACTAGCTTGTTTGTATTTTGCTTGCTAAAGATCTTTTCTAGGAGGGGCTATTTTGATATTTAATATTCTTGATCCTTGTTCCTTCTTATAAAGGTTCGGAATTTGCCACTTGATGAGCTGGAGTTTGCTTCATTGCGTGGATTTGTTCAGAAGGTAACATTGTCCCTTGATAAGAATATGGCCTATTGTGGTTTTTGTTTTTGTTTTTTTTAGGTAATGCAATGACAGGTTTTGTACCATGGTCTTTCTATTACATTTGTCTGTAGCTCTCTTTATTTGATTCTACTGTGTCTCATGTACTTCTAATTATGCATGGTGCTTAGATTACATGCCCAAGTTTAGATACTTTTTTCATTGAGATTGCTACACTTTAAGTTTCCCAAGGGAGATTGTCTTATGCTATGCTGTGCTAGTTCAACTAACAGGATTAGACAGTCTAATCAAATGTTAAATTATGATGGTGTTAACAAAGTTTTTATACAGTTTGAGTTGAAACTGTGGCATGCGGTTGTTTGCAGTGCTGCATTTTCTGGTTTTCTGCTATTTAATGCTCTGTTATTTGTTCATAAAATATGTACTCTGTTTTGTAACATTTTTATATAACTTTTGTGGATATATATATTTTTTGTACAAATATCTCATTAAATTAATTGGGCACATAAATACCCACAATTTAACGATTAAATAAATGTGGGTTTTATTTGGCCCACGAATTTAACTAAATAAATGAGTTCCTCTTGTTACAATTTATGATTAAATCGTGGGTTTTATTTGGCCCACGAATTTAAATAAATTGCATGGTATTTTCTGCCTACAATTTAGTTAAATTCGTGGGTTTTTAAATTCATGGGTTATTCTGACCCACGAATTTAAATAAATTCGTCGGCTTTTGTTGGCGCACGAATTTAAATAAATTCGTGGGCATCTGGTAACCCACGAATTTAAATAAATTCGTGGGCTTGTTGGGACCCACGAATTTAAAAGTTAAATTCGTGGGTATTTTTAGTAACCCACGAATTTAATTTAAATTCGTGGGTGCCCACGAATTTAATTGATTAAATTCGTCGAGTTAAATTCGTGAACTAAATTCGACGGTATGCTCACGAATTTAACATAAATTCGTGGGTTTTGGCCTAAATTCGTGGGTTTTTGGCCCACGAATTTTTCCCTGTTCCTTGTAGTGAATGGAACGTTATCGATCCAGGAAATTTCGTGCAACCACGAGGGCTATTTATGGGGTAGCCTTAGCCTATTAAGTTGTTTTGGCATGGCCTTGTTCATTGGTAGGCGGGAGCTAGCAGTTTTCCGGCGAGGTACGACGGGTATTCGTCGAGTTTACTTGCTAATGCAGCGATTATGCATACCGCCATGTTTAGAAACGTTGTGTGGTGTGTGAAAGTGGATCCACGGCTTGGGTGTGTGTTTCTAGTTCTATGGCGAGGGTTAACGTCCGGCTGGATCAAAGTCATGTCGAAATAATGTAACGGCTCTGTATGAGCATTGCCAAGCACACCTAAGGAAGTGTGTCGTATGGCCTGGCAAAAAGGGTGTTTCATTCCTTGTGGGTAAAACTGTACAACTCTGCAGAGTCAAAATCTAATCGATTAGCCGCGCCCGCGGTTATGGGCACTTGGTGAAGTCATTTCAATGCTAGAGTTTCACATTTTCCTAAAATGGGTTGATACTGTTTTTGACAACCACCGGTTTTAGTCAAAGGACCGACGTATGTGGAGTTGCACCATTGAGAATACTAAGTCTGGGCACACTTTTATTTTCGGATGGTTGTATAAATCTCATGCTGTTTTGCAAAGATCACGAATTTTAATCTATTATGTCATATGTTTAAATCTTTCCGCAAAGTGCAAAATAACCTATAGCCTGTTCCTTTGAAATAGCTTTGCATAACTAGTATTTGCATTTGCTATTAAAGTCTTCTTGAGTACAAGTTGTGCTCATTCTTGCTATCAACTTTGGTTGAAGGAGTCGGTGAAGTGCGGAAAGCGCTTGGTCAAGTAGGTTTGGGAATTCGCCGATGATTTCTTCTAGGTGGTTTGCCTCGTCGGATGCTGTGGGGTTTTGGTTTGGGGCATGCTACCGGCTTTTGGACCTTAAGTTGCCTAGTATCTTCTGCTGTTTTTATTTGACTTGTAACTAATGCTTGTATAATTAACATCTTTAGTAAGTCATGTGTAATATAAGCTTGGCTTTTGTTTGTGATATAAATGTTGTAAACATGTGAGTGCTAGCTACTGATCCAGGGACTAGTACGGTAATCACATGGAGTTCCCGTTCCTCGGAATGGGGTCTCACACAAGTCATGAAGCTCCAACATTTGTGGAGACAAATACTAGTGATATTGAAGAAAACACTGCATCTATCTCCCCTTTGTTGCCTCGTCAAACTCGCTCACTAAGAGAGATATATGATGTCAATTAACCTGTCAAGCTAGCAGAAGTGTTGGGCATGCATATGTTGAGTGCAGAGGAACTGACAAGTTATGAGGAGGCTGCTGAACACGAATGCTGGAAAAAGGCAAATCAAGATGAGATTGACAACATACAAGACAATGAAACTTGGGAATTGGCTAATTTACCTGATGGACAAAATGTCATTGGTTTGAAGTGGATCTTTAAGGTAAAAAAGGATCCAAAAGGGAATTAGTGAAGCACAAGGCTCGACTGGCAGCTAAAGGGTATTTGCAAAGACATGTAATTGATTTTGATGAAGTATTTGCACCTGTGGCTAGAGTTGAGACAATACAATTGTTGATTACACTGGTAGCTCAAGAATCATGGCAAATGCATCACATAGATGTGAAATCAGCATTTCTCAATGGAGAAATATCTGAAGATGAGTTTGTATCACAGCTACTCGATTTTAAAGTAAAGGGGAAAGAATCATTGTGTTTAAGCTCAAGAATGCACTCTACGGGCTAAGACAAGCTCCACGTGCTTGGAATTCAAAACTGGACAATACTTTACTCACTCTTGGTTTTGAGAGATATTTTGTTGGAGCATGGTGTCTATAAAAGAAGCCAAGGTGGAAATAATTTGCTAGTAGGTGTTTTATGTGGATGATTTGATAATAACCAGGCCAAACATCTCAGATATTGCAAAGTTCAAAGAACAGATGAAGAGTATCTTTAAGACGACTGATTTGGGATTGCTATCCTACTATCATGGTATTGAGGTGAATCAAAGTTCAAAAGGTATTTCTTTCTGTGAATCCTCATATGCTGAGAGGATACTTGAGAAGTGTGGTATGAAAGACTGCAATTCAACCATCACTCCCATGGAGGCAAGTTGAAGTTGAATAAGGTTAGTAAAAAGCCCCCTGTTGATTATACAGAAGCATTGTAGGCAATCCCAGATATGTGGTACATACGAGACCGGATATTGCATATGCAGTCGGCATAGTCCATCATTATATGGAGAAGTCTACAACTCAGCATATGGTAGCTATGAAATAGATTTTGAGATATGTAAAAGGGACACTGAATTTTGGTTGTATGTACTCCAAAAAGATTGATAGTAATCCAGGTTTGGTCTAGTAACTTTGCTGGTGATTGGTGTGAACGGCTGCTGGGAGGTGGCAGGGTGGGGATCGGACCCAGGAGAGGAGACGGGGTTTGGGTTGCACTGCACGCGTACAAAATTAGTTGTAGAGATAGTTTTAAAATTTGGGTACAATTATGTATAGGGTGAAATTAGATGTTTGAGCTAGTCCTATATTAGAGTGAGGTAAAATTATTTCGGTATGCAAATAGCTCAAAGTTTACTCCACTAATATAAGCAATGGGATTGCAAGTATCTGACTAGTCCAAACACCATTTTATTAGCCCCAGTGTAATACACTGTCCCATTAGTGTGGTGATACATGTGGAGTTGCGGTGGGATTTATCTCACGTTACTTTTTTAAAGTGAGTTGTAGTAGCATGTAATACTTGTTAAGTCTAAACATAATATCTTCGGATTAACCCTTTTTACACTAAGCGAGTGCAAAGTGTAAGCAAGGTGCTATGAATAAGTGGACCTGCCCCCATGGTGGGCTAGGCTTTGAGCAAATATTAGGCCAGTGCGTTACAGATGATGTCAAAACATCAAACTTCACTGCATAGGGACATACGGAACATGACTGTGAGCATATGGCACATGGTGTATGTAGGTCTAGAGTGGACAAAGGCATGGCATGTGACGGCACTAGACACACAGAAGTGTATCAAGTGGTGATTCTAAGCATTTATCATGTATGCGGTGTGCTGCTAAGGTGTCAACCCTTAAGTGGGGTGAATATAATACCCTAGCCTGCTTGTGTGGTGACCCATGTTGAGTTGTGATGGAATTAGTCTTATAATACTTATCTAAAGTGAATTGTAGTAGCTTGTGATTCTTATTGGACTTAAACGTAGCACCTACACAAAACAAAACGATGACGAAAGTATTAAGCAAGTACTATGCATGCGTAGGATCATCCATGCATAGTGGACTATCCTTGAGCAAATTTTAGGCTAGGGTGGTACACTGTGACAGTCAAATTTTCATTCATCAACCTACCCCATGGCAACGGGAGCATGCATGTGAGCTGAATATGATTGCTCATTTATTGGGTCCATGGAATGTTTGAGTAAATCATACTATGAACTGTTAAATCATGTAGAATAAACTGTCGGTGTCGATAATTTCTTGCCATAATCGGTCATTATTTTGTCCCCTCTTCCTCCTCATGCATGGCATAGCTTGGCACTATTAGTATACATGGCATAGCTTGTGAATGATCCACTGGTGATGCTAATGATATTGAGCATGCATGCTGGCGAATTCTAGCCTGATTGAATTGATCCGACACCTTAAAGCTGGTTGACAACATATGTCTGAAGGTGTTGAGTCAATGTCACCAACAGACTGCATATATTTGAGCACATGGCATTTTCCTGCCAAGCTGTAAGTCTAGAAGCTAGCTACCTGTTCCTTGCTATGTATTTGATTGAGTTGCCCCGAAGAAAAAGGATCTTGGCTAGAGAAATGGATAGCTTTGTTAACCTGAAAATAGTGCAAGCTCTGCAGAGGTCTAGATTCTGAATTTTAACTACTTATGTATGGAACTACATAAAAAAAATCATTGTGCCTGATGAAATAATACTTCTTGTCGCAAGTGGCAAGTGTCAAAACTCAAAACCAATATGCCGTTTGAAACCACTATTATATTATTGATACAATGTAAGTAATTTGGACTGGAATTTGGATGGAATTGTTCAGTTAGCTAACGGATGGTCCTATCAATTCTGTGTACCCTTCCTAGATTGACAGATGGAATGAATGTCCAGATTTCTGACTAAACCCAATTTCTTTCCACGGTTGACAGCTCTTTTACATGAAGCACAATTCTCCTCATGGACTGGAGCCATGGTTAGGAGCATTCTTTGTACAAAAGCAGCACGAAAACAAAGTTCAATCAATTTTTTGTGTGCACGCAGTTAAATCAAAAGTTCCATAATCTTTTTGACTTAATCCAGACATTCAGAATCATTCAGGATTCACGACCTCTCCACACTGACCAGACAAGTACTGCAAATCTATATCTCTTTCTACTGAATCCACTATATTTCCAGGATTCACAACCCCTCTACACCAAAGCGCACATCTTTCTTCTTCTTGGTTAGGAAACATGAACAGATGGGAGCAAACTACTCTTCAAGCTCAACATCGAACCCGGGATCAGATGTGACCAATCACTCCTGTGGCTTGGGGAACGGAAGGTTCAAGTGCTTGTAGGTCGTGAACCCGCCGTCCACCACCAGATTGTGCCCGGAGACGTACTTGGCGTCGTCGGAGGCGAGGTACACGGCCGCCCTGGCGATGTCCGCCGGCTCGCACGTCGCGCCCTGAGCTCACCAAGGCCCCTGATGATCGCCGCCACCCGCGCCTCGTCGGCACCCAGGAACATCTGCGAGAACTGCTCCACCACCATCGGCGTCGGTATCGCGTATGGCGATATGCAGTTGATGCGGACGCCGTGACGGGAGAGCTCCGCGGCCGCGGCCCTGACGACGCCGACGATGGCGGACTTGGACACCGAGTAGGGGTACGTCCCGAGGCCGCCCATGAGGGCGCTGATACTCGCCATGCAGAGGATCGAGCCGGAGCCGGACGGAGCCATGACGCGCGTCGCGTGCTTGATCCCGGACAGCGTGCCGCGCACGTTCACGCGCATGACGCCGTCGAACTGGGCCAGGTCCAGGGTGGCCATCTCCGACGTGCCGGCCAGCGAACCGACGACGCCGGCGTTGTTGAACATGACGTCCAGCCGGCCGTGCCGCTGACAGCGGCGTCCACGGCCCCGGCGACGCTGTCCTCGACGGCGACGTCGCAGAGAACGAAGTAGGCCCGTGGGCCGAGTTCCTGGGCCAACTCTTGGCCTAGCTCGGAGTTGACGTCGGCGATGACGACGGATGCACCCTCCTGGATGAACTCATGGGCCGTTGCCTTCCCGAGCCCGCTTGCTCCCCCGGTTATTACTGCAATCTTCCCCTCGAGCCTGCATGAAATTAGATATCTGGTGTTAGAATTGGTCATGAGTAAAGTATGCTAGATTTTCTTGGGCTCAATTGAAAAGTTTGGAAACAGACTGAAACTTGTAGTTCAAAAAAGGACAAAAAAAGAGAGAATAAAAGTTTGTTTTTTTTTTGTGAGAATTGATATGGAAATTAAAATGTGCGTTGTAAAAACAGCCAAGGAATTAAATAAGTACAATTTGCAAAAAAAAAATGTGGTCTTCTCGTACATATAACAAACGAATATTTTGCAATGTCTTGATAAAGAGATGCATGCTTGTTGAAAAAAAAAAACTTACATCCTTTTTTACAAAAATATGTGAAAAAACAGACAAGAAAATAAGGAAAATTTACAAAAACCAGTGATCTGTCTCAGACAGTAAGTTACATATCAGTATAAAAAATTCAATGGTTGAAAAAAAAAGCGTTCGGTTAGATCACAAATCAAGCGTACGCGAGCGTAGCTAACGGAAAGATTCTTGCTCCTGGCGAAAGCTCTGGCAGCACAGTGCCTGGCCAGTTCTTTGGAAACAGGAAATCATGTGGCATATCCAGTCCCTTGCATTTTTTTTCAAATATAGTCTCTAATTTAAATTATTTATAGATTTGATCTCTTCAGGACCGCAGCAAGCAAAACATATAGCACGTATCACCTATCACACTCATATAGCTTAGCAAGTCACATGTGTCGCGGCAACCCAACCGATCGTGGCTGACAGCAAAACTGTCAAGCATTCCTGGCTCAGAAAGCACCTAAAGAGCAAAGCCTGCTCAGAAGGCCCTACCGAGGAACAACTACTCAGCAGGCTGCACTATTAGGCAATTAGCAATTGTTTAATTGAGTGATTAATTAAGCAAAAGCCATTATTTGGCTATTTAATTAATTAAGTGTGATTAATTAATGGATTTGATCACTTGTACTCATGGCGAGCAATGGTAGATTGGTAGGCCCGCCGCTGCTACGCTATCAACATCTTACCACGGTATAAAAATGTAAAAAAATATATATATCAATCTTACCACGGTATAAAAATGTAAAAAATATATATATCAATCTTACCACGGTATAAAAATGTAAAAAAATATATATATCACCTGTCGTTGATTTTGCGACGAAGAACGAGCTATTTTTTAAATTATGTTCCTACAAATGCTGACTTCCGGAAACGGCAGTGAACTGTCCTTGGAAACTGCCGAGCTTCCAACTCACAAGCAAACGTACACATGGCCCCACCAGACAACCCCATCTCTCTCTCTCTACATTACACAATCACATGACCAACTTAACAGTACCGGCTGTGTTAGTAGCCGGAATCTAACACCCTGGAGAGATCTCTCAACATGATAATAATACAAAGTTTGTGCTTAATTGATTTCTTGTGCTATTAGCTAGCTAGCTACTCAACAAATCAATGCTAGCTAGCGAGCTAAGCTAATGGCTTATAACCAACTAAGTAGCAAGGAGTAGCTCTCCTCTTACCTCCCTTCTTCGCCGCCGCCTTGCCGACGCCACCGCCCTCCGCCGCCGCGGTCACCTCCGCGGCCGCCCTCCTCCTGCAAATAAGCCATGGCAAGGGGCGCGAGTCAAGTAACTACGTAACTAGCTAGAATTGTTTTGTGCGTGACATGTACAGAACGCCGTACTTCGTCAGCAAGAGAAATCAAACAAAAATGGCTTAAATACGCATGTACATCACAAAAGGTCGACCGGAACCTCTCTTTCCTCTGAGAGGGACGACCGTTGAGCAATTGTTTGGGAAAGATGATGAACTGAGGCCATGAAATTAATTAACATGGGATGTGACATGACAAGGAACATGCATCACATCCGCAGATGAAAGCTATATACAGCTAGCCAATAAATAGTGCGTGCGGGACAAATTAAGCTAAGTACGTATACCTAGCTTCACCGACGAGCCGGAGCATCATCTCGACCCAGCTACTTCTTGTTCTTGGAGAGACCGAGAAAGAGAGAAGTTGGGGGGCAAAGGAGAGGGGTGGTTGCTCCTTGCAGTACGAGTGTGTGAAGGGACGGTGGTGTGCTTGGAGTTTCTTAAATAAAAAACGAGGAGGGAGGGACCTCTCCAATCTCTCATGCATCGCCGTGCAACCAAGTAACCAACAACCTTTATTTATTATGCAGACAGTTTGGTGACCTATGTAAGTGTTGCTACCATTCCATTTTATCCTTTTTTTTTGGCTCATGAAAAAATGAAAAAAAAAACACTCTCATGCATATATACGCTAGGAGTACATTGCCATCGGGGTACTGCATGCGTCTGTTTTGCCAGGAGGGGGTAGCTAATTAAGGCTCTGTGCTGTCTGTCCATGTCTCTGTGTGCGTAATGGACCTTCATTTTTACGGTAGTGACTAGTGAGTAATGGACTTGCCGTCGTAGTAACAGATTTTTGGCATATTTGGTCCCTTCCTCACATTATTCTCAAATATAATCTCTTCTCAAAATCATTTAAATTTAGCTCGCTCCCCGATCAGTAGCAGACGACACATGTCTCCTACCAATCATGTAGAGCTTAGCAGGTCGTCAGCATCTCGGTAGACCGGACGATGTGCCTGAGGCTGCTCGGACTAGACCCAAAACACCCTCTCTCTGGAAAATGTTGACCAGCTACAAAGGCCTGGCCGGTCAAACAGTCACCAGATGTTAGACTGCTCTCTCCACTGCGATCAAGCTGCCCCTAACTTCTTGTTGAGGAATTAGACATTTGCCAGATTAAATTCCGAATATAAATCATGAACAACATGACAGAAACTAGCATGTATATCTCTAACATACTAGATAGCACGAACATCATGATCATCTTGATAGACTTGATTAACCACGAGGTTAGGACAGATTGAACGTACTGAGCAGAAGAAGATGACGGCGTGTTGCGGTACGGTTGCGGTTCGGTGTCGATGTAGTAGATCGTTTGCGGTGTTGATGAGGACGGCGTTGGTGACGGCTTGTCGCGAGTCGCAGCTCTGGCGGCGTCCAGCGGCAAACAGGAAGACGAGCCGTGGTAGCGATCTTGAGCGATCGCGGGAGCGCTTCCCAAAACCTTATTCGCCCTCTCCGGTGCAGGATCGCAAAGACGAAGGGTTCGGAGACTGCTCTCCCGATCGCGGATGCGTCGTCGCGCTCGGGATGGAGAAGGCTACGGTGGCGGCGCAGAAGAACGAGAGGTGGCAAAACCTAATGTGTGTTCGTATATCTACACGGTAGCGGTAGCGAGATATATAGGGATAGCTCTGTAAGTGACCGAGCGTGACTCGAAGACGTGCCGCGAGCGGACTCGATTCTGATATCCTTATCTCATACTAAGCGCCACGATTCCGAGTAGCAAAAGAATAAAGCGCAAAAGGAAGCTGCGTCTCGCAAGGCCTTGGACCGGATTTGGCGGACCATTCATGCAGTGCCGACGCGCCGCGCCTCCGCCCGCCCGAGCCCGGCCGGCCCGGCTGAGGCGAGGTGAGGCGAGCGCGCGTGTGGGCTTCTCTTCTTCTCCCTTGCCATGCTTCTAGGAAGGTGGAGAGAGCTCTCCCTTATAAATTGGTCATCCTCCACCTCCACAAGCAATATGGGACTAATGCTTGCACGCATGCTTCCTCATGAATGGACCTTTGAGATTTTCTAGGATTTATTTGTCTCAATTAAGTGGGCTTGGCCCAAATAATCCAACAATCCCCCACCAGATCTCAAGGTCCATTTAAAGATTTGCCAATACTCACTCTTGTTTAATATACCGGCGTTTAAGCGGAGACTGTTGAACTTACGCCTAGAGCTCCAAGCTACACCCATCCACAACTTGAACAATGGACTATGCCTTGAATTGCAAGTTTTGTGTGAGCAGTTTCACTCAAAGTCATAACTGATACCTGGCTGCCAGTAGCCTTCTCCGCGGGTGGAGCATATGAGTCGTACTCCATGGTCTCTTCATGAGCTTACTAGAGATCACCCAAGTCTCATAGACTACGACTTTAGACAGTCGGGCTCATATAGGTGTGTTCTTTCAAGAATGCTTTGTAGAACAGCATCTTCGCTAGTTATAGCCAATAGAAACACATTAAGGCATATCGCCATCCTGCCTTACAGCATTTTTAGAGTATTGCATCTTCACTTAGAGAGGGTAACAGATTACTCTCCTCAGTTCGCCAATAGCTTGTTTTACCCAGGACCCAATTCACGGGATCTCCGATCACAAAGGCTGGGTTACCACTATTGCAACTTATATGGGTCTCATACCCATCTCTCTCGATGCACCTTCTATCATATTCGTGATAGTCCCTTCGTAAAGGATCTGCCGAGTTTTTATGCATTTGAATATAAGTCACACTTATAACTCCGGAGTTTCTCAATTTCTGAGACTTGATGCGTCTTTTGGCGTGTCTTGATGACTTCGCATTATCCTTAGCACTGTTCACTTTAGCAATCACAGATTGGTTATCACAGTTCATAAGGATAGCCGGTATTGGTTTTTCAACCACCGGTAAGTCCATCAAGAGCTCACGCAGCCAATCTGCCTCTCTGGGGTCAGATCTAAAGCGATGAGCTCCGCCTCCATGGTTGACCTTGTCAAGATGGTCTGCATTTGCAGGACCTCCATGACCTTTGCACCACCACCAATGGTAAACACATATCCACTGGTGGCATAGAGCTCATCTACATCAGAAATCCAGTTCGAGTCACTGTATCCCTCAAGCACTGCAGGGTGCCCTAAATAGTGAATCGCATAACTCATAGTACCTTTCAAATAGCGCATTACCCTTTCAAGTGCATGCCAAAGATCTGAACCCGGGTTTGACATGAACCTACTCAATTTGCTCATAGCAAATGATATATCAGGTCTCGTTGCACCAGCAAGATACATGAGCGAACCGACAATCTGAGAATATCTCAATTGGTTTAAGCCAATTCTCTTATTCTTTCTCAATGTCACACTGGGATCATAAGGAGTGGGAGAGGGCTTGCTGTCCATAAAGCCAAACCGGCTCAAGACCTTCTCCACATAGTGGGATTGCGAAAGAGTAATCCAACTCTCATCCTTAATAAGCTTGATGTTCAGAATTACATCAGCTTCTCCCAGATCTTTCATATCAAATTTCTTTGACAGAAAACACTTGACCTCATTGATCACATCAATATTTGTGCCAAAGATCAGTATATCGTCCACATAAAGGCACAATATAACTCCTTCACCCCCACCATAGCGATAGTATACACATCTATCAGCCTCATTAATGACAAAGTTCGCGAAGTCAAAGTGGTGTCGAACTTCTCATGCCATTGCTTAGGTGCTTGTTTGAGCCATACAAAGATTTCAATAATTTACACACCTTGCTCTCTTGACCCTTTACTACATACCCATCGAGTCGTTCCATGTAGATTTCCTCATCTAACTCTCCATTAAGGAAAGCCGTCTTCACATCCATCGATGAGCGAGAAGACCATATGAGGCGACCAGGAAAGTAATACTCGAATGGTGGTCATTCTAGCAACAGTGAATAAGTATCAAAGAAATCTTCGCCTTCTTTTGGGTGTAACCCTTTGCCACAAGCCGAGCCTTGTACTTCTCAATAGTACCATCGGGCCTAAGCTTCTTCTTGAACACCCACTTACAACCCACGGGTTTACAACCATAGGGCCGTTCGGTCACCTCCCAAATCCCATTGGCGAGAATCGAGTCCATCTCATTCTCGATGACTTCTTTCCAATTATCTCGCATCCGGAGATGCATATGCCTCTGCAATGGACGTGGGAGTATCATCCACGAGGTACACAATGAAATCACCGCCAAAGGATTTTTCAATCCTCATCTCTTGCTCTTTCTAGGAGCTTCATTGTCATCCTCCTCTAGGATTTTCTCAAGTGGTTGCTCAGAAGACTCAACAGGTGTAATAGTCTCAGGAATTATCTCAGAAGAAAATCTAGAAGTGCTATGCATATCTTTCATCGGAAATATATTCTCAAAAAACGTAGCATCACGAGACTCCATAATAGTATCAACATACATATCAGGCACATCAGATTTAACTACTAAAAATCTATAAGCGATGCTCCTCTGAGCATATCCCAGAAAGACACAATCCACTGTCTTAGGTCCGAGCTTACGCTTTTTGTTAATCGGTACATTGACTTTCGCCAAGCATCCCCATGTGCGCAAGTAAGAAAGTGATGGTTTCCTCCCAACCCACTTCTCGTAAGGGGTCTTCTCCATGTTTCTGTTGGGAACTCTATTCAGGACATGACATGAAGTCAACACAGCCTCCCCCACCATGCCTTGGATAAACCAAAGCGATGTCTAACATGGCGTTCACCAAGTCGGTCGTCAGGCGGTTTTTCCTCTCGGCAATCCCGTTTGATTCAAGCGAGTAGGAGGTGTCCTCTCATGAATAATACCATGTTCCGCACAGAAATCATCAAAGATTTTGGGAAAAAATTCGCCACCACGATCCGACCTAAGATGTTTGATCTTTCTCTCTAGTTGATTTTCAACTTCAGCTTTATAGATTTTAAAGTAGTCTAGCGTCTCGTCCTTAGTTTTCAATAAGTAAACATAGCAAAATCTAGTCGCATCATCAATCAATATCATGAAATATCTCTTTCCACCCTTTGTCAACACACCATTCATCTCGCACAGATCAGAATGTATGAGTTCTAGAGGTGCCAAGTTCCTCTCCTCAGCCGCCTTGTGAGGCTTTCGAGGTTGCTTCGATTGCACACAACTATGGCACTTAGAACCTTTGGCAATAGTGAAATTCAGAATTAAACTCATGCTGGAAAGCCGATTCATAAGACCAAAATTAATGTGGCATAAACGAGAGTGCCAAGTACTCGCATCATCATTAACACTACCACAGATATGGTTCACAGACTTATTATTGAAATCTGAAAGGAAAAGCGGAACAAGCCTCCGCACTCATAGCCTTTACCAATAAATAGTCCATGCTTGGACACAACTACTTTATTGGACTCTAACACTACCTTAAACCCATCTCTGCATAGAAGGGAGCCACTAACGAGATTCTTGTTGATAGAAGGGACATGCTGCACGTTCCTTAGCTGCACGATTTTTCCCGAAGTGAACTTCAGATCCACCGTGCCAGTGCCATGAACAGAAGCATGTGACCCATTCCCCATCAGGACGGAAGAATCCCGAATGACCTGATAAGAAGAGAACATATTGATGTCAGAACACACATGAGCGTTAGCACCGTATCAATCCACCAAGCTGGAAGATGAAATCTGAGAATCTGAAGGTAAATTATCATACCTGCGTCTCGGCATTGCTAGCGGTCATTGTGTTGTGACCTTGGACTTCATCCACTATTGGCCTTTTTCCCTCGGCCAGTGCACGATCGGGGCATTCCTTGGAAAAGTGTCCGACCTCACCACATGTGAAGCAGGCGGCGGCTCGGCCTTGTTCATCTTCTTCTTCTTGAAGTTGGTAGTCTTGTTAGGCTTATTTTTCCCTTTGTTCTTGCCGTAGTTCTTGAACCATGTTGGCGCTTGGGCGGCCCTCGGCTCCTTTACCATTGGAATCCTTAGCGAGCCTTCTCTTCAACATCAAGGGGCGCTATCGGGTTTTCGATGATATCTTTGTCCTCTTATGTTTTAGAGTAGTGCTTGAAACTCCTCCACGAAGGAGGAGTTTTGCAATGATGCAACCGCCACAAAAGGATCGGGTAAGACACATTCCAGAGTTCGAGTTCCTTGACAATGCCTTTGTATCTCATGGGCTTGCTCTACAACAGAGCGATTATCGGCCATCTTATAGTCATGAAAATTCTCCATGACATACAGTTCCTTTTGCATCCGATGCACGAACTTGGCGTTCAGCGTATCCCACAAGACCTTGGCGTCTGTTATGTGCATGTACACATCACACGACGATCGGCAAGAACGCTAAGAATGCATCCCACGAAGAGAGTATTGGCATCCGTGAAACTCTTCTGCTTCGGCGAAGATCACCTTCGAGCTTGCCTTTACTAACCCGAATACATTCATAGCCGTAAGCGAGCGCGTGACCTTGACTTGCCACCTCTTAAAGTGCACACCGAGAATTTCTCCGGCCTCGGTCGTCGGCAAAACCAGCCATTGATAATCCGAAATTGTCTACAATAAGGTTTTTGGATTGTTGAGAATTAGACATTTGCAGTTAAATTCGAATATAAATCATGAACGACATGACGAAACTAGCATGTATATCTCTAACATACTAGATAGCACGAACATCATGATCATCTTGATAGACTTGATTAACCACGAGGTTAGGACAGATTGAGCGTCTTGGCGTAAGAAGATGGCGTGTTGCGATACGGTTGCGGTTCCGGTGTCGATGTAGTAGATGCGTTTGCGGTGTTGACGAGGACGACGTTGGTGACGGCGTGTCGCAGGAGCCGCTGGCTACGGCGACGTCCAGCAGCAGAAACAGGAAGACGAGCCGTGGTAGCGATCTTGAGCGATCGCGCGGGCGCTTCCCAAAAACCTTATTCGCCCTCTCCGGTGCGGGATCGCCAAGGCGAAGGGTTAGGAGACCTGTTCTCCCGATCGCGGATGCGCGTCGGCGCTTCGGGATGGAGAAACTACGGTGGCGGCAGAACGAGAGGTGGCAAAACCCTAATGTGTGTTACGTATATCTACACGGGCGGTAGCGATATATATAGGGATAGCTTTGGTAATCGTGACCTAACGTGACTCGAAGACGTGCCGCGAGCGGACTCGATTCTGATATCCTTATCTCATACTAAGCGCCACGATTCCGAGTACCAAGGCGGTTTCGGCGGACCATTCACGCAGTGCCGCCGCGCCCGCGCCTCGCCCGCCCGCCCGCCCGCCCGGCCCGGCGCGGCGTGAGTGTGGGCTTCTCTTCTTCTCCTTGCCATGCTTCTAGGAAGGTGGAGAGCTCTCCCTTATAAATTGGTCATCCTCCACCTCCACAAGCAATATGGGACTAATGCTTGCACACATGCTTCCTTATGAATGGGCCTTTGAGATTTTCTAGGATTTATTTGTCTCAATTAAGTGGGATTGGCCCAAATAATCCAACACTTCTAGACCCCAAAAAAGCAATCAGACCACCCCTACACTGAAACTCCAAAATTTTCACGTTCGCTCAACTTCAAACGACACAAGCTCCACAAACAAGCACTATAGTTGTCCAAATATATTCGTCACCATAACTAGGATGACCTCCATATAGACTCGATCACAAATATATATAGATTATAAGTAGATAACCTAGCTTTGGTCAAAGGGAAGGACATTGAGCAAAGAGTATGTATTGTTGTATCTGATAGCATACCAAATATTTAACTCTTGTACACACTGGATGTTCCTCTGAAACTTGTCAGGTACCCTGCTCACAGGCTGTAATGTATACATAGGCAGTCCTGAATATATCGTCAAAAACTAATAAATTCAAATATTTCAAGGACATGGGGATTTTTCAATGGATATGTATAACTTTGGGAAACATCAGATATAGTACTAGAAAAGAACACGTGTAGTCAGCCTCTGACCACAATATATGGAGGAGAGAGGGGCATGCTCCAACTAACTTCTAGAGGTGGGCATGCTGGGCCGTGCTTTTGTGGGCCGGCCTGAGCCATAGCAGACACTGATCAGTCTGACACGAAGTGGGTCGTGCCGTGCCGGTATGGTACTGTAGCTCGGGCCGTGCCGGGCTTAAGAACCAGGTATGATGGGCAACACGCTCGTCTAGGCCAGGTCTGTATCGACATAGCACGATGGGTGGCACAGTTCCAGTGTCCACTATCTCATCTGAATCCACTTTTAGTTTGGTGGGGAGGAACTCAAACCTAACATGGTTGAGGCAATTACAGTGTCTCAAAGACTAGGAGCGTGCACATGATAGAACACAATATTAACCTAAGTATCCAGAGATTACAGACACGGTAGTCAACTTTGACAATATTAGCTAGCTTTAGGTAGTCTATATATATATATATATATATGTAGTTAATGTATCATTTTCCTTATCGGGGATATCCTACACGGGGTGTAAGGTTTTTAACGAGACAAGAATTACAGATATGTTAGAGATTGAATAAAATTTATTTCTTTTCCTCTAATATTTGTGTCTATTTCTTCAATACCGTGCATCTCTGGATCCTTCCCTCTTGTTGCAATAGTGTAAATGGGCGAGTCTAGACTGACACGATACGAACCAGACACGAAGAGCAAATGGGCCATACTTGGGCTTGTCAAAAGCGAGCAGGGCCAGCACCGCATGGTACGGCGGACACGATGGGCCACCACAGCCTAGCGCAGTTCAGGCCCGAAACACGATGGGCTCGTGTCGGGCTCGCCGGCCTTATGGCCCAAAGACGATTCAAACCCAAAACATGATAGGTCCGTGACTGCGGCCCGATTGATGCGACCACGGCGATCACGTCTATCATCGATCTGTGAAGTAGCGGTGATATATGTGGTTAATATATTTGACAAAATGGAAAGCACTTGAGTATTGTTTACAAGAATTTCAGAAACAACATAATCATGATTTATCGGAGAGAAGAAATTCTCTAGAAAACACAGACTTCAAACGCTTTTTTTTTTTTTGAGAAAATTGGAAATATGTTTTGCTGGCTTGAAGAAGAAAAGAAGGAATAAATTAAGAGGTTAATTATTACTGTTGTTTGGGGACATCATCATTGGAGAGTGGAGACTTGGCCATCTTAGCATGGGAACAGAGTAAATCTAGCCACAGCCTGGGTGGGTAATTTCGTCATTTCACAGCCTCAAGTAAGTACCCTATAAGCAATCTAGGACGTGCATGCTGGTCTGTCTGTTTTCAGGTACCCTATGCAGCTACCTCCAAGAGGCTAGATTCCAATGTACAATATAATAAAATATTTTTTGGAATGTAAATTAAACATCTTTAGGCATTAATTCCAGGTTGCTCCGTGAAATTCTGATTATTGCTTACTTCAAGACAGGTTCTAACTTGGAAGTTCCATTCCGTGTGTGTTGGTTTTTTTTTTTTTTGAGTTATACGGTACAATTAGGGATAATCCTACGTGAATTCAAAATATGGGAACGGGAGAAAAGATGTGTTTGGATGGTTCAAAAGAAAATTTCAGGAATTTTGGAGAAAAACATGTCTTAAAAGAGAGAGATTAATGCCTATATGATTCTCAAAATGAAAAATAACATGGGATTTGTGTCGCTTTTGAATTCCTCTGGAATGTATATGAAATGAAGAATATATATAGTGTTTGTACGGACAATTCCCACAATCCAAACACCTTTAGGCCTAGTTTGGGAGACCCAATCCCGCCGGATACTGAGTGGATGGGCCGGAAAGCCTTTTGTAGCCCTTGGACTTCTATGTTTATAGTTAGCTACTACTACTCTTCCCTTCTTTTGTGGATGTTGTTTTAGAATACATGCAATCAACCTTTTTAAACTTCAATAGTTAATATGCACAAAAATACTAGAATTGTTCATGTAAATATGATATCACTAAATTTGTTTGAGAAAATACTTTTATATTATGATTATTTTAATATAATTACAAAAAGTAATGGTCAAAATTGTCTATTAGAGACTGTATAGATGTTCAAAACGGAAATTGTAAAAAAGAATGGATGTAGTACTACATAACACACACTACTAAAATCTAGTATAAGTTTTTTAAAAAACAAAAGGCAAATTGAGTATATGCAAAGTTAATGAAGAATATGTTGAGCAATGGCTATGTAATTTTTTTTATGAATGACCGGCTGGTGTACGGCTAAAAGCTCCAACGGACTCTACCCGTACCACAACATTACGGTCGGTACACTACAAGGAAAAGGGGAAAATTTGTGGGCCCAAAACCCACGAATTTAGGTTAAATTCGTGGGCAAACCGTCGAATTTAGTTCACGAATTTAACTCGACGAATTTAATCAATTAAATTAGGTACCCACTAATTTAAATTAAATTAGTGGGTTCATGGAAAACCCACGAATTTAATTATAAATTAAATGGGCAGAAAAAACCCACTAATTTATCTAAATTAGTGGGCGAAAAAAATCACAATTTATCTAAATTAGTAATAGGAAAAAACCACAATTTATCTAAATTAGTGGGCGAAAAACCCAAATTTATTTAAATTCATGGGCAGATAAAATCACGAATTAGTTAAATTAGTGGGTTAAAAAAACCCACTAATTTATTTAAATTAGTGGGCAAAAACTCTAATTTATTTAAATTGGTGGGGGCGAAAACCCACAATTTAGTTAAATTAGTGGGCAGAAAACCCACAATTTAATCGATAAATTCGTGGGTATTTAGAGTTTTCAACCACCTCAAAATCATTTCGGTCTTACGGCTTCACACAAGATGGAGCTCGTGGCGGCTCTCATTTCCATTTAAACCAACTTTAACCTCGAGCCACGGCCTAGCACAATGATCACCCATGTCTTTCCTAGCACTCACGTTATCCTTTGTTTTGTCGGTTACATCAAACACCATGCTTATGATGCTTTCTTCCACATTGCGCTCTTGGTGCATCAAATCTACGTTATCTTGGCGAATCAAAGCTTTTCGCGTAAGGCGCTCCCAAAGAAAAGAAATATGAGTCCGTTGTGCTCCTTTCCATAGCCGATGAAACCCACTTTAAATAGATCGTTCAAGCCGACTATGCCATTCAGCTATCTCCTCTCTGTGAGTCGCCCGTGACCCTTTTTAACTTTCTTTCCTTTTGAAATGCTTTGGCATCGTTCTGAAAGGGTGCCTCGCCGGAAGCCACCGTCTATGGCAATCGAAGAATGTGATCTTTTTCTGGTCGTGAGCTGAATGCATCGAGTCGACCATACAAACCGGACAACACAGGGGACCATGAACACACCAAACCGCCCAAATGCCATATGCCAACAAATCATGGACCGACCACGGTATGCGGCTCGTAGGTAAATTCTCTACCAAAGAACGCTGTCAGTATGCCTTTTCCTCGCCACAACTTTTTCATTTCGTCAATTAAGGGCCGCATGAACACATTGAGATCCTTCCTGGATGCTTAGGACACGGAATGACAAGAGCAAGGCATATGAACCCTCTTTCAAGCAAATCTCGGTGGAAGATTGTATGGCATGATAAAGACCGCCAACAAGAGTAGGGGCTAGCGCTTGTCTTTGAAGGTGTGAAACCGTCGTGGACAAACCAAAACGGACACTCCTAGGGTCGCTTGCAAATGCAGGATCAAATCGGTCCAATGCTCGCCATGTCTCGCCATCGATGGATGCACCATCATATCCGGTCTCGGTCCTCACGTTTACCTTCTTTGTGCCACACATATGTTTATTGTTACTTTCGACATGTACAACCGTTTAAGCCTATCCGTGATCGGCATGTACCGGTTTGTTTAGTCGCGACCTTTGTAGTCACCGATACCCCTTCCTCATCTACCACCTCAACGAATCTACACGCATCTGCAATGCATACAATGAGTATCCTTGTCATGATCCTTCCGAGCGAAGATGCAATTATTCTCGCACACATCAATCTTACGGTAATTCATCCCGAGGCCGGCCATCAACTTTTTCGATTGGTACAAATCCTTTGGCATCTTGTGGTTAGGCGGAAGGACATCATTCATAAGTTCAAGCAAAGCGTTGAAGCATTTGTTCGAAAAGTTGAACTTGACTTCATCGACATAAGCCGTAACCGCCGCAGGGCGGTCACATTGGTCAAGTCATGCGACTTAGCATCCGAGGCGTCAAGTAGCCTATAGAATTCCTTAACCTCCTCCGCTGTGACCCTCCCGAGTTAAATTCAATCCCCGCCAAGATCATGCAAAGATCTCTTCCATCCGGTCGTCATCCTCCCCATGGTCCGACTCAATGGCACGCCTGCGGCCTCTCCATGACGGTGCCACACCAAATAGTTAGGCATGAACCCGTTTTTGCAAATGTGATCTTGCACTATATCCTTCTTTGTAGTAGCATTATTCTCGCAGAGGGTACACGGCAATACATATTCAGCTCCTCCAAATGAATGCTTGCTTCAAGAAAGCATCCGTGATCTGCCCCATTCCTTGTGTGCCCCCATCACTCCTCCATCCGTCATACATCGCCTTCGATCGTCACCCATTCTCGAGCTAAACAAATGAAACGATGTCAAAGTACGACCGTGGCTTAGGTGACAAAGACAACCTGTTAGGAAAGATGTGTTCTAAACCCACCCAAGAATGGAGGTCGTTGCATGCGACACATGACGTCTTCTGAACGAGCGAAATTTCGGCAAGATAACTTATTTCTTGTTCTCCAAACGCACGCCTTATGCTTTGGTGCGTCGGAGAACAACAGGTTATGCGGCGAAATCACGTTCGGATCGCTCGCCGCGCCACGTGCCTTATGCAACGACTCAACATTCTCGCCGTCCAAAATACGTTGGACAATTCGAACCGCGCACCTCACAAGCAAATGTGAGATGCGCCGTTCCCAAACGGTGACGCCTAGGCTCTCTACTGCTCGACGCAAACCCTAAACTCTAACGTTATATACAACGACAAGAAGAGAATTAAAATATATATACCATATGCAAATAATATAAAATGACATGAAATAACTTCAAGCTAATTAATCATTTCACATTGAGACTAAATGAATTTTATGCCCATATTTGAATTGTAAAATAAATGGAGATTGTTATGCATTCACCGCACATGTAACCTCGAATGCATCCAAAGAATTATACAGTTTAAAAGTTACGGAATGATTAAGCTGGAAAACACTTTGGCAAAAAATCTAAACTAACTAAACAAAAAGCAATAAGAGTATAAGAGGATTTCACTATTCTCAATTTACAGGTCCTAAGGGATGCTCATTGATTGGCCTTTGTGTGTCGATTGACAATTTGGGCCACTAGTAACTTCGATTATGTACGTAATAGTTTAGGCATTAAACTCGTATCAACGTTTGCTCACGAAGAATGAAAAATGTTAATGAATGAGAGATAATACACACAATGTGACACACACAAGTAATCAATTCATAGATGATAGAACCGCTATACTTATTCTTGACCTTGTAATGGTTTAGTTTCGATTCAAGTCTCAAACAACTCGAGCATTTCTTTGCAAGCCAATAAAACAACTCGTTAGGTAAATACAACAGAATCTTAATCTCGGCATGACGAACTCGAAACTCATAAGACTTTAGACCATATTATACTCACTAAATGCAGTTGCACATCACATTTAACAGCAATACATGCATATAGACAGGAAACGGGATAGAATTATAACGAATGGCATGTCGCAACCACACCATTTCTTTGTCCACTTGCTATATACATATGGAGATGCTACAGCCTGGAGGAAGAACAGCCTGAGGATCAGGCCGGCGCCACTCACCGTGAGGTTCCTGCCGCCGGTGAAGACCCGTCTTGTCATGGGCGGTCCGGGATGGGGCGGCGGCGTGGGGGCGAGGTGTCGCGGGTTCGGGAGGGCGGGTGGCACCGGGACGGCCGGCGGCGGCGCGAGGGGGTCCGGGAGAGGGCGGAGCGCGGAGCTGGCGCGGGCGATGGCGCGGTGGGCGGGACCGAGGCGGAGCGGGCGGGCGACGGCGGTGGCGGCGGCTGTCATGGTGGCCTTCGAGCGAAGACAGACGAGAGAGAGACGCGCTAGGTCGTGAGACGCTGAAGAGAGAGAGGGAGGCACGCCGTTAGTGGGTTACACAAATGCTTAAATTGTGGGCTCGTGGTCACTTAATTTATTTAAATCGTGGGTATTGTCTAAAACCGATGAATTTAAATTATAAATTAAATGGGCATTTTTGGCCCATGAATTTAATTAAATTCGTGGGTTTTTATAAACCGATTTATTTAAATCAATAAATTCATGGGTTTCTTTTGACCCACAATTTAAAAAACCCACTAATTTTCCAATCGTTTCTTGTAGTGGTAGAACGGCTAGCAAAATTACCCGGTTTGGCACTTGATAAGATATAATTGACTACTCCCATTGCTACTGTAAAAATCTATATCGACGCTTTATAATGCACGGTTTTTAAATATTGAAGATAATCACGAGATGGTTTTCAAGCACGACCATCTAAATTTTGGAAATGCTAATATCACAGGCGGTTAAATGGTATTAGTTTATCATAGATGGTTCTACCCATGAACCATCTGTGATACGACTACAACCACTGTATAAACATACTACGATTCCTTGCGCAGGCCTTAGCACCTAGCGCATTTCGCCTCTTCCGAGCCCTAGCCCCTGGGCGTCCTCTCTCTTGGCGACCTCCTCCGCGATCTGCCTCTCGGTGACCTCCTCCTCCATGACCTCCCTCTCGGCGATGTCCTCTCCCTCGACGACCTCCTCCTCCCCTCAAGCCTATGCTCCGTTTGATTCGATGAGTGCCTATGTCCTTATGTATCCTTATCCTGTGATTTGTATGGATTATTACTAAAATAGTAAACAAAGTACACAAAAGATTGATCTCTACCTAGGGTATGCATGCATAGTTTAGTTTATCCTTCAATATTGCTTCACTGTAAGCCTTATTCGATCCTTTGATCTTTGGGTTAAAAAAATGGAGGCATGCGTGCACAAAACGGTTGTAGATAAATGACAAAATGCATATTAGAAGATGGCAAAATCGAATTAACTCATGTCCATATCTGGTGGTTAGGCATGATAGTAAACAAAGTACACAAAAGATTTATATCTACCTAGGGCATGCTTGCATAGTTTAGTTTATCTAAAATTTTGATGCTGCTAGAACATTTATTTGGTGATTAGGCATGATTGAGTTTAGTTCAATGTAATATCTGTGACGATCTCTGCACTCTTTTTTTGTATTTGTGACTATTGTTCATGTGGTTTATAATATATGCATGTTTTGTAATATACAAGAACATTGAAATTCTTATTGCCACTACTTTGATCATTTTGAACATCCTTATTAGTAAATTCCTTGTAAATATATTTTATGTAGAACATTGAAATTCTCATTAGCACTACGTAATTTGATCAATCCATTATTCTCGATATGTGAGAACATCATTTTGTTTCGATCTAAATTAATTGACAAAATTGAAATCGATTTGGTAAGACAAACGACATGGAAAAGTCATTGGATGTCAAACAAAAACTTGAGGTGGAGATAGAACAACTAAAGGGAAAGTCCGAGTTAACAAAATAGATTTATGATATTAAAAAACTGAAAGATATAGATGACAACTTGCAAGATATTAAATCATTAACACGACACTAATCATTAAGACAAAGCAGGTGAATGTAGAGCTAGAAGAAGCCAAATATGAGCTTATAAAGGTAATATAAAGGTTTCTAATATTTAATTTGGTATAGTTAATTAATGATAATATACTAAAACACATTCTTTTCACAACAACACGATCGTTTTTATTGGGATTAAAAGATATGACAGAAAATCAATTAATTATTGGTGTCAAACAAATGGGTACTATGCTGGAGTTGTGGAACTTCAAGGAGAATAAAAAATTCTCTGTTTAGAAACTATATCACATATGATAGTAGATATGAAAAAACCCTAAGGTCTTTTTGTGTTGATATATCAAATAATATTGATTCTCAATGTATGCTTGTTGATATTTATAGTCTCATAGCTTATTAATGTATTGTTACCTGACATTATCCTTAATAATGAATGGTTAGTTTTCAATGAATATGATTGTTGGATACCCATAACATAGAAAAACACTTAGGTACTATTATTGGACTTGTTTGTCATGCATATTAAGGACCTCAAGATGAATCAATGGGACACATGTTCTTTACTAGTGGCTGGTCACAGTTTTTGCCGTTTCATTACATTTTTGAAGGTGGTGTTGTGCTCTTAAGGTATAAATGAAGGTAAGGTGGAGTTCAACTATCACCTTTCTTATTCTAATGTTGATGGATTCCAAGCCAAAATTCAATTCCATCCACAGTTCGTCCTGAAAGTTGTCATGTTCTGATTTATCGCTTCCACTTCATTCTTATCTCCGAACGAGAATATCATAAGCAACCGTATGTGATGATGTTTTTGAACCGTCTGTAATAATCTTCTCTGTAGCAGTGTCCCTCCAACTAAGTTTATAAGTCATGTTTCTTTTTCATACATAGACTAAAAAGATATTGAAAATAACTAGATTACCCCTAATCATTATCACTAATTAAGCACTATACTCTAATGCTTGTATGTAGAGAATATAAAGTAAATATGAATATTTATTAGGGGCATATATATAGGGAACATCACGGTAATTTTGCATTAGAACATGAAATATGTTGTATATTTATGAATAAATCTATTAAAAAAATATGTCTTATGACCTGTAGGCGAACGGTCATCACACACATATGTAGGCATTCCTCTAGGCACAGCTTGCTATATATACGTACTCGTGCGTGCGTGCTAACACGGGTGACGTACCAGTGATAGGCATATTTGTATATTTTTGTAGAAAGCTCGGTACACAGTCATGTGTTATATATGTGGCAGAGTAATAAAATATATACCTTGTTCGGATAGAAACAAATAAGATCAAGATCACAGTACAAAAGACTTATATTAGGTCTTACCATCTATGATAACCCTCATCATGACTCTTTTAGGTTTTTAGCTAAAATAAATCGGTGATGTAAATCTTCATTACTGATAGTTTTTTATCTAAAAGTCGTTAGTGATGACAACCATCTCAGTAACAACATCTCAATAAGCAAAACAAATATAGCATCACTACTACAAAACAGCATATATGTGACACTCTATTTATGACGGTTTTTCCGAACCGCCACAATTAGCATTATCGATGGTAGTTTTAATTAAAAAATAGCGGAAGACTGTTTATGACAATATTTATTTGGAACCGTCACAAATAATGCATTATCGTGGTGGTTTTTTTGGAACGATACAAATACATTTGTAGCGGTTTTAGCCAAAAATCGCCATCGATAATGTGAGTATTGTGGCGATTTTAACTAAAAATAGTCACTAATAATGTGAGTATCGATGGCGATTTTGGCTAAAACCGTCACTAATAATATTATCCGTGGTAGTTTTAATTTGGAACCACCACAAATAATAAAAAATAGAAAATTTTAAATATTGCTAATTACCTCTCACGCCTTCTAATTTGAAGGAACCATCTGTGATAAGTAAGAATCCAAATTAGAATTTATAAGCCCTAGTTCTCGATCTCAAAGATATAAGTGAAATTCAAGAAAACACATATAAAGATAATGGCACTTGTGCAACCAACGAATGAGCTATAAAAATATAAATGAGGCACAAAAGATAACTTATTGCTTCAAGAATGTAAAAAGGGCAAGATTGCTCACTAATTAATACAATTGTATAATCTGAAAATTTGAATACAAATTAGGGTTTTGCTCAATATAGTGTGACCGACCACTACTTTCTTTTTTTTCTTGGCCTTTTGGCTTTTTTTTTTCTTTCTTTTTGAGTGGCTTTTGGCCAGCACCATTATGAACAAAGTTTTAAAAACCCTAAATTGATGTCATAAGATAATATAATGATATGATCATTCAAGGTTATGCAATGTATCAATATGATTAACCCTAAGCAATATCAAATAGCTAGTGTCAATTGGGATCAAAGTATTACAAAAGATAAATTTGGTTCCCAAAGGTATGTGTACCGGTATTTTTGTGATTTTACATCTTGTAGATGCTACTAGACTCAAGAAATCAAAGAAAAGCTAAAACTCAAAAACAACTCAAGAAACCCTAATTTGATTTTTCTAGAGGAGCACACTTATTGGCTAGATTAAAGTTCAGAAACGACTGAATCTGAAACGTTCACTTTGGAATGAATTAAAGATTATGTCCTAAGCTTTCAATAGAGTATAAGAATGCAAAAATCTGAGTTCAGTATACAAAAGTTATGAGCAAAATGCTGAACTAGACAGAATTGAAACAAAAAGGTGCGCAAAGAAAAAAGATCGACAACTAATGCAAGCAATATAATGGATCAAAATTTAGCAAAACTCACTAAAATTCTAGATTAAACAAAGTGTTTACCTTTTGTGGGACAATTTTCAAAATAGGACAAAAAATAAAACTACTCTAAGGATAGAAATTTTGTCACCAAATAACTATACTTTGATATCAAGATGACAGGGTCGGTGTTGCCCGATCTTGTGATGGCGAATATGATAATTCGGACCCATGAACCCTAACGAATACTGATGCCAACCACCATCTCAACAAGGCAACCTGTAACACGTGAATTCACCCAAAAATAAGCTTCGATCCTCGCCTACTTGACTATGTGAAAGTAGACACACGTTTTCTTGAAATCACCCTGAAAAAGTTGCAAGAATAATGGTGATAATTTCATATTAGAACTCCCTATTCTAATGGGGCTATTGGAGCACAAGTTATAAAATCAAGAGTATATCTTTAATATTAAAAATCGTCGTTCCTTTTACAATGGATGTACAATAGAATATATAGGGGTGGGCTGCATGAATAGTGCATAATAGTGCCATAAACAGTAGTACTATGCCTCCCATATATGCCCTCACATCTAATTGGAAACAATATTAGTAGTTTAGAAATAAATTATTACATAATATAGGAACAATCTCCTCTTGTCATGTCATGGTAATCATCTTCCTTTATTGGAGATTGCTAAGATTCCTTCTTGTCAAGACATAGTGATCTCTTTCCTTACTTGAAGATTGCCCATATCTCCTACATTGTCATAGTGATCTCTTTTCTTACTTAAAGATTACTAATATCTCTCATTCCTTTTTTTTCTTTTCCTTCCTTCTTTCTTGTTTTTTTTCTTTTCTTCTTTGATGGTGTATATGGAAGGATATGGAGTACATAACAGTGCAAATAGTGTCTCCATGTGGTTTTCGTCCCACCTTCGCTTCCCATTGGGGTCCACCATAATACATTCATGCAATTTGGCACCAATATTGACTTTTGTGCAATGTTCATACCTAACAACAAGTAAGGACCCACTATTAGGCATTATATAATTATCATATAAATATAGCAAAGATTGTTTAAGGAAAAGTTTCATCTGCTAATATGACTTAGTAATTCTTTTCAGTTAATTAAATATTAAAACGGAAAGTACTTGACGTATGCATATCCGCATCACAGACCTACTCTTTAAATATGGACATGTCCGTTGATTATTGTTGCCAAGGTGGGTGCCAGGATCCCAAAATTTTGAAAAGTACTACAAGAATACCTCTTTAATGGACCAAATTTATTGATTGAATTAGTTCTAATTTTAGTGATTTGTGATTTTTAAGGCCTTAGAATTATTCGTATTGTACTTTTAGTAAATTTTAAATATATGTGTTAGATTTATGATCTTACGAAATCATTATACAAAACTATAGAGTTGTATATGAAGTGTACACCCTTAACGAATTTTTTTTGTTCCGCTACTATCACCTGCTATATCATCTAGTCGTACATGTGAAGTGTACACCCCTGACGAAGATTTTTTTAGTTCCATTACTGTCACCTGCTATATCATCTAAACATGGACCGTGTCTTCTCTCCAATGCTGTATGCATATGCAGCCCCTGGTTTCTCTCCACTATGAACGTAAGATGTCGTTTAATTACCTTGCTAACCTTAGGAGTTAGGACCTATTTTAACCAAAAAAGTTGCATGAATTTGGCTTTATAGGAAACAGTTTAAATCTCTCAGGACTATATAAATTAAAAATTTCCATCTTATTAAGTGGGGCCTCGATATATACAGGAGAGTTGCTATCTGTTCGAACATGATCTGTATATGAAATGGCTAAGAAAACATGAATAGACAGGGTTCACAAAATTGACGAAAATCGTGAAAATCAAGTGTATTGAACTGGTTTGATATCTGAAATTGCTCGGTAAACCGGTGGAATTAAATACAAATTCAAAAAAATTGAAAAAATTTATCAAAAGTGTTAAAATTTTTGTGTGAGGTCCTAAGTCAACACTAATAATTCTATAAAATTTTTAAGTGATTATCAGACCTGTGTAGTTTTAAAAAATTCTGACAGTGCTACTATCTTTTTATATACTATTTTGTTTTTGATTTCTAGGGCACTAAATGAATTATAATTTTTTTGAATTTTTTTGTAACGTCCAGAGGCAATGATAATGATTTTATAAAATTTTCAAATGATGATCATACATGTATAAGTTTTCAAAATTCTAACAGTGCTCCTGTCTTTTTACATGCTCTTTTGTTTTTGATTTTGTATCTGCAATAAATGGAGTCTAATATTTTTTGTAAATTTTACTACATAATCCTTAGGAACTCTTTATGATACAATTAAAATTTTAGAGCATGATCAACCTTGTAAATATTTATAAAAATCTGAAAGTCTCTCTATTACTTTTCCATTAATTGTTATTTTTGATTTTGTAAAAGTACTAAATGAATTTAAATTTTAAAATTTCTCTGAGATGTTTTATAGATTAATTTATCTAAGAATGTCAGTAACTCATGGAGGAGTGCTTCCAATTAATATATCATACACATATGGTTGCTACTATGATAGACTTCAACATCCGTTAATTTGCATGTTGCATGCAACCTGTTTACCACTACTAATAGTTAACCATCCATATCTAAAAGATGATACCCAAACAAGGGCACAGTTGGGAGACAAAAGTTACAAAGGGAGGGTAGTAACAAAAGAAGTCACTTTTAGGTGTCCCAAACAAAAGTCCATTGCTAGGGACATGTAACAAAAAGGGTGCCCCTTTGTGTTGTGTGTTAACCCTACAGTGCTGCGGTCTTTGCCTGCCCTAAAGCACTAACCATGAATACCTAATCTAATTTCTTTTTTTTTCCTCAAAAGCATGAAATGCATACTGTAATTTAACGTGGCGCACTAGCATCCAAGAAGACAGCAACGCATATGATCGAACCGATCGATCAGCAATCCAGCATAGTCACTTGCCGATCGGGTTGCATGGTTGGAGAAGAATTTGGTAGATTTCATTTAGTAGAGTAAGGGCATGTTTGGTTCATATACTAAGATTGCTATACTTTGTCATATTTTCTAGCTAAATTTGTATAAGATTAGGTCATCAAAATTGAAGCTACACTTAAGCTAGGAAAGAAATTTTGCCACATTTTTTTGAGTTACTGACATATGGGTCATGGATAGCAGGAATATATAATCTTGCTATAAGTGTAGCTATAAACCAAACGAATATCTAACTTGATCAAACTTACCTAACTTATGTATGGCAAAGTTCACACGAAAGAGATCTCTCAATTCGAGAGTAAATTTCTATCTGTTTGGAAATCAATGCTTAGGATTGAGGTTAGGAATGCATGGATTGATAGGTTGCATTGGTGTCCTGCATTGTAAGAACCTAATTTTGTTGTGACATTTTTGTGCTACATTTGCCGTATGTTTGGTATTCAAGCAATCAAACATATATATGACTTTTTTCTTAAACTATCTTATACATATATCACTTAGTACAAGCAACCAAACACACTTGCAGAACTTCTAAAACAAAATTTCTTTTCTTATCAACAACAGTACTACCTATATCTGGCTGCACGAGGCATGCTTCCTAGATGGTTACGGTTAGATAGGTTTCCTAACACAATATCAAAAGGTACAAAAGCAGTCCTATTTCAGGCCCACTGTTCAAACCTATCTATGTGTTGCTCATAAGACACAAAACCATGTATGCATTTGTGTGCTTGCACTCAATTAATTACTTAAAAGCTTGATCAGCATACAAAATAGGATTTGAATTTCCTTACAGTACTGTTTTGCACTCATCAATGATCTGATCGTTATAATTAGTTCAATTTCCCTGAATTATCAGTTGATATGGTCCATGCATTTGACAACAACATTCTATCAATCATGCATAGGTGCTAACTCAGAATCAGTAGCTTTTGCCCTATCCATTTTGTCTTCTTGCCAGGAAGAGGGCGACAAAAATGGACAAGCCCTGGTGACCCCAGCTGGACTCTTTAGTTTATTCAGCTGCTGTGTTCTTTGTTAACCGCAAAATCAATTAACTAATCATGCTTAGTGGCCTTCTGCTTTGTTTAACACCCCACCATCTTGGATTGTGTTTCATATATATTCGGTTCTATTTTTGAGATACTACAAAATCTGCTGCATATTTTCCCAACAGATAAAGCGGTCATCGCGTGCCGTATTACTTAGTGGTCCTTTGTTTGCTTTTTGTTCTGGTTGATACATTTTAGTGCCCACTTTAACATTTAGTAGTTGATACTCTCCTTAATTTGGGCTTGTAATTGTGGAGTGGCTCTGCTGTGTCTAGATCTAAACCACAAAGATGCATGGATATGTCAAACAGCTAGATCATTGAATACTATCCAGGCAAAGTTGGACCCTTGGTCCACAATGCACCTTCCACGCATGCATCATTAGTTTGATCATCTGCTCTTTTTTGTACTTCTTCTTCTACTGATTTCCTTGTCGGTCTAGACTACAATAATTAAGCATGCATGATTAGTTGTTTGTTCCTTAATTCCTTCCCCTTCTCTTTCAAGAACAGAGGAAAAAGAGGAAAATGGTAAATTGCGTGTGCTTTTAATCAGGGCACCTGAAGTCCTGGATGAATGGGATTGTACAAATACACAATTATGTAAACATAATACAATAAATTGGAAAAGGAATTGTAGCATTTTTTTGGCGTTCATTGCACGATGCATTTTTAGGATAAATTATTTATATTTCATTTAGTTCACAATTCACGTGATTTTATTTCTTGTAAAAGGTGCATATATCTACCTTAATGCATAAATAAAATCAACATTTTGAGAAGAGCAATCTAGCTTGGTATATTTTCACAATATATATTCAGAGTAATTTACGCATTTTTTATGTTGGTTCAAAATTTAAAGACCATGAGGTCTACCCAAGTGTGTGATGAGTAATTGCCAGTTTTTTAGCTTTTGGTGCTCAAGGCTGAGCTGGTCATGAATAATTTGAGTTGTTGTGTGTAGACCAATGGTTCGACCTTGAGTGGTTGGGACTTTGGCTGGTCGAAGACCAGTTGTCCGACCTCGAGTGGTAGGGGCTTTGGCTGGTCGAAGACCAGTGGTCAGTCCTCTAGTGATCGGAGTATTTGTTGATTAGAGTTTTAAGTGGACTCGACCACTAAGGAAGTAGTTGTGACCTCTGAGGGAGTGGTCAGTACCTTTGAAAGATGGTTTGCTTTTTTGTGGTCACAATTTAGAGTGGTTAGGACCTTTGTAAGAGCGGTCTGACCTTTAGTGGTCATATTGTATATCATTCTAGTTATAAATTGATTTGATTGCTCGTATATTATTGGACATTCTATGTGATGGTTTGCTTGTCTATGTCGATTGCAGGACTTCAAAGCTAGGTCATGGTGAGGCAAAGGCGAGACTGGGATTAGGCTAGAAGAGCTGAGGTCCAGAATAGTCAAGGGACATTGGAAGATGACTGTGGTGGGGAAGTGGTTGCAAGCCTAGAAAGACAAGAAGCCGGAGTGTGAGCTTTAGTAATGGACATGGCGGGCAACAGTATAGACCGGGACTAGACTCAGAGAGGAGTTGATATCCAAAATGGTGATGGAAGTTGGTGCCATCATGGTGAAGGGGACAAGAACATGTGGTGGGCCAAGCGACTTGGTGTAACATCCCAAATTTTGCCTTTCTGGTATTAGCTAATAGTATTTTATTACATCTTGTGGATTTTCTGGATTTATTGGATTTTTCTGAAATTTATTTTAATTATTTTAAATTAAGTATATTAACCCTTTTGTTGAAAACTAATTATATGTAGATAAAATCTAAATAAAGTTTTGCCAAAAATATTTTATTTGGGTCCGAATGTCTCAAAATATTTTTGAGTGTTTTCTTGGATTTTTTCTGGTATTTTAGTTGCCTCAAATAAATCAAAATATTTTTTGTATTTATTTTAAAAAGAAAACCAGAGAAAATCGGTGTGAACAGTGTTGGGTCGAGCCCAGTACTATGTGGCCCGAATGGCCCACATTCTAGAAGCGATCGTCGGATCGCCATCGTGTGGACCAGAATCGGCGAAGCACTGCGAAACCCTAACCGCGCTGACCTTTGGATCAGGAACGGACAGTGCAGATGAAGTGTAACAGTAAAGGGCATCTTCAAATCGTCACCGTTGATCATCGTCTGCGGACTAGATCATGCCACGCCAGCTTGGATCCCAACCGTTGATCATGGAATGGATGGTCTAGGGGAGTTCTTCTCTGATACATCGCCGGAGTCCAGGTTTGTTACGAGTGCGTCGTTGTATACCGGTAGAATCCCGATTTCCGCGTGCACCGCTGGGCTATTTAAGGAGGGGTGTGGCTCCCGTGGATCGCCAGAATGCGCCGCAGCTCTTCACCGAAGCATTATCACCTGAGGAGCCCTGAAGACGCCGCAAAAGCTCACCATTGTTGCCGAAGCCCCGCCGCGCATTTTCCCACCGTTGTGCCGCCGTTACGTCGTCTCCGCCGCCTCGAGGACCAGAACCGAGATCCCCTCTCCGAGACGCACTCGTACCGCCAGAGACCGCTGCCGTATCGCCACTAGAGCACTGCGCCGTTGTCTTCGTCTACAACACTGGTGAACACCCCGCCGCCGCGTCACCATCTCCGGTAGTCGAGCTCTTGACCGTCTGATCTGTGTCAAGCCGCTCGGATTCCGCCGCATCACTATCACCCGTGGCCGTTCGTTCTGGCCTGTGTCGTGGATGCACGCCGCATGTCGGCCATCGGCACGGGCGGCGCTGCAGCCAATCCCGCGTGGACGTGTGTCAGCACGGGATGCAAGGCACCGTGGACCATGTTCATGGTGGACCAGAGGAGGTCCCGTGGACCGGGTCTATGGACCGAGACCGTGTGTCAGCGCGCAATTGGATTGGGTCAGGGCTGACGTTAGCATGACGTGTTGATGACACAATAATACAAATTTCCTTTATAAAAATAATTCGGATATTATTTGATTTTCTAATTTTCTGATTTTTATGATTTTTTAAATCTTCTGAGAGCTCGTTCTCTCTCATACGAACTCTGATTGAGGTGATTCAAATTTTTAAAAATTTATAAAATTAAGATCTATTTAATGGTGGCTTTTATTTGATTTTTGGAGTTCATTTACTCTCTGTTTTGGGTATTTATTTAATTTTCTTCTTCGATTCGCATAGACGTGAATTGTGCGATGCTTCGTAGGAGGATTTGGCACCTCAAGACCAGATTTCAAAACAAGACCAGGAGCTTTACCAAGGCAAGTTGTGCTTTGATCATGTTGAACCCATATTTATAAAGTTGCTATTTTTTTTACGATATTGCATGCTATTTCATGCGTACAAATAACTTCAATCTAAATTGGGACATAGATATCATACCCTTTGATGTACACCCTACCTTGATACTCATATGCCATAATTTGATTGTCACCCTAGATTGGTTTAGTATAGTTGATTGATACTAAAATCAACATGGGATGGTTAGATCATATTAGCTTGCTTAGCCATGCCACGTCATCACATGTACTCGAACTATTGATGATTAATCTTGACTAATGGAATATGAAACAATGATGTAAACTTGTGTGTCATGTGTGGTCACACAAAGAGATTGAGTTGTTGTGGCGAGGAGGTCACGCAACAATGTTGATTTGTGGATATCACGTGGTGATGCGCACGGGGGTCGGCCCGATCTTCTGATGAGAACGATACATCGGTTTGATGGTGCACGAAGTAGATGGAACGGCCACTAACCATGAGATAAGCAACCAAGCAATCGCAAAGTCACCACACGAGGCGATCAACCGAGCCAGACACGATCGATCCTTGTACCTGCTGCAACCGAGAACATGCAAGAACAAGGTGAGAGCAATTCCAATCCAATAATCTCAAAGATACAAGTGTGAGGTTCTGTTTCTCGTCACGGGTGGTCTAGTCGACACACGCGAACACGAGGAGGGACGCACAAGGGGTCTACCAAAATACAAAACACCTAAGCGTAAAAGAACGGTGGCGGCCACATATATAGCGGTGGCTAGGAGGAGTAGGGCAGCCAAAACAGCGGTGGCCACCAAAACCCTAAGATACATGGGCCATAGGCCCAAAAGTGAGGTGATGCAGCACCCTGAATTTCTGGCCCGTGACATTGTTCCGCATTTTCCCGTCGTTATGGAGTGAATTTGGAAATGGGGCTAGATCCATTGGAAAGATTATCTCCTAAGCTTTCAAACGGGTGGTCGCACGCTGAAAACGGAGTTCGGGAGCCCAAGTTATGCCCGTTTGAAGTTGGCATGCTGCTGGATGGCCGAACCGAGCTTTTTGGCATCTTGGGCTTCCATATGGGCCTTCCTTGACGCGTGGGCTATTCTCGGGGTGTGTGCTTGAGGCCCTTGTCTGTTGATGTAGGCTTGAATAGCTGAGCTTTTGGATTAAGGCCTCTCGGCGACGAAGTTTCCGCAGCGTCGATCATTTGTGACGAAGATGGAGCAGCGTCGGTAGTCATTGGAGAAGCCGGAGAGGAAGGAGGGCAGCGGTCACGCTGGTCGTATCCATGTTGGTGATGTCCTCATCATCCTCCCCTTCTTGAATTGGAGTCGTCCTCGACTCCTTCTCATGATCCTGCAAAAGGTTAGTGGCAACAGGAGGCAAGGAAACAGATGTCTGCAAAGCAATATCATGTGAGGAAACAATCTTATTTAAAAGAATTTCTTTCTTGAATATTGGTTTAGATTGTTGTACACCACTAACAAGTTTGTCATCCTCATGTTCTTTACCATTAGTTCTTTTTGCATTAATTTTGGCTAGCTCAGCAGGAGTCATTGGATTCAAAACCAATTTCTTTCCATTAAACTTGAAAGTATATTGATTGGTTCTACCATAGTGAATAGCATCAACATCATATAACCAAGGTCTACCTAATAAAAGTGAACATGATTCCATAGGTATGACATCACAACAAACATGATCATGGTATGACCCAATGGAGACAGGAACTTGCACAATTTGTGTTACCTGAACCTTACCAATTGAGCTGAACCATTCTATTGAGTAAGGTTGCTGAAGTGGAGTCGTGGTCAAGCCAAGTTTCTCGACCATGTGTAGACTTGCGAGGTTGCTACAGTTTCCTCCATCAATGATGACGTGTACCGCGCGTTCTTGCACAACAAACTTAGTTTGGAATAAGTTATTGCGTTGAGTTTCATTGGCATGTTCCACTGGTGCACTAAGTAGGCGATGAGACATGAGGCTCATGTAGTTGTCCGTCATTGCAGCACTCAGGTGCACACCATCTTAATCATTCTTGCCTCATGGGGTTAGTCGCAGGAATAGCAAGCACATTCTTATCGTTACATATTGAAATACACTTACTATCCTTCTTCTTAGATTGTGTAGGCTTGACTTCTTTCTTCAAGGTTCCTTCTCATTCTTGGTCGAAGGATAGTCCCATGCTCGACCTTTTCATTTTTAATTCTCTATTTCGCCATTTCTCCATGAACTCACTGCTGCTTTTTTCTTTCAATTTCTTCTCTTTTCTCAAACTCATGATTAAGTTTCCGTGATATATTTCTTTGTTCCTAGCGGAATGCTTGGATCATCCTCAAGTATAGATCATCGTTCTTTCGTGGACTCGCCATTATTAGTGGTAGACAAGAAAAATACACGCAAAAATGTATATTCCTATCTACTAATATGTGGACAAGTGGAGGATCTCACACGCTCAAGCTCACACCAAGTTCTTACCAGTTCTTACCTCGCACTTTTCAAGGTTCAATCGAGGATGATGGTAATCTGCACTCGGGGTGACAAAGCGATTGTAAGGTGCTTCTCCGTGGTTAATAGTAGGTGGAGCTTGGATAGGTATAATATGTAGCAAAGGATATACTAGAACCACACTAGCCAAAACAAGTTGAAAGAACGTTCAACGACGGTACTTTGCTGGTCCTAGGCTAGACCGTACCAGAGACGTGAGCCTGGACACCAATGAAGTCACAGAAACAGCAACTAGAATGACCACAACACACAAGCAAATAGCTATGTTTTCTTTTTCCACCTTTTAGTGCGGCTCTTTTATATGCACTTGCCTTTTTTTTTATTTTTCTTCCTTCTATATCAACAAGTGGCACATATGATGAATTACAACTCAAACTTTTTTCCTGCTGCAAACAGATCTACTATGCAGAAATTTCAAATGCTGTTTTCGGGTTTTTATTGGCTTCCAATGCAAAAAAGTATAACTGGAAAGTTGTAGATCCTTTCGAGCTGATCAATTTGCATATATGGAACGTCTATTTTGGATAAGGGAAGCCAGAGATATTGACCCCGAAATACAGACTGCTTAGAAAATCCAGGATGAAAACAGATTCCAATCCGACGGGATTGTGGGCAAGAAGATGGCATTTCTAGAAAGTTTCACAATGGACAAAGTTGTAGATAACTTCTCAAGCTTTCAGGAAAGTACAAGAACAGAAAAATCCGAGTTCGTATGAGGGAGTTATGACTAAAATACCGAACTGGACAGAGGAGGATCCGAATTGGACGTGACGACGCGATGGAGTTCAACTCGGTGACAAGAACGTGACAAGAACTCGAAACTTTAAAGATCAAAACACTAAGACCAGCAACGACACGACGATGCAACGCAAATTCAACAAGAATTAAACTAGGTAGTAATAGTAAAGGCCAAAAGGGGCTCGGATTAGATCAAACACACGACAAACATATTTTTTTTGGCTATTTTCTGGACTCTAGGACGAACAAGAAGAACTAAATAAGGATAAGAGTGTTCTCACCAGGCAACTGTCGCTCTGATACCACTTGATGCGCACGGGGGTCGGCCCGATCTTCTGATGAGAATGATACGTCAGTTTGATGGTGCACGAAGTAGATGGAACGGCTACTAACCACGAGATCAGCAACCAAGCAATCGCAAAGTCACCACACGAGGCGATCAACCGAGCCAGACACGATCGATCCTTGTACCTGCTACAACCGAGAACATGCAAGAACAAGGTGAGAGCAATTCCAATCCAATAATCTCAAAGATGCAAGGGTGAGGTTCTGTTTCTCGTCACGGGTGGTCTAGTCGACACACGCGAACACGAGGAGGGACGCACAAGGGGTCTACCAAAACACAACAAAACCTAAGCGTAAAAGAACGGTGGCGGCCACATATATAGCGGTGGCCAGGAGGAGTAGGGCAGCCAAAACAGCGGTGGCCACCAAAACCCTAAGATACATAGGCCATAGGCCCAAAAGTGAGGTGATGCAGCACCCTGAATTTCTGGCCCGTGATATTGTTCCGTATTTTTTCATCGTTCTGGAGTGAATTTGGAAATGGGGCTGGATCTATTGGAAAGCTTATCTCCTAAGCTTTCAAACGGGTGGTCGCACGCTGAAAACGGAGTTCGGGAGCCCAAGTTATGCCGTTTGAAGTTGGCATGCTGCTGGATGGCCGAACCGGGCTTTTTGGCATCTTAGGCTTCCATATGGGCCTTCCTTGATGCGTGGGCTATTCTCGGGGTGTGTGCTTGAGGCCCTTGTCTATTGATGTGGGCTTGAATAGCTGAGCTTTTGGATTAAGGCCTCTCGGCGACGAAGTTGCCGCAGCGTCGATCATTTGTGACGAAGATGGAGCAGCGTCGGTAGTCATTGGAGAAGCCGGAGAGAAAGGAGGGGCAGCGCTCACGCTGGTCGTATCCATGTTGGTGATGTCCTCATCAAGTGGTGCTTGGTAATCAATTGGGTTGGTAATCACTTAGATCGAAGCAAATGGTTGGGGCAGGTGTGCCAAGGTGGGCCCGATGGGCAGGGGTTTTGTGGAAGTCTTGCTTTGATCACCCTAAGGACTTAACCTTGCAAGCCTTTGACCTGAGTCAATCATGCAACCACATGTCTGTTATGGGATAGCCTAGCTGACTAATTTGCAATGTCTTAGCTTTTGTACTGCTTTGGTGGTGTGAGTCCGGGGTCACGGATGAACTCACATGGCGCAAGAGGGGGCCCTGTTGTGGTGGTTTAGCCCATCAGTATTGAAACCTCAACGAGGAGTACTGGGTTAAGACGGGGCATTGTAAAGGCTTTGTTATGATCATTCGCCTGTAGTGCATGGTTGTATCGTGTAGGTAAAGTGCATAACCTCTGCAGAGTGTGAATCTATTCGGACAGCCATGCTCACGGTGCTGAGTATAGCTCGGGAATTACAGTCAAGTGTTAGTTAATAATCTGGAAAATTGAATGGGATGGCAGGTTGCCATGATAAGGAATGAACATGACTTAGGGTTGGAAACTTAGTTTACTTGAGAAACATTGAATCTAATTATTGTTGTTATTTATTTTTCTGTCTTTTCAATCTATGTATTGTATGTGTTCATAAATACTGCTTTACTGTAAATAAGCCATATAGCCATTCCTTTGGGATAAGCCTTGCATATAGCTATAGTAGAGATGCATTCTGTGCATAACTTGTTGAGTGCTTTTGTACTCATCCTTGCTATCACCAACAAATCAACAATGGAGGAGTCTTCGCCCTTGTTGGAGGAGTTCCAAGTGGACACGAGTCATTAGACCCAAGCCTTGTCGGTTGCTCGTGGTGTCTTGATGAGTCACCAACATCTTTACTATTTCATTGCGAGAGTCTTAGTATATTTTCAGTCCAGCCCTGCGTGGTTGAGTAATGTAAGTGATCATAAGATCATACACTAGTTATACTAATAAATGGAGTCTCATTATTATTATCGTTGTGTATGATGTGATGCTTGCCGATGTTAAGCTGTGTGCACTAGCGTTGATCCTGGGACTAGTGCGGTAAAACACAGTGGGTTCGAATTGATGAATTCGAGTCCCAACAAATGGGCTCTTGTGCAAGTAGAGATGGTTCGGGGGATCTAGAAGCGTGAGAGGCTTGGGAGCAAGTCATTGGGACCACATGGAGAATGGATGAGATGCTAACTTGGAGCTGCTTGGATCATTGAGGACTATTGGATCGTGGTCTAGGTGATAGAGTAGCGGGTCTAGTTAGTATACTTTGAAAAGCATGCAAATACAGGTATGTTGTGGGTTTCGGTTTAGCCCATGTGCAGTTGAATATGTTAAGTCAATCATAGCCCTTGATGGTGTCCTTTAGGGTTAAAGGAACATATCCAAGGGTGTAGAATGGCTCAAGAGTAGTATATATATAAGGTTAGGGGTTGCTTTCCTCTCTTGAAGGTTTGAGCGGGAGAGTGGTGCCTCTCCCCTAAAGGGTTTTGAGGTTTTGATGGTCGTTTGAGCTCTGTCTACTTTGTTGTGAGGCTTTGTAAATCTACCTTTCATAAATGAAAGCCTATTTTCCTCAACTCTAAATTTACTTTACTCATTTACTTTATGTCATTAAATTCCACATATTTGGATTTGCCTCCCCTCCTTCTAAATGCTTATGATTGGAACCCACCACCCTGGTTTGTACCAAGGTCAGAACCAAGCCTTCGAAAAGGGTTCTTTGGTTTCTTTATGTCCTGTTGAGCTTTGCCCATCTAAGAGTGTGGCTTTGTAACCATCCCTCTCTAAGCGATGCAAGATCCAAGTTCATTTATGTTTTGAAACTTCTTTTAGTTTTTGCATTTTTACTTAGTTCTTTTATGCAACTTGGGTTCTGCTTCACCTCCTTCTACATGTTGAGTTTCTACTGGATCTAGGATGCATAAGAAGTTGAGGAACTTTTAGGATATATTTCAACCCAGAAAGATCCATTAGAACGTACTCTTGCTCAAGTGCTGGTTTCCTTCCTTTCGAGTCTTTGATCTCTCTGGTTTCTTTCATTATTGATCATGTGCTACAAGGATGAATGATTGATGAATTAATCTTCTACAGATCATATCTCAAACATCTAGGCAAGCTTTTAACAAGATCCCTAGAGCCTTTATTAAGAAATCAATTTTGGCTTGAAAAGGAAGGATTCTTGGTAGATTTCATCTTGCATGTTTGAGGGGTGTTTATTTGGTATTCTTGCTTGCTACGACATGTGGGAGGTCATCTAAGATCATCTTTATTATCACACCTCCACGAGCAAGCTAAGGGCGAAGTCTATGTATTTGACCCGGTTTTAATGTAACCTTCTTTAAACTGAAAAAGGTCGAAACTTTGACATCAATCCTTACGATTGAAGGTTGGAATAGGTTCCTAACATCTTTAGGATGGTGTATACCAAGTTTCACGGGTTTTGGATCAGCCAATCTAAAGTTACAATGATTCATGTTTTTCAGATCGAGCTGATTCTTTTACTGTTCACCTGAATATTGTTCACCAAGCACTATTCATCCGACCAGTACTATCGACCATGTCGGGACCCGAATATGCAAATCCGGACCCTCTGTGTATACTGCACTAGTCCAGGATCACGCTAGTGCACACAGGCTCAACATTAGTGAATATCACAATCATACACAATGTATATAAGATAAAGGACGTAATATATTAAATATTACCAGTTGTATGACCTTATGGTCAACTTACTTAACAATGCCTCACAAGGCTGAACAACCAATTGAACTGCAATGGAATGAAGACGTAGGTAACCCTCAAGATACCACAGTAACCGACAAGGCTCGCACCCTAAACATTCGTCTCTCCATAGTACTCCTTCTTCAAAGACCTCGATGATGTTTGTAGGCAAGGGTGAGTACACCAACACGTACTCAACAAGTTGTGCATGTAATGCAATCCTATCGTAGCTATATGTAGGCTTATTCCAAAGGAAAGGCTAACAATGGTTATTTGCAACTAAGCAAAGATTTATAAACAAGTACAATATATAGATTGAAATGACAGTAAAACAAATAACAATAATAGATAGATTCAAGATTTCTCAAGTAAACCAAGTTTCCATCCTAAGTCAAGATTCAACTTTCCATGGCAACCTGCCATCCAACCCAAATTTTCAAAAAGTCTAAACCCTTGACTGTAATCCCCGAGCATTGCTCAATACCATGAGCACGGCTATCCGAATAGATTGTGCACTCTGCAGAGGTTATGCACTTTACCCACACAACATGATAATCTCTTTGATGCCAAGCTATTAGCACACTTCCTTTGGTATGCCGGCAGAGAATCATGACAAAGCCTTTACAATGCTCTGTCTTAACTCAGGACTACCCGCTAAGGTTTCAACACCAAGGGTCTGAAAACCACAACAGGGCCCTCTTGCGCCATCGGGTTCATTGAAAAGGATGAACCACTCCACCACTGGTAGTACCAAAGCTAAGGCATTACAAATTAATCGCTTAGGGCTGCCCCATAACAACATGTGGTTGTATGATTGACTCAGGTCAAAGGCTCGCAAGGTGTCCTTATGGTTTGATCAAAGCAAGACATACACATACCCTTTGCCCATCGGGCCCACCGAGCATCCTGCCCTTGCCACTTGCTCGACCCAAAATCATAACCACCCGGTTGATTACCAAGCACCACGTGCCATCAACAATTCAATATCGTATGCGTGACATCCATTGCCACCACAACTCAATCTCATCGTGTGACCACACATGACACAAATTCGAACATTGTACCATATTCCATTAGTCAAGATTATTTATCAAAGATTCAAGTACATGTGATGACGTGGCATGACTAAGCAATTCTAATTCCGTTCTAACCATCCCATGTTGATTTCATTATTAACCAACTATAGTAAACCAACCTAGGGTGACAAGTGGATCATGGCATACAACTAACAAGGTAGGGTGTAATTCAAAGGGTACGATAGCAAATCCTAAACTTATGTTGAAATCATTTATACACATAAAATAACAAGTGATAAGGTAAATCAAAATAGCATGCAATCTAGTTTATGGGTGCAACATGATCAAAGCACAACTTGCCTTGGTTAAGCTCCTGGTATTGCTCCGAAGATTGCTCTTGAGTTGTTAATTCTCTCTCTGGAACCCTCGCACAATTGAACATCTACGCGAATCGAGAAGAAATAGCAAACAAACACCAAAAACAAGTAGCAAATGAACTCGAAAATTCAAATAAAATTCACCATTGGAAAGATCTCAATTTTACAAATCTTTCGGAATTCAAATCACCCAAATCGGAGTTCATATGCAAAGATTATGACATTTAGAAGTTTTGAAAATAAACTAAACTCTGGAATTAGAAATTCTAAATCTTTCTGAATTATTTTTATAAAGAAAATCCGAATTTTCCTGTCCCGGCTTGTACGGACAAAACGTGGCGAAATCTAGACTGATGAACTCAATCTAACGGTAGACTCCTTTTGATGTACCCTACACGGTGCTCACCCTAACTCATGGTTTTGCCAGCAGGATTTGCGCAGAAAAATCAATCTTCCCCGATCAGACTGCGTTGCAGACGGCTGAAACTTCGTCGCGCGTTCCCCATTGATCTAGAAGGTAAAACTCAGATCCGTTCGTGTCATATTGTGCCAAATGATCCCAGATAGCTCTCTGTAAAATTTGGTTAGGTTTCATGCTGTACTTTAATAGTTATGACCGTTTGATCTATTAGCTCCGAGAGCCGTTCATCGGCAGTTTGTGATCAATCCGGTGGGTCGCCGTCAAATCCGCCAATATTGTTGAGTTCGTCTCATTGCGTTCTACGTGATGGACACTTCCCCTTTGCTGTTGCATCCTCTGAAATTTTTTTTATTCGTTCGGCCGCCGCCTTTCGCCGTCGCCGCGCGTCGTCTTTTGCCGCCAACCATCTTGGATTGTCGTGACCATGTCACCCTGTCCGGTAGGTCCATACCCTACTGTTTTGGCCATCCTTGGAGTTCATTTGATCTCCGGTTGCCGTCAAAGCCATAATCTAGTATCTACCCGTCGTCTTTCGGTTCGGTCCTTTGCATCGGTTCGCGTTTGGTTCGCCATCCTTGATAAACTTTAATCGCAGAGCCAACCCTATCCATCCTACCCTCGCCAAGTGTATCCATCCTTGAATCGTTTCGCCAAACCCGACTTAACCTTTGGTCCAATATTGTCTTTGCGTCACGACATGTGTACCCCAGATCGCAAATCAAACATGAGCCATGTCATGACCTCGCCGCCCTACCATTGTACCGATGGTCGCCACCTTGTAATCTCATAGGTGTTCATTAACGCTTCATATTCAACGTTAACGTTCACGTTAACGTTTGGCGTTAACGCTTCGCCGCTTAACGCTCCACCGTTAACGCTTTGCTCTCATCGTATTCTTTGTCATCGCATGGGTGCATGCAAGTGAAAGCCCTAATGTGATGTCCTTACCTTTTCTATCGCCTTTATTGTGATCTAGCCCATCACGTTGAGTTCAGCCTCGTATTCTGTCTATAACCGCCTCATCGTTGTCGAGTTCCGCCCCGATGTAAGACTAACCTCCGGATCGAACCATAGTGGATGTCGATCCCATCCGTCCTTGTCTTATCCTTGAAATCTAATCATCATTAACCTAGAATTCATTCGTGGTCTGGTCAATAGACCATTAGCCATATGACATAATCTTGTGCGGCACCTAGTCTATCAATCTATCTTCCTCTTGGTTGATCGTGCTGCTCGGTCAATCGAAAGTCAACCTCAAGCATCTGCTTAGTTCATGGCGAACTAACATAACCCGTGGACCGGTCTATAGATCGAGAGTCCATATGACATCGACTATCCAATCAAGATAATAATTTGGAAGAAATATTCTTCGAGTATTATTCCTTCTTTCCCGCTTATTAATCTTTCTCTTGATTGTATTTTCCAAAGCCGTTCTCTTTGTCTAATCATCGACCTAGTCCATTCAAGTTCCTAATTTCATCTAAGCCGTTGTGCCCAATGCTATTCGTTCTTAATTTGGAGTTTACTTGATTTGCCTTTTGAGTTTTGTTGTATTTGTGTTTGTTTATCGTTAGACGCGTTGCCGGAAGTCGCTCGAAGGAGCTGAGAATCAAGCAAGTGGAGATTGAAGATCGAGGATCAAGGATCGAAGATAAAGAGTAAAGAATAATAAAAATTGCAAGGGCTAGGCAAGTTGTGCTTTGACCATATTGATCCCGTTTTTAAAATTATTTCGTTTGAAATTATTGCATGCTAGTTTGAAATAAACTGATTTCAATTAATCTGGGATTAGATAATCAACCTACTTGTTATTGCCACCTTGTCGCTATTATTTGTATGCCATGATTCATTTGTCACCATAGATTGTGGGTTAATAGTTGGACATTAATAATTTGCCAACATGGGTTAATTAGACCGTATGTAGTGTGCTTAGTCCTGCCACGTAGATTTGTCATTATTTTGGAAAAATTAAAGTTAATATTGACTTAATGAGATATGGAACGTGTTTTTGAGAATGTGACATGTGTTATTGAGTTGATGATGGCACGTGGTGCATGGTAAAGAAATGGGGTGGGAAAATGATTTAGCCTAGGGCAAGTGGCAAGATTGTTTCCGGTGGGCCAAGAGTGCCAATTGGGCGGTCGCATTTGGTTTTAGATTGTTTCCGGTGGGCCAAGAGTGGCAATTGGGTGGTCGCATTTGGTATTATGACATGTTGATGTGATGAACTTTTGGTTAGTCTTGCCTCGGTCAACTAAGGACTTAACCTTGCGAGCCTTTGACCTGAGTCTTTCATACAACCACAAGTTCCGGAATGGGACGGATCTAGCTGAGTAAACTGTGAAATCTATTCTTTGGTACTGTCATGGTGGTGTGGGGCCCGGAGGAGCGGGTGAGAACTCACATGGCGCAAGAGGGGGGCCCTGGGTGTGGTAACCAGTCCCTCCAGTGTTGAAACCTTAGCGGGCAGTACTGGGTTTAGACGGATCTTTGGAAAGGCTTTGTTATGATCGCTCATTCGCATACTCTTGTATGGCGATTCACGGCTGACGTGGTGAGTTGATTATATCTTGTGGGTAAAGTGTATAACCTCTGCAGAGTGTAAAAACTATTCGAATAGCCGTGCTCACGGTATTGAGCATTGCTCGGGGATTACAAATCAAGGGTTAGATTTTGATAAAAGCGAGGTTGGGAATGTGGATAATGTGATATGGAACTTGGTTAAGGATGAGAAATGCTTCACTTGAGAATGATTGCGAAATTTATTATTGGTATTACTTGTTTTATCGCTTTTCTATCTATTTATGATTAATTGTGAATGTTTGCTTTATTGCAAAAGAACCATTCACCATTCTTTTGGAATAAGCCATGCATGTAGTAATAGAACGATTACATGCATGACTTGTTGAGTACGGTTGTGTACTCACCCTTGCTTTAACAAAACATCACCAGCTTGAGGAGAAGTCTTCGTCTTGAAGAAGGAGAAGTTCTGCAAGAAGGCGATTATCTAGGAGTCGAACCTGTCGGATGCGTGGTATATTGAAGGGTTCACCGACGTTCTTCGTTCCTCTGCTACTTATTTGGAGTTGAGGCCGTCAAGGCCTCACATGCGTAAGGTTGACCTTAAGGTCGTTCAATAGTTTATATTTTATAATTGTGTTACTTTTATTATTCCGCTGTGTATGATTGTGGTATTCATCTATGTTGAGACTGTGTGCACTAGCGTGATCTGGACTAGTGCGAGAATACAGAGGGTCCGGATTTGCACATTCGGGTCCCGACAGAGGTGGTATCGAGCCATACCGATCAGTAGGTCTTGACCCTAGATAGATTGGCCGTTCTTTAGGAACTTCAAAATTATTTTCTAAAAGAAAATTTTAACTTGAAAGAATGATAAGTTCTTGACTTGTCTTATTCTTCTATTCTTTTCTCCTTGCTGAAAAATTTCTATCTTTCCCCGTTGTTTTAAATGAAGATCTTATCTAAGTTATTCCAAATAGTTATCGTTGTTTCACACTTAAGGACAAAGCGCTGGGTGTCGTTGCCAATCCTGAAGATCGTGAAGACAGGAATTGTCGAACTCAAGAAAATTGGATCGATGAAGTGTTCCAGAAGCTAGAAGAACCAGTGCTTTCATAGCCAGTTGAGACTCATGTGTGAGAGTCGCATCTGTCTAAGATAGAAGTGTTACCCTCTTATACGGTAGATTATTGTGTGTTTAGGTTAATTTGGTTTTCCTTGTTTGCTGAGTGTGCAGTATGCGTTGCAGAGCTTTTAGGCTTGGATAAGCAACCATACCAAGTTATTAATAATGTTTGTATAAGTTTTTGGGTTAAACCTGTTCCCCTGCACTAGGATTCATGAACCTCATCTATGCTATTCCCTCTTACCTAAACCCTGGAGTGGTCAACAGTTGGAAAGGATCGACCGCAGCAGTGACTCCGGGGCAGTTCACGTTAGTTCAGTTGCTACTACTGGTGTTAGTGCTAAAGTAGATAGTGACCAGCAGCCGTCCACTGTGCCAACCGTGACAATTCAAAACTTGGATCAGTTGTTCACCGCTTAGACTCTGCTTATGCAGACAATGATGCAACAGATGAATGTTATCAGTGCCAACATCAATCCCTCCCCAACTGAAGTCGCAACCCCCTGTTCACAGTCTAAGATTACCTTGTTCATGAAGACCAAACCGCCCATGTTTGATGGATCAACCACTCTCAGAAATGTAGAAATTTGGCTTCGCATCATAGAAGAGAAGCTGGCTTTGCTGCAATGTGAAGATAAAGAGAAAGTTCCCTACGCTACTTGCCAGTTAGAAGGAAATGCATTAGTCTGGTGGAAGAGTTTCTACGCCACCTCTAAGGATGAACATACCATTACTTGGTTAGAGTTTACCACCGCCTTTAAATCGACTCTTCACGTCATCGGAAGACAATGAAACCACAGTAAGACAAGGAAGAATGGTACCTCCACACCCGATGCCATACCAGGACGTTGTTCTTTGAAGTGTTGTCAACCAAACCAATCAGAAGACCGTACATGCATCCGTTGTGGCGAATTAGGAAACACTGCTGATGAATATGCAATTAATTGTTCTAGCTGTGAAGGAAACCACTAATTGGAGAAGGTCCTATAAACAACATCACCTGCTATCTTTGTGAAGGCCAAGATCATTGTCCAGTTCACTGTCCCTTGGATCCAATAGTGACCGCTGTGACTCGGTATCAGCAATAGAATTTTCGAGCAGTCATTACTCAAGAGTTAGCGAAAAGAGAAGGATTACCATCCGTACTTGTTGTGCCGCATAAAGAAATAAAGAAGAAACATGTTAACCCTATTTGTCCACCTCAGGAAATCAGTGATACTTGGTCACCATGGAACTGTTTCTTGTGTGATAAACGAGGACACTGGGCTAGAGAATGACCCAGCAACCCAGCACGATGACCAAAACATTTATGTTACAAATGTGGTGAGTTAGGTTATTTTGTTAAGGAATGCCCACAGAAAGATCAAGCAAACTCTGAAGCCATTATCATTCCCGAAATTACTTCAGTAAAGACTATAACACCAAAAGTGAGGGGTAAGACTATGGAAGCAACTTGCTCCAGGAGTCAGTTGAAGCAAGAGTAATTGGTTAACAAGACCCTTGATCTAGAAGATGAGTGCAAGGCATTGGAGGACAACTGCAAGCGTCAGAAAGCTCGCCAAGAAGGATCACCGCAATAGCGAATAAGGAGTGCCCTCAACAACTCGATTGTTGCGTCTTCGCTTAGCCTTTGTTCGACACTGCCTCGTGGCTTCACCGATGGTTAGAGTTTCCATAACACCACCCCAGTGAAAAGTCCGCAAGGAAGAAGCTTATTGTCTAGAATTTGCTTTACTTGTCGTCAGCCAGGACATCTCGCTAATAGCTGCTCTCAGAAGGAAGTGATCACCACGGATCACGTCGATCTTAGCTCTACCCCTACCAAGATTAGTGACATGTCAAGAGGAAGCCAATAGATGTCGGTCAAGCGTTGCTTCAGATGTAATGAGCCGGGATACTTTGCCAATAATTGTCCTAGGAGAAAAGGTGTTATACCTGTCCACTTAAACCCTAGTCCTCCACCCATCGAGACACTTGCGCCAAAAGTGAATTGTGAAGCGCTTCAAGATGAAGCCATGCCGCAAGTGCCAAGAATGTAATCTCGATGGTTAATTTGTCCATTGTTAAGACCAAGTTTCTAATAAAGCTTATCATATTGGAAATCAATGCTCGAGATGTTTATGCCTGGAGTTAAATTAGTTACCCATGTGCAAGACAGTTTGGATCCATGGCAGGAGATGTAATCAGTTAAGAGGAGCTAGAGTGTTCCTGAGATAAAATTGTGATCAAGTTAACTTTAGTTTGTTGGAGACAGCGGAGGACTGTCTATTCCGTTATGGTTGAGTCAAGGAAGTAGATGTGCCATCACGTTAGAAGAAATAGTTGTCGCGTCTGCTTAATAACTACAAAGGATAATTGTTCCCTTGAAGAGTACTCTAGCCAGTACAGTGCAAGCCAGCAGACACATACCATCACTTCAGTGATAATTAAAGCTTGAGTTCAATGTGAGAGAAAATCCAATTGATACAGAGTTTAAGTCAATACTCGAGAATCAAGCCGACAAAAATAGTATCAGGCCAACAAAGATGGTACCAGATCAAACAAAAAAAATTCAAAGGCCTCAAAAGTCCAAACCTCGGTAAGGATGTGATTTTGTGAAGCTACCAGTGTACCAGTTGATAAGTATTGCCATATTTGTTCTGATCAGTGTCACCAAGTTTAAATAAAGTAGTGTCTAGATTTTCCAAGATATCCACGCACAGTGAAGCAGTTACCAAATAACTTGAGTTGCCAGTTCGAGTAGAATCTTGAGAAGTTCCTTTCATGTGTCTCCATTCAAGAGTTGTCTTTGAGAGTCAACCTAGCTTGTAATGGTCAAAGATAAAAAAAGGGTGTTCCAGCTTTGTTTGGGACTGTAGAGTTGCATATTCATTCGTCCTTAGGTGCAGTTTGTTCAATACCTGTGAGAAGCAGAAAATCCAGAATCAACGAGCAAAAGCAAGGATGCTTGTCAGTGGTGTTTCCAAGAGATGTCAGCATAGGCGGGTAATGCCTTTCAAGAATCTCAGCAGAAGAAGTGCCTTCTAGTGTCAGAAAATTAGACCCTATGGGAGTCAGTTGAAGGATTTTATTACGAAGAGCAGCCTGCAGATTTTGGATGTTATCAAGCGTTTGCTCAGAAGTAACCTTGTCCAGTGTGCAGTTGCTTGGAAGTTCGAGGAAGTCTTAAGAGTTGAGTTCCCCTGACCCTATTTCTATAGTCAGCCACGAATCTCGGGGATGAGATTCTGTTAAGGGGGGGAGGTTTGTAACATCCCAAAATTCGGGTTTTCAAAAATCTTCTGTGAAGATTAGCTTTCCAAAAATTCCCGCCGTTTTTCTCGCTTCAATAAAGCTTAAACTGGAATTTTCTAAAGTCAAAACAATTTAATTTGATTAATATAAACTTCAATTAAAATAAATTCAATTTTATTTGGGTTCCTTGTGCTTTTAGGATTTTTTTATTTTGTTTTAGAATTTTTAGAATTTATTTGGAATTATTCGACATTAATTTAAACTAAGACTTTTACTTAAAGTAATTAAATATTTCAAAAGAGAAAATAAAGTTCTTCTGAAAACATTTCATTTGAGTTCCAAAATGTCCCAAAATATTTTCTAGAATTTTTCTGGTATTTTTATTGCCTCAAATGAATTAATTTGAATTAAGTCCTTTATGGGAATTAATTAAAATTTGGGAATAATTTATATAAAGTTTTGTTGAAAATATTTTATTTGAGCTCAAAATGTCTCAAAATATTTTATAAAATTTTTTTGGAATTTTCCTGATAATTTTTCTATTTTTCTTGAATTAAATGAATTTCTAGAACTAATTTAATTCGGATTCTGTTCTTCCACGTGTCTCCTTCTCGCGCTGCCACATGTCGCCTTCTCGTTCGGCCACGTCGCCGAGCCGCCACAGCCCTCCGATTCCGATCCGACGCACAAGAATGCGCCACGTCACCCCGAATTGAGCAGCGCACGCCAACTGCTCGTATAAATACCTGTGAAGCCGGTTTTGCATTTTTCTTAGTTATTCTTGACCTAGCCACCACCCCAAATCCTAGTAGACCTCCCATGACCTCTCCCCCACGTCCTCACCTCAGATCAACTCACCCAAACCCTAGAAATCCATCCTCATCCTCCAAACGCCACAGACGCTTCGGCCGAATTTTGAGGCGCGTCCCCCGTCAACTCGTCAACTCTTTTCAAGATCCGTCTCCGCCACAGCGTGCTCTATGGTACCCTCTGTCTCCCATCCAAATTTGGTGCAATTTCATCCACGGGATCAAAAGTTACGGCTGCTCAAAAATCAAATTTTGCCGGAGCCCGTTCTCCCTCGTTTTTGCGAATTTGATCGTGAAATTTTTATGGTAGACTCCTCTTGATGTACCCTACACGGTGCTCACCCTAACTCATGGTTTTGCCAGCAGGATTTGTGCAGAAAAATCAATCGTCCCCGATCGATCAAGGTTATGACGGCTGAAACTTCGCCACGCTGCTCCCGTTGATCCAGAAGGTAAAACTCAGATCCGCTCATGTCATATTGTGTCAAATGATCCCAGATAGCTCTCTGTAAAATTTGGTTAGGTTTCATGCAGTACTTTAATAGTTATTACCGTTTGATCTATTAGCTCTAAGAGCCGCTCATCGGCAGTTTGTGATCAATTCGTTGGGTCGACGCCAAATCCGCCTATATTGTTGAGTTCTTCTCATCGCGTTCACGTGATGGACACTTCCCTTTGCTGTTGCATCCTCCGAATTTTTTTATTAGCTCGCCGCCGCTTTCGCCGCCGCCGCCGCCTTTTGCCGCCAACCATCTTGGATTGTCGTGACCATGTCACCCTGTCCGGTGAGGTCCATACCCTACTATTTTGGCCATCCTTGGAGTTCATTTGATCTCCGGTTGCCGCCAAAGCCATAATCGAGCATCTACCCGTCGCCTTTCGGTTTAGTCCTTTGCATCGGTTCGCGTTTGGTTCGCCATCCTTGATAAACTTTAATCGCAGAGCCAACCCTACCCATCCTACCCTCCGCCAAGTGTATCCATCCTTGAATCGTTTCGCTCAAACCCGACTTAACCTTTGGTCCAATATTGTCTTTGCGCCACGACATGTGTACCCCACGATCGCAAATCAAACATGAGTCATGTCATGACCTCGCCGCCCTACCATTGTACCGATGGTCGCCACCTTGTAATCTCATAGGTGTTCGTTAACGCTTCATATTCATCGTTAACGTCACGTTAACGCTATGCCATTAACGCTCGCGCTAACGCTACACCGTTAACGCTTTGCTCTCATCGATTGCCATCGCATGGGTGCATGCAAGGAAAGCCCTAATGTGATGTCCTTACCTTTTCTATCGCCTTATTGTGATCTAGCCCATCACGTTGAGTTCAGCCTCGTATTCTCGCTATAACCGCCTCATCGTTGTCGAGTTCCGTCCCCGATGTAAGACTAACCTCCGGATCGAACTATAGTGGATGTCGATCCCATCCGTCCTTGTCTTATCCTTGAAATCTAATCTATCATTAACCTAGAATTCATTCGTGGTCCTGGTCAATAGACCATTAGCCATATGACATATTCTTGTGCCAGACCTAGTCTATCAGTCTATCTTCCTCTTGGTTGACTGTGTCGTTCGGTCAACGAAAGTCAACCTCAAGCATCTGCTTAGTTCATGACGAACTAACGTAACTTCGTGGACCCGGTCTATAGATCGAGAGTCCATATGACATCGGCTATCCAATCAAGATAATAACTTCGGAAGAAATATTCTTCGAGATATTATTCCTTCTTTCCCAGTTATTAATCTTTCTCTTCGGTGTATTTTCCGAAAGCCATTCTCTTTGTCTAATCATCGACCTAATCCATTCAAGTTCCTAATTTCATCTAAGCCGTTGTGCCTAATGCTATTCGTTCTTAATTTGGAGTTTACTTGATTTGCCTTTTGAGTTTTGTTGTATTTGTGTTTGTTTATCGTTAGACACGTTGTTAAGTCGCTCAAGGAGCCGAGAATCAAGCAAGTGGAGATTGAAGATCGAGGATCAAGGATCAAGATAAAGAGTAAAGAATAATAAAATTGCAAGGGCTGAGCAAGTTGTGCTTTGACCATATTGATCCCATTTTTAAAATTATTTCGTTTGAAATTATTGCATGCTAGTTTGAAATAAACTGATTTCAATTAATCTGGGATTAGATAATCAACCTACTTGTTATTGCCACCTTGTCGCTATTATTTGTATGCCATGATTCATTTGTCACCATAGATTGTGGGTTAATAGTTGGACATTAATAATTTGCCAACATGGGTTAATTAGATCGTATGTAGTGTGCTTAGCCCTGCCACGTAGATTTGTCATGATTTTGGAAAAATTAAAGTTTATATTGACTTAATGAGATATGGAATGTGTTTTTGAGAATGTGACATGTGTTATTGAGTTGATGATGGCACGTGGTGCATGGTAAAGAAATGGGGTGGGAAAATGATTTAGACTGGGGCAAGTGGCAAGATTGTTTTCGGTGGGCCAAGAGTGGCAATTGGACGGTCGCATTTGGTTTTAGATTGTTTCCGGTGGGCCAAGAGTGGCAATTGGGCGGTCGCATTTGGTATTATGACATGTTGATATGATGAACTTTTGGTTAGTCTTGCCTCGGTCAACTAAGGACTTAACCTTGCGAGCCTTTGACTGAGTCTTTCATACAACCACAAGTTCCTAATGGGACGGACCTAGCCGAGTAAACTGTGAAATCTATTTTTGGTCATCACATGGTGGTGTGGGGCCGGAGGAGCGGGTGAGAACTCACATGGCGCAAGAGGGGGCCCCGGTGTGGTAACCAGTCCCTCCAAAGGTTGAAACCTTAGCGAGCAAGACTGGTTTACACGGATCTTTGGAAAGGCTTTGTTATGATCGCCATTCGCATACTCTTGTATGGCGATTCACGGTGACGTGGTGAGTTGATTATATCTTGTGGGTAAAGTGTATAACCTCTGCAGAGTGTAAAAACTATTCAATAGCCGTGTTTCACGGATTGAGCATTGCTCGGGATTACAATCAAGGGTTAGATTTTGATAAAACCGAGGTTGGGAATGTGGATAATGTGATATGGAACTTGGTTAAGGATGAGAAATGCTTCACTTGAGAATGATTGCGAAATTTATTATTGGTATTACTTGTTTTATCGCTTATCTATTTATGATTAATTGTGAATGCCGCTTTATTGCAAAAGAACCATTCACCATTCCTTTGGAATAAGCCATGCATGTAGTAATAGAATCGCATTCTCGCATGACTTGTTGAGTACGGTTGTGTACTCACCCTTGCTTTAACAAAACATCACCAGTTGAGGAGAAGTCTTCGTCTTGAAGAAGGAGAAGTTCGCAAGAAGGCGATTATCTAGGAGTCGAACCTGTCGGATGCCCGTGGTATATTGAAGGGTTCACCGACGCTTCTTCGCTCATTGCTACTTATTTGGAGTTGAGGACGCCAAGGCCTCACATGCGTAAGGTTGACCTTAAGGTCATTCAATAGTTTATATTTTATAATTGTGTTACTTTTATTATTCCGTGTATGATTGTGGTATTCATCTATGTTGAGACTGTGTGCACTAGCGTGATCTTGGACTAGTGCAGAATACACAGAGGGTCCGAATTTGCACATTCGGGTCCCGACATGGGTGCAACATGATCAAAGCACAACTTGCCTTGGTTAGCTCCTGGTATTGCTCCGAAGATTGCTCTTGAGTTGTTAATTCTCTCTCCGGAACCCTTGCACAATTGAACGTCTACGCGAATCGAGAAGAAATAGCAAATAAACACCAAAAACAAGTAGCAAATGAACTCGAAAATTCAAATAAAATCCACCATTGGAAAGATCTCAATTTTACAAATCTTTCGGAATTCAAATCACCCAAATCGGAGTTCATATGCAAAGATTATGACATTTAGAAGTTTTGAAAATAAACTAAACTCTGGAATTAGAAATTCTAAATCTTTCCGAATTATTTTTATAAAGAAAATCCAAATTTTCCTGTCCCGGCTTGTACGGACAAAACGTGGTGAAATCTAGACTGATGAACTCAATCTAACGGTTACAGGTAAATCTACTACGTGACCTAATATCAACCGTCCGACCTAAATCCAACAGTTGACATTTAATCTAAGACACTTACCGATTCCGATGTGACGTGAACGAATTCAGACGCTTGATTATGATCCGCTTACCGGTGAAACTTCCGATTGACAATGGTTTGACCACGCGCGAACTCGCCAACTCAAGAAGACGACAATCCCGACGGCGATCTCTTTCCCTGGCGATATTCCGGCGGAACTACGGTGCACGGAATGCTTTTCGGCAACAAGTCGCCAGATCCTTCACGTTTTCCCGAGCAATGGCGCGACTTGCTCGAAAATCTCCCGGCTACGCCCCTCGCCGCGATTCTTTGCTCGCTTCCTCGGCTATTACTTTTCCGCGCCGATTTCTTCGACGGCCACGCGCTCCTTGGCGAAACCTCCGATCGCCGACACGACTCCGCCAAACGCCGCATTTTTCTTTGATTATTTGCTTGGTCCTAGCGATGCCCACACGGACTTAAATACCCGGCCGCTCTTCTCCGCTTCGATCACGGCTCCGACATGCCAAATTCGCCACGCCAGAGGCCCATAACCGTAGCTTTTTCTCTCCGCTACCGAACTCCGAGCCATCGACGATTTTGGCGCCAGCTCGAGCGTTCAAACCGACTTCACGTTGCTCTCTCGCTCGGACAGACTTCCGAGTCCCCTACCAAATTCGGTGCCAACGCCAGCGCGTGTACTTCTCCCGCCCGAGCCGAACTCCGGTTCCTTGCCAAATTCGGGGCCCACGCCAGCGAGTTCGAATCGGCCACGCGCCGGAGAACGGAGAACTCCCTCGCGCTTGGTCTTTTGGGCAGAGACACGTGCGGTGGACTCAGCTCAATCCGCATGTCAGCCAAACAATTTCCTAATCCGGTTCAATCAATCCAATTCCTATCTCGATTCAATCCCGGAGAGAAAAAGATATTTCCAAAAATACTTCGAGACTTTCTATCCTCAAATAAAATATTTTTGGGTAGTCTTTATTTTAATTTTCCCTTTTATAATTATTTCTTAACAAAAGCCATATATACTAATTCGAAATGATTTAAATAAATCTCAGAAAATCCAATAAATCCAGAAAAACACAAAAATCATAAATAGCAATTAAATAATATTTAATAATTGAAAAGCCAAAAATTGGGATGTTACAAACCTCCCCCTCTTAACAGAATCTCGACCCCGAGATTCGGGGCTGACTAGAGAATAGGTTTGGAAATTCTACTTTTAGATCCTCTTCACGCTCCCAGGTTGCTTCCTTTTCCGAATGATTATTCCATTGAATTCTGCAAAAGCGAGTAGACTTGTTTCTGGTTCTGCGCTCCATTACATCCAAAATCTTAATAGGCTGCTCTTTATAAGTTAGTTCCTCCTGCAGCTCAATTGCTTCTAATGGCGTCTGCTCTGCTGGGACTCTAAGATATTTCTTAAGCTGAGACACATGAAACACATCATGGACTCCTGCTAATGGCTATGGTAACTCCAACGGTTATGCAACCTCTCTTTGGCGGCTTGGGATCTTAAATGGCCCAACAAACCTAGGTGCAAGTTTTCCCTTAACTTGAAACCTTTTTACACCTTTAAGGGGAGTAACCTTAAGGTACACATAATCATTGGGCTCGAAACTCAAATCACGACGGCGATTGTCAGCATAACTCTTCTGCCTTGACTGTGTTGTCTTCAATCACTCCCTGATCATGGCAACTTGCTCTTCGGCCTCCCTAAAGATCTCAGGTCCAAACACCGAATGTTCTCCTATCTCATTCCAATTCAACGGGGTACGGCAAGCTTTAACTTTTTTTTCTGTTCGACTATTGGTACGCGGATAATAACTGTACTGGAATTCAAGCGAGTTCCCATTACTTCATGTAACTTATTCTAAAACCTCAAGATAAATTGGATACCTTTATCGAACCCAGCCTTCTTGAGCACCTTATGTAGTCACTCAATCCTTGACACATGCAGATCTTCCAGACGATCTTTCGAATACGTAGCCCTTAGTGGTATGAAACGAGTAACTTTGGTCAATCAGTCGATAATGCTTCTTCCGAATTCGTATCCTTTATGGTCTATTAACACTAGGGATTCTCTTAAGCATTTGCCTCCTATAAGGATCTATAATGATTTGCAACGAACCTTTAGATCTCTTAATGCATTGTCTTTATTTTCTGATACACATCACATCGAGTATTATATCCAATAGTTTCGCCCTTCACCTTAGGTCACCAAAACCTTTCCTTAAGATATTGATTTTCTTTTGCATTTCCTGGGTATATCGAGTACTTAGAATTACGAGTTTTCTCGAGTATCAATTTCTTAGGATCCTCCTATCCGGCACCCTGGTTCAGCCTTAAATCCTTATGGTATCCTAATCACTCAAAAATTCTATTTCCTGGCTAAGTCTTCTTCTTTCTTTGACTTGATTTTTGTATCTTCTCTTCCTTCGAATTTCCTGTTATTTAATCTTTTAATGTTGGTTTTACTTCCGAGGCAGTTATGAAACTTTGTCAAACTATCCTTGATTTCGACTTCTCGAATCCTTTGCATAACCCTTGTTAACTGCTAATTAACAACATATTCGGCATGTTCTTCTTTTGCTTTAGAGTATACTAGAATGTCACTTATATGGCAACCATAAATTTATCCAAATAATCCCTAAATACCTTAGTCATCATGTTCATGAAGTATGTGGGGCATTGGTCAATCCAGGAGGTATATAACTAAAACTTATATTATCCATATTGCGTAGAGGACACAATCCTAAAAATATCTTTCATATGACTCCTCAATTGATGATAGCTGGAGCGAAATTTTATCCTAGGGAAATTCTATCTCCCTTCTCAATTGTCAAAACACGTTGTCGATCCTGACATTAATTACTTATTTTTGATCTTTTCCTTATTTAAAGCATGATTCATTGCACTTTTCTGATCTTCTATTTTCCTTTTTGTTAACCACAAATAACGCACTAAGTTTTCTCAAAACTCTTCCTAGTAATTCTTCGTCATGCCTTTCCATTTTCCATTAATTCATTAGAAACATTTGACATTGTCTTTTCACTATTGGGTTGTATCAGGCACTAATTTGTTCATGATCTTGATCTTCTGATATGACGGCATGCTAGACAAATTCTTAGGAAATATATCAAGGTTTTCTCTAACTGGTGCATCTTCTAGTTGGCAATTTCCACACCATTATCCACCAGCTGGCTAACACAAACTATCATCACTTGAATTTTCCCTTCTTCTTCTTTTCAGGGTTTTAAATCGATATACTCTTCACCAAAATAGCCTTATGTTTGAGCATCTAACTAATTTCAAGAATAACCTAAATATCCAACATAATATGATTTGTTTGGAACTCTACTCTCTCAATGAGCATTGAACTCTCAACATCCTGGTCAAATTTAGCACAACTGAGCACTTATTGATGATGACAAATCCTCTGGTTAACAAGCTCAGGCTGGGTACCACTAAACTAGCCACTATTTCACATGCATCATTTTCAGATAAACCCTTAACACCAGATTTCTCTTAGATTGACATCTAACTCATCATCATCATTTTTTTTCTTGCTCTTCATTCCGATACTCCGTATACCAATGTATTAATCATTCCTGCTTCATTTCTTTTGGGCAAGGAAACCTTACACGGAATTCATCACTAATCTCTTTGCTTTACAAGTAGGGTTACGACATTGCACTAAATAAACTCATGGCTCCTGACTTCACCGCTCACCCTTGGCGTTATATACCGGATGGTAGTAACTTCTGGTATTCCCATGGCTGTAGGAAATACTTGTTCTCTCCGTGGGCATTGCTTAACAAAATGGCCTTCTTCCCGACAAGAGTAGCACAACCGCTTGCATCGCTTTTGCCTTGATGGGTGCAACTGTACTCATCCTCACTCTTATAATCCGGGGTTGGTTGCTTCAGAGGGCACTCTCTAGACCAATGACCTTCTTTATCACACAAGAAACATGCCGTTGGTGATTGCCACTCACTGCTTTCCTGATTAAGGTTGATAGGTTTAGGAGGCTGTGTTTTTAATTCTCCAAGCGACGTCTCCTGGGCAGCTAACTTTCCCCCTCTTATTGATAATTCTCGAGCAACTAGGGTCCGTAGATTCTTTCGTTGATGTTGTATCACGGCGGTCACTATCGAATCTAGGGGACATTGAGGTGGACAGTGATCTCGACCTTCACAAAGGTAACATGTGATGTTGCCCATAGGACATTCTCCAGAGAATGGCTTCCTTCACAATCGAGCAATTGATCGCATGCTCGCTGCGGTATGTCCTATCTCTCCACAAATAATGCACGCACGATCCTTTAACTTGTCTAGTTGTCTAGATCTCTAACGAGGTACATTGGTGGTATTCTTCTTTGAATTTATTGTGGCCATATCATTCCCAAGGATATTCTCAGATTTGTTTCGCCATTGCTTGCATCAACCGAGTCTGAGCGCCAAAAACTCTTTGAAGCTCGCATATCTATCGGTATTGACGGTTGAGGAACTAATCCATCCTTAGAGTTTCCACTGGGTTGATTTCCACTTTCACTAGCTCCACTGCTATCACAATTCTGAACCATCTGCGCTGATTACCCTAAAGGATTTAGGGAAGAGGGAAATAGCACAGGTAAGGAGTAAGAATCCTAACACAGGGGAGATAGATTCAACCTAATAACTTAAGCAATCAATATTAGTAACTTGGTATGGCTGCTTATATAAGCCTAAAAACTTTGCAACGATATCGCACACTCAAAGAATCAATGAAGAACCAATTCAACCTATCCACGCAACAACTACCGCTCACATGGGTGAATCTCCTTTCTTTGGAAACGTGACTTCTCACATGAGTCTCAATCGCTACTTGAAGCATTAAGTCTTCTAGCTCTTGATACACTTCATTGATCCACTCTTCCATGAGCTTGATGATTCCTTCAGTCATGATCATTATGGTAGCCGCAGGCACTCGACGACATCTCCTAAAGTGTGGCATATCGTTTTCTTCTCAAGATAACTCAGGTAAGATTTTAACTCAATTCAGCAGAGGTAAGAAAAAGAAATTTCAGCAAGAGACAAGAAAGAATTTTTGGTAAGGGCAGAGATAGAAGAATGAGATAAGTCAAGAACACTTTATTTTTCTAGGTTGGGTCTTTTATTTTAGAAAATAATTTTGAAGGACCTATAGGGACGACCCACTATCTAGGGCCAAGACCCACAGTCAGTATGCTCTGATACCACCTCTGTCGGGACCCGAATATGCAAATCCGACCCCTCTGTATATCTTGCACTAGTCCAGATCACGCTTAGTGCACACAGCTCAACATTAGTGAATATCACAATCATACACAACGATATAAGATAAAAGACATAATATATTAAATATTACTAGTTGTATGACCTTATGGTCAACTTACTTAACAATGCCTCACAAGGCTGAACAACCAATTGAACTGCAATGAATGAAGACGAGGTAACCCTCAAGATACCACAGTAACCGACAAGGCTCGCACCCTAAACATTCGCTCTCTCCATGGTACTCCTTCTTCAAAGATCGATGATGTTTGTAGGCAAGGGTGAGTACACCAACACGTACTCAACAAGTTGTGCATGTAATGCAATACTATCATAGCTATATGCGGGCTTATTACAAAGGAAAGGCTAACAATGGTTATTTGCAACTACAAAGATTTATAAACAAGTACAAGATATAGATTGAAATGACAGTAAAACAAATAACAATAATAGATAGATTCAGTATTTCTCAAGTAAACCAAGTTTCCAGTCCTAAGTCAAGATTCAACTTTCCATGGCAACCTGCCATCCAACCCAAATTTTCAAAAAGTCTAAACCCTTGACTGTAATCCTCGAGCATTGCTCAATACCATGAGCACGGCTATCCGAATAGATTGTGCACTCTGCAGAGGTTATGCACTTTACCCACACAACATGATAATCTCTTTGATGCCAAGCTATTAGCACACTTCCTTTGGTATGCCGGCAGAGAATCATGACAAAGCCTTTACAATGCTCTGTCTTAACTCAAGATTACCCGCTAAGGTTTAAACATCAAGGGTCTGAAACCACAACAGGCCCCCTCTTCGCCATCTGGGTTCATTGAAAAGGATGAACCACTCCACCACCGGTAGTACCAAAGCTAAGGCATTACAAATTAATCAGCTAGGCTGCCCCATAACAACATGTGGTTGCATGATTGACTCAGGTCAAAGGCTCGCAAGGTGTCCTTATGGTTTGATCAAAGCAAGACATACACATACCCTTTGCCCATCGGGCCCACCCAGCATCCCGCCTTGCCACTTGCTCAGACCCAAAATCATAACCACCCCAGCTTGATTACCAAGCACCACGTGCATCAACAATTCAATATCGCTATGTGACATCCATTGCTACCATAACTCAATCTCATCGTGTGACCACACATGACACACAAATTCAGAATATTGTTCCATATTCCATTAGTCAAGATTATTTATCAAAGATTCAAGTACATGTGATGATGTGGCATGACTAAGCAATTCTAATTCCGTTCTAACCATCCCATGTTGATTTCATTATTAACCAACTATAGTAAACCAACCTAGGGTGACAAGTGGATCATGGCATACAACTAACAAGGTAGGGTGTAATTCAAAGGGTACGATAGCTAATCCCAAACTTATGTTGAAATCATTTATACACATAAAATAACAAGTGATAAGGTAAATCAAAATAGCATGCAATCTAGTTTATGGGTGCAACATGATCAAAGCACAACTTGCCTTGGTTAAGCTCCCGGTATTGTTCAAGATTGCTCTTGAGTTGTTAATTCTCTCCTAACCTCGCACAATTGAACATCTACGCGAATCGAGAAGAAATAGCAAATAAACACAAAAAACAAGTAGCAAATGAACTCAAAAATTCAAATAAAATCCACCATTGGAAATATCTCAATTTTACAAATCTTTCGGAATTCAAATCACCCAAATCGGAGTTCATATGCAAAGATTATGACATTTAGAAGTTTTGAAAATAAACTAAACTCTGGAATTAGAAATTCTAAATCTTTCCGAATTATTTTTATAAAGAAAATCTGAATTTTCCTGTCCCGGCTTGTACGGACAAAACGTGGCGAAATCTAGACTGATGAACTCAATCTAACGGTTACGGGTAAATCTACTACGTGACCTAATATCAACCGTCCGACCTAAATCCAACAGTTGACATTTAATCTAAGACACTTACCGATTCCGAAGTGACGTGAACGAATTTCGTACGCTTGATTACGATCCGTCGGCTGGTGAAACTTCCGATTGACGATGGCTGGACCACGTGCGAAACTCACCGAACTCGAAGAAGACGACGATCCCGACGGCGATCTCTTTCCCTGGCGATATTCCAGCGGAACTACGGCGCACGGAATGCTTTTCGGCGACAACTCAGTAGTCCTTCACGTTTTTCCCGAGCAATGGCGCGACTTGCTCGAAAATCTCCGGCATTCTGTCCCTCGCGTGATTCTCTGCCGCTTCCTCCGCTATTACTTTTCGTCGCCGATTTCTTCGACGAAGCCGCGCGCTCCTTGGCGAAACCTCCGATCGCCGACACGACTCCCGCTCAAACGCTCGCATTTTTCTTTCGGTCGCTGCTTGGTCCTAGCGATGCCCACACGGGACTTAAATACCCAGCCGCTCTTCTCCCGCTCGATCACGGCTCCGATTACATGCCAAATTCGGCCACGCGTAGGGCCCACAACCGCAGCTTTCCTTCTCCCGCGCGCCCGGAACTCCGAGCCATCGACGATTTTGGCGCCAGCTCGAGCGTTCAAACCGACTTCGTTGTTTCTCGCCGGATAGACTTCCTAGTCCCTACCAAATTGGTGCTAACGCCAACAGCGTGTACTTCTCCGCCTCGAGCCGGACTCGGTTCCTTGCCAAATTCGGCGCCACGCCAAAGAAGTTCGACCACACGCCACGGAGAACGGAGAACTCCCTCGCGCCTGGTCTTTTGGGCGGAGACACGTGCGGTGGACTCAACTCAATCCGCATGTGAGCCAAACAATTTCCTAATCCGGTTCAATCAATCCAATTCCTATTTCGATTCAATCCCGGAGAGAAAAAGATATTTCCAAAAATACTTCGAGACTTTCTATCCTCAAATAAAATATTTTTGGGCAGTCTTTATTTTAATTTTCCCTTTTATAATTATTTCTTAACAAAAGCCATATATACTAATTCGAAATGATTTAAATAAATCTCAGAAAATCCAATAAATCCAGAAAAACACAAAAATCATAAATAGCAATCAAATAATATTTAATAATTAAAAAGCCAAAAATTGGGATGTTACTGCATCACCAGGTTCGCGATCGCTCATCCGACACTGCCTCGAGCACTATTCACACTGAACACTGTTCATCCAACCTCAATTGGTAGGTGGTACTGTTCATCCGACCTCAACTGGTCGACGATACTGTTCATCCTACCACCTGTTCGAATTGTCTAGTTCCTTCTATGTGTTCTTTTAGTGGATTAAATTTTTAGGGAGAAATTTTATTTGGCTCCTATTCACCCCCTCTAGTTGCCTTTTTGGTCCTTCAATTATTATCAGAGCCCAGTTTTGCTCTTTCGTAGATCTTGATTGGTCTCAAGAGCTATGGTGGCAAACAAATATTCCATTGGTTTCTCCTTTTCTACCCTTTGCAAGCTATGCGATGAACAGAAATTAAACTTGCTCTTTTAGCTCACAATTTTTTTTCATAACTACAAGAGGGTGAGGGAGAGGAGGAGAGGTAGTACAATCACCTGCTTCAAGTGTGGTGGCCTCAACCACATTCGAGCAAATTACCTCAAGCTGGAGAAGGGCAAGAATGACTCCGACGGTTCGAAAAAGATCGACTACATAGATAAGAACCAAAACAACAAAAAGCCCCAGCTTGTGACCCGGCACATAAGAAGAAGTACCGCAACATCGCGAAGAACAAGAGCGGCGACGACTTCACCAGAATATGTTTCATGGTGGACGCCAACGACATTAGCGACTTCGAGCTCTACAACGACTCAGACGAGATACCTTCCTATGACTAGCTAAATGAAGCTTTCTACAAATTAGAAAAATTTCATGATAAAACTAGCGCTAAGTGTATGGAGTTAAAGAAGAAAGTAGTACTTTGAGTCGGGAGTTAGTTTCTCTTAGATCTTGTTCCTCACGAGAGTTTGCTGATTATACTCTTTGTGATGCTTTGCTTGTGGAGTTTGAGAACCTAAGGACCATGCATGATAGTGTGTTGTTTAAGCTAGATAGCTTTAGGTTGAAGAATACTAGCGATGATTCTATTGATGTTAGTGCATCATGTGAAAATTGCCCTAAATTGCTTGCTAAAACTGATACCATGAGCATTCACCTTGGGAAGCTATCTAATAGAAATAATGAACTTGAATTGCATACTTCTAAGGACTCGGTTAGCTCATGTGAGGGCTATAGATGACTAAAACTTGATAATAAAGCATTAAATATCAAGTGTACTGAACTTGCTAAGAACTTACTAGTTAGGTCACAAGAAAGTTGTCTCCAATGTGCTAAGATTGAGGAGGACTTGGATAAAATCCAAGTTGAGCTTAGGAAGAAGTTAAAGGCCCAGACCCTTAGGATTAGAAATGCCCTGTGCTCATCTTGTGAGGCCCTCAAGATTGAGGCAGTCATGCTTAGGGAGAAAAATACACATGCCGGTAGTTTTTTCTTATTTAGCTCTTCTTCATTTTCTCTTCTCTGTTCTTCCTATGCCTTTTTCTTCCAGGAGTGTGAGTTTCTTATGAGCACTCTTGAGAAGTTTGTATGAGACAAGAAGAAGCTCAATCTCATTCTAGATTAGTCCAAAATTAGTAGATTCAATCAGGGTCTAGGATTTGACTGCTTGGAGCACGCTAGGACTCTTCCTTGCACTATTGTGCATGGCTCTAAGAGTGGTGAGATCGTGGTTACTCCTAGGATGAGCACCATTGTGTTTAGGTCTATTAGGGTTGTCTATGGGATCTCTGACCAGAAGGTTGCTCCTCCTACTACTTCTGCCTCCACTAGGGTGAAGTATATATGTACCTTCTGTCAAAAGGATGGACATCTAGTAGATTTCCACTTTAAGTGTGCTAAGATCGCACGTCATGAGCATGGTCATGAGCTTAGGGGTATTCAGGGTTATCCCCAAACTCTAAGTGCTCCTAAGGCCCCCCATCTTCTAGACAGGGTAGAGGTTCTCCTGTGTTTAGGCAGTATCTAAGACTCAGTTTTAAAGCTGTTCAGTCGAGTTTTTGTCCTGGAGTTGCCCGTGGTCATTCTCTCAACTGTCCTTTTTGATATTCCTCATTCTTTCTATCAAGGTAGGTATCAACTGCGTTGATAAGGTGGTACGGGTTCAAGGCCATATTTTCTTAATTGATTCTATTAACCTTGTATGTACAATAGAACTCTTAACTTACCTTCTCTTAAATTTGCTTCTCTTAACTTACCTACTCTGAACCTTGCATCATACAAGATAGCGTCCCCTCAATCCTCACCGCTGAATGGATCTGATGACGCGCCCAACGTAGGAGGAAACAGGTGCTGTCCAAGAGGGCTTAGTAAAATGCCTCAGAGCCGATACACCATCACAGCGGTCAATCCGCAGGATGGGGCCCCTACCGCGCCTCCAAAGGCTACGACAGCTTTCTGAACCATGTGCGGGATTGTTGGACGTGAAAGGGTCCCCATCACCTATCCATCGTAGAAGACGCTGACAAATGAGGAGCATGATAACCTGGTGACAGAAATATTCATGCCGTTCAAGCTTCCACAAGACACCATGCCTACACTGTGATGGTATGCGTTGCTAGTGGCAAGAAAGGCGTGGAAGAACTTCAAGAGCATCCTCGTCACTAATTACGTCAATAAGGAAATGACTCCATTTTATAAGTGAGGGTTGCCAATAGCCCTATTCCCCTGTAGGCTGCTTGGGGACAAGCGTATGTGCATCCGGTGTAGGGGTGTTAGTTCACGGTCGTACTTTAGAGCCGGGCTAGTGAAGGTCTATGTTGACGGTGTACATGAAATTTTCAAGGCCGTCACGCTGGACATGCCCTCAAACGATGAGATTGTTACACTAGGGGATGCCATCGCACTACTACAGAAATCATTTGTACAGGCGGGTGGTAACCCATCTTCACAGGCATTTTTGCACCCGCCTATAACTGAAGGTCTGTGTAAATCGGTATATTTGCACAAAGCGTTTTAAGTACCGCTTGTAATAAATGATTGTGCAATGGGTGGCTTAAGCACCCTTTGCATAAATAAATTTATTTTCACAGCGGGCTTAAGCCGTCACTTTGCATGCATCCGCATAATCTTTTTTAATAATGTTATGTTAATTATATTATAATATTAATAAATGCATACATTCTATCAATCACATCACTGCTCAAAGACAAATCCATACATAATAATGACAAGGTTATATATACAAAGCACAAATAAATCATAATTGCATTATGTATATATACAAGGTTATATACACAAGGTTATATATACTCCTCTGATATTCTCCTTGTAAAACTCTCCAGGTGTAGTATCCTGCGCCATATACTCCTCTGATATTCTCTATCTAATATAAATTACAGCCCTGCTGTCTTTCAAAAAAAATATATACACAAGGTTATTATATATACATCAGTGTTCATGGCCCGTCTATCCTCGTCTCCCAATTACAAAGTCTAGGATACTTCGCCACTTCACCTCCCCAGTAAAAGAAACTACCTCTCCCATGGATGATTTCACAACGAATGAACTGGCACATGTCCTTTTGCACATTGCAAAGGTCATCATCAGTGAGTGCCAAAGTGGTCTTTGCAATCTTCACCTGCGATAATAAAGTAGGCAATAAAGAGGTTAAACAATAGTGAAATCGAGAATCAGCTAATAAATAATCTTGAATCACCAATTTGTATAGGCTTACGTCCTGGGGGTTGCTTCTGTACCTCCCGTTGATCCCGAGGAACTCGCAGACGTAGTATCCACAAAGAACACCGCACGAGGTTGCTTGTGGCACTTCAAATCAAATAATAATGTATGGAATTAGTACAGTTGGTAATACCCTTTCTTACTAGTGCAATTATGTTGAAGCATTACAAGTGTCTTTTTACCCATGGGTGGACATAGCAAAGCATCTTATTTGACCCCTTCGCAGGATCATGTTGCCCCCCTTTTTTGGTCGTGTAATTCTTGAAAGCCCTACTTGAATATCAACAACAACAAGTAACTATCATATCATAAAACAAATTACGTTATGTTATGTATGTTTGTGTATGTATATTTCTTACGCATTTAAGACGCGGGTGAATTCATCATAAGATTTCAGTGGGGTTCTGGATGAGTCAAGGACCATATATCTGCTCTACTTCGGGTATAGCATGAAATAAATGAATTGATCGCTGCAACGAAAACTTATGTAAGTTTCACGAGTAATCATGGTGCAAACTAAACTTTTAGCAACGATTGACGAATGAGAAGATCACTTAAAATTGTAGGGAGCCATTATGACGTCCTTGTCTTGCATCTGGAGCATTGCTTTTGATATGTATAGCCCCACATCTATTTGGCGTTCTCGGGTCAGGGTCTATCGCTTTGCTTCTATCTCCATTTCCGTCATCCCCTTATCCTTCAACTCCTTGTCATTGAGTACAGCTCTTAAGCTCGGCTGGCTAATCCGTGCGGGGTCAAGGAACCCGACACATTTTCCCATCTTTTTAGCATCGTTATATTGCATTCTACACACAAGACAATAGTCAATGCGCCAATTTATATGTTGAATGCTGGGAAACATGACATTTTGGCAAATATCAGATTTTGGCAAAATGCATCTTGTTCGACAAATTTGGCAGAAGTTAACTTTATTTAAAAGGAAAAATCACTAAAATCGCCAACTTACGATTTACTGAAAATTATATGGATTCTGCCAATTTTTGAATGATCTAATAAGCCATTACTATAAAGAGGAACTCAACTTGGCACTCAACCGCTATACATTTGGGGTTTTCTTTATTATGCTATCGTAATGCAATATAATGATATGTCGTTATATTTGTTATATCGGCACTTGCTATCGCAAGAGCCGATATAACAATGTAGGGTAGGTTAATGGCCAACTTACAGGCACCAGACGCCGATCAAGTTGATGTCGAGTTTTCCAAAACGGAACATCTGCTGCAAGTCACCAAAATCGATCCAGACGTAGCAAGTATCCTTGTGTTTGTAGACATCTGGAGGGACGGCGGCTTGAATGCCCTTCACCCCAAGACGAGATGCCCTCAAGTACCAATCATGGAGTCTCTTCAACTCGCATGGTCCTTCATTGATCTGCTCCATGGGGAGAAATGGCTTGCCATGCTCATAAGTCTCTAGTGAAGATAGGGTCTATACCCGAGTGGAGTTGGCACTTTTTTTTGACTTGGTGGTACTCCGTTGATTGCAATCTACTTCTACTTCTTTGTTTTTCTTTGCAACCAATAACATCGCCAAGATGAGGCGACAGACAGCTTGGGGCAACGGAGGTGATGCATGTGGTGCACAAGGTGCCAAGCGACGAGATACGCTACTGTGGTGAAGGCATCGCAACGGAGATCTGCTATTGTAGTGAAGGCGCCCACGCGTGAGAAGATGCTATTGTGGTGAAGGCCAGCCGACGGAGAAGATGCGCTATGATGAAGGCGCCACGGTGGAGAAGATGCGGTTTGTGGTGTAGGCAATTTTGGAAGAGGTAGGATGTCTTGACTTGCTGTTGGCGTCTCTGACCTCTCTTGTATTAATGCAATATCTTCCTTGGGCCATACAATAAATAACCCAACTGCATCTTGGATGGTCTCTACGTCATCAAGGGTGCTGAATGGAAGCTTCCACAAGCCAAGGCACGGAACAAGCACGATGTCCACTTGCACCTTTGCGTGACCAATCGGGACAGGTTGGTTATGTATCATAGTGCCCGAATATGCCACGCCCTCTGCAAGCTTGACGACCAAGCCCCCTTGCTACAGATGTGCACAGAGCTTGCACTTGGTTGCCTCTGTGATATCATCCACAGGATATCGAGGCGTTGGGACTGGCACTGAATCGACGCTACTCCGGATGCGGGCCGAGCTCGGGTTGTCATCCGACCGCGCTTGTAAGGCCCTTTCCCTCCTTCTCTTCCCACAATCTTAAAAACTCTTGTTGGGCCAGCTGTCTTATTGTATCAGCCATGGTTCTCTTATATCTTTGACGTGACTTGTATTGGTCTTGATATTCCGGGAACCCATGCTTGAATACCACTCGACTTCCGATGCCACGAGTGCGACCTGGGTGTTCCTTGGTTCCCAACACCGTCGTTAGGTCGTCATTCTCCCTGTCTGGCACGAAAGATCCCTCCGCTTTCTCGTGTGAGATCTTCGCAGCTTGGTCGAACTTCCAGACCGCAGGTCCATCTGTGCTTTTGACCCTTCTTCTTCTTTGGGTTGGCGAGCTAGGACCCAATTTCGCCTCACTCGCTCTGACTCGTCAATGGATTCTCTATCCCAAAGATGGGCTTCTCTTCTTCTTTACTCCTCCACTCAACAATCTTAGGGGCATACCCACTGTGCCCGGTGATGGGGGTACATGTTCTTCTTCATGAGGGCACCGTACACCTCGCTCAATGCTATGGCTTCGTGGTCTTCTGGGACAAACTCCGCCCATTCACCCGCGGTGATTTCTCCATATTTCTCGAATGGTGTCCGCCTCCGCCTTCACAAAGTACTTGTTTAGCTCATACCTCCAGCTCTGAAGCTCTTCCCCATCACGCCCAAGGCATTCTTCTTAGCGATGGCCTCATACTGGGGAACCTTATGATTTTCATACTTCGGTCAAAGGTGCGCCTTTGTCGCGTCGGCGCCTTTGTCCAGCTTATCAATCGTGATGGAGACATTGTCCTTGACAAGACAAATTTCAACTACTTGAGAACTTGGATAGTGCCTCACGAGGTGCTAGGGCTCTCCTAAAGGACCGACCTCCATGATATACCAAGTGCCTTCCAGAACTTATTCCTACTTCGTTCCCCCCATTTTCGTTTATGCGAGGTCGTGGTTGTTGCAGCAGAGGAATCCACGGGAACATGCCCGGAGGTATCTTCAATTACTTCTTGAACTGCAGCTAGTCAGCGTAATCGCCTTTCCGGCCTCTTCATAGAAATAAACACGAGGAATACGCAAACATAAGGAAATGCAATTATGTCCACGCCAAGCTACAAATAAAACAAGCTCACTCTTCTTAATACCTCTTCATTGGGATCGTAGTCGGAGTCGATTTCCCCACATAGCCGTTCTGGTTGTGGGCATGGAATTGGGCTTGGGCTCCTGTATGATGACGAGGAACCATCGCTGCCCAAGGACAACGATGGGCTCGGTGTTCTTTCGCCGTGTGGCTGCATCATCCTTCTCGCCAAGTCTTGCTACCTTCCCAATCGCCTCCTCTTGCAAATGTATTACCACCGAGCTCAGAAGCTCCTCTTAAGCGCCTTCTTGGCAGCAATTTTTTTCTCCCATCTTACTACAAAACATATTGCAATAACATCAATTTGAGCCTATTAATATTTATAGTGGGAATTCATTACGATTTTATTAGCACGTCAAACTCTTTGGTTAAAATTCTATCTCAATCAATTCTCGACATTTGATTTCTCTGAGATGAGGGAATGCTTTCTACATCGAAGGAAACAAGAAATATCGATGGTTGATTCAAAGGAAACAATTAAGAAAAAAGAAACCTCTTTAGTGAGATTATATGAGCAAATGCCTGAACCAAAATACTTGCCTTACTAGGCCGAGCGAGGCGGCGGGGTGGCGTCGGCAGGGGAATTTTTACCTTGGTCTTGGGCTTTGCTTGGCATCGGTGAGGCGTCCGCGTCGACGAGGGTGAGGCTTCAGCGCTTGATGACCAATGAAAGTTCGTCATAGGAGCGAGGCCGCGGAGAGGTCACCGAGTGAGGCAACATGGAGGCGTCAGCGTCGACGAGGGTCAGGCTACGGCCACCGACGGTGCGGCGGAACGGTCGTAGGAGGCGCGAGCCCGCAGAGAGGTCACCGAACACGGCGGAACAGTTGTCGGAGGCGCGAGCCCGAGGGGATGTCACCGAGGGCGGCAGCGTGGAGGCGTCGACGGGGGAAATTTGGCTTTGGACAGGGGGAGTACTCGATCTCCCGCCTATTGATTTTAGGAGTTAGGGATTTGCACAAGCGATGCACAAGATTTCCACAGGCGGTCCAAATGATTTCTTCAGGCGGCATCAGTAGAGACTAGGCGGGCATCTCCAAACGATTATCCGGTCTGTGTAAATATTTGTACACCGCATAATTGGTTCGACCAAAAGCCTTCGAAGATATCTTGCTTGCCCGATACCCTCGGATTGTACAGACAGGACGATCCATCAGGTGTTTAGGATAAAATACCAGACCGTCCTCTCTACGTAGAACTTCTGTCGTCATCCACAACAAAACTACTAACAAAGGATGATCCGGTTCTTATAAATATGTGTACACCAGACCATTGTCCTGGCAAAAACCATTAGTGATTCTAACACACAATACAATGCAGATAACATTACTCATTCTAACACACAAAAAGCATTACTGATTCTAACACACAATGCGAAAAGCATTACTGATCCGGTCCAGGGGAACAATGCAATGCAGATAACATTAACATTTTCAAAACAGATAGATTACAGATTGTAACACACAAAATGTAAATGTTCAATCATTGTTCAGCACATCTAAAAGGGGCGCCAGTAGTACATCGGAATTATGCGCCAACTAGATCATCCTCTATGCGTACAACTTTCGCCGTGGGCTACCACGGAACTACAAATCAGGATGATCCGGAATGTGAAAATATATGTATACTGGACCATCCTACCGGCAAAAAACCTTCGAAGTCACCTTGCGTGCCTGAGCTCCACAAGCGAAAGAGTGCAACGTAAAATGGCCATACCGTTTGGTACAGATTTAGTGTTGAAGTAATTAATCACCCGCACGGTCCTAAATGTTCACATCGTTCGCGGGGGATGCTACATTTAACAAGGATCGATCGATTACACCGAAAGCAACAACTACGAGTGGCGCAACATTCAGATAACTCGTCCTTACATGAAGATCTGACAAGAGCAAACACCACTAAAATCAACTCAGCACTACGTGTTCGTACGTTCTCGGGCTGGGAAAGCCTAAAGATCGAAGCTGGAGCTGGATCAGCCTCGCGCTCTACAACAGAGTCGCTGGCTGGCTCGTGGAGGTCATGATATTGAAATGGTCTACTCTCGTCACCATCGGACTGATTGGCTAGCGGTGATGTCGTAGGAGCAAGCTATGGGTCATGGGCTTGGGGGTCTCCGGGAGTTGTCTCTGCCGCACTAGCAGGGTCCACCCTCGGACCGTAAAAACCCAAGGCAGCCCTATTCTCTGTGATCATTGCAATCACAGCAGTAAGTGATTGGCCGGGAGACCAAAGCTCTACACATGTTGTCAAGCTAGGTGTTGTCCTCAAAGACGGAGCGATTCCACATTGCCGGACGATCCGGCGGGGTTAGGATAACACACCGGATCATCCTCTATGCGTACAACTTTCGCCGTGGGCTACAACGGAACTACAAATCAGGATGATCCGGTATGTGTAAATATATGTATACCGGACCATCCTACCGGCAAAAAGCCTTCAAAGTCATCTTGCGCGACCGAACTCCATAAGCAAAAAAGTGCAACGTAAAATGGCCATACCGTTCGGTACAGATTTAGTGTTGAAGTAATTAATCACCCGCACGGTCCTAAATGTTCACATTGTTCGCGGGGGACGCTACATTTAACATGGATCGATCGATTACACCGAAAGAAACAACTACGAGTGGCGCAACATTCAGATAACTCATCCTTACATGAAGATCCGACAAGAGCTAACACCACTAAAATTAACTCAGCACTACGTGTCCGTACGTTCTCGGGCTGGGAATGCCTAATGATCAGAGCCGGAGCTGGATCAGCCTCGCGCTCTGCAAAAGAGTAGCCAGCAGGCTCGTGGAGGTCATGATATTGAAATGGTCTACTTTCGTCACCATCCCACTAATGGGCTAGCAAAGGATGTCGAGGAGCAAAGCTATGGGTCAAGGGCTTGGGGTCTCCGGAGTTGTCTCTGCCAGACTAGCGTGGTCCACCCTCGGACCCTAAAACCCATAAAGCCTTATTCTCTGTGATCATAGCAATCACAAAGAAGAAGTGATTGGCCGGAGACCAAAGCTCTACACATGTTGTCTATCTAGGTGCTCTCCTCACGGAGGCGATTCCACACACCGCATTTATCCGACGGTGGTTAGGATAACACACCGGATCATCCTCTATGCGATAACTTTTAGCCGGGCTACAACGAACTACAAATCAGATGATCCAGTATGTGTAAATATATCTATACCGACCATCCTACCGACAAAAAGCCTTCGAAGTCATCTTGCCTGCCCGAACTCCACAAGTGAAAGAGTGCAACGTAAAATGGCCAAACCGTTCGGTACAGATTTTGTGTTGAAGTAATTAATCACCTGCTTGGTCCTAAATGTTCACATCGTTCACAGGGGACGCTACATTTAACAAGGATCGATCGATTTCACCGAAAGGAAAAACAACGAGTGGCGCAACATTCAGATAACTCGTTCTTACATGAAGATCCGACAAGAGCTAACACCACTAAAATCAACTCAGCACTACGTGTCTGTACGTTCTCGGGCTGTGAATGCCTAAACATCGGAGCCGGAGCTGGATCAGCTTCACGCTCTGAAACAGAGTCGTCGGCAGGCTCGTGGAGGTCATGATATTGAAATGGTCTACTCTCATCGCCATTGTATTGATGGGCTAGCGGTGATGTCGTAGAAGCAGGCTGTGGGTCATGGGCTTGTGGGTCTCCAGGAGTTGTCTCTGCCGCACTAGCGTGGTCCACCTCGCACCATAAAACCCATAGCGACCTTATTCTCTGTGATCATAGCAATCACAAAGAAGAAGTGATTGGCCGGGAGACCAAAGCTCTACACATGTTGTCTAGCTAGGTGCTCTCCTCAGCACGGGAGCCGATTCCACACAACGGACAATCCGGCAATGGTTAGGATAACACACCAGATCATCCACTATCGCATAACTTTCGCCAGGATACAACGGAACTACAAATCGGGATGATCCCAGATGTGTAAATATATGTATACGGACCATCCTACCGCAAAAAGCCTTCAAGTCATCTTATGCGTGCTTAACTACACAAGCGAAAGAGTGCAACATAAAATGGCCATACCGTTCGGTGCAGATTTAGTGTTGAAGTAATTAATCACCCACATGGTCCTTAATGTTCACATCGCTCACGGGACGCCTACATTTATCATGGACCGATCGATTAATCGAAGGAACAACTACGAGTGGCGCAACATTCAGATTACTCGTCCTACATGAAGATCCGACAAGAGCTAACACCACTAAAATCAACTCAACACTACGTGTCCGTACGTTCTCGGGCTGGGAATGCGTAAAGATCGAATCGAGTGGATCGGCCTCGCGCTCTGCAACACACGATGTTGCGAGCTCATGGAGGTCATGATATTGAAATGCTCTACTCGCCACCATCATATTGATGGGCTAGCGGTGATGTCGAGGAGCGGGCTATGGGTCATGGGCTTGGGGTCTCCGGAGTTGTCTCTGCCGCATGCTGTGGTCCACCCTCCGACCCTAACATCCCATAGCAGCCATATTCTCTGTGATCATAGCAATCACAGCAGTAAGTGATTGGCCGGGAGACCAAAGCTCTACACATGTTGTCTAGCTAGGTGCTCTCCTCGACGGAGCCGATTCCACACACCGCATTTATCCGCAAGGTTAGGAAACACACCGGATCATCCTTTATATGCATAACTTTCGCCGTGGGCTACAACAGAACTACAAATCAGGATGATCTGGTATGTGTAAATATATGTAAACCGGACCATCCTACCGGCGAAAAACCTTCGAAGTCATCTTGCGTGCCCGAACTCCACAAACGAAAGAGTGCAACGTAAAATGGCCATACCGTTCGGTACAAATTTAGTGTTAAAGTAATTAATCACCCGCACGGTCCAAAATATTCACATCGTTCGCGGAGGATGCTACATTTAACATGAATCGATTGATTACACTGAAAGGAACAACTACGAGTGGCGCAACATTCAGATAACTCGTCCTTACATGAAGATCCGACAAGAGCTAACACCACTAAAATCAACTCAGCACTACGTTTTCGTATGTTCTCGGGCTAGGAATGCCTAAAGATCGGAGCCGGAGCTAGATCTGTCTCGCGGTCTGCAACAGTGTCACCGGCAGGCACGTGGCGGTCATGATATTGAAATGGTCTACTCTCGTCACCATCGGACTGATGGGCTAGCGGTAATGTCGTAGGAGCAGGCTATGTGTCATGGGCTTGGGGGTCTCTGGGAGTTGTCTCTGCCGCACTAATAGGGTCCACCCTCGGACCCTAAAAACCCATAGCAGCCTTATTATCTGTGATCATAGCAATCATAGCATAAGTGATTGGTCGGGAGACCAAAGCTCTACACATGTTGTCTAGCTAGGTGCTCACCTCAGCACGGGAGCTGATTCCACACACCGGACGATCCGGCAGTGGTTAGGATAACACACCGGATCATCCTCTATGCGTACAACTTTCACCGTGAGCTACAACGGAACTACAAATCAAGATGATCCGGCATGTGTAAATATGTGTATACCGGACCATCCTACCGGCAAAAAGCCTTCGAAGCCATCTAGCGTGCCCGAACTCCACAAGCGAAAGAGTGCAACGTAAAATGGCCAAACCGTTCGGTACAAATTTAGTGTTGAAGTAATTAATCACCCGCACGGTCCTAAATGTTCACATCGTTCGCGGGGGACGCTACATTTAATATGGATCGATCGATTACACCGAAAGGAACAACTACGAGTGGCGCAACATTCAGATAACTCATCCTTACATGAAGATCCAACAAGAGCTAACACCACTAGAATCAACTCAGCATTCCGTGTCCATACGTTCTCGAGCTGGGAATGCCTAAAGAACGGAGCCGGAGCTGGATCAGCCTCGAGCTCTGCAACAGAGTCGCCGGCAGGCTCGTGGAGGTCATGATATTGAAATGGTCTACTCTCGTCCCCATCGGACTGATGGGCTAGCGGTGATGTCGTAGGAGCAGGCTATGGGTCATGGGCTTGGGGGTCTCCGGGAGTTGTCTCTACCGCACTAACAGGGTCCACCCTCGGACCCTAAAATTCCATAGCAGCCTTATTCTCTGTGATCATAGCAATCACGAGAAAGTGATTGGCCGGAGACCAAAGCTCTACACATGTTGTCTAGCTAGGTGCTCTGCTTTCGATGGGAGCCGATTCCACACCGACGATCCGCAAGTGGTTAGGATAACACACGGATCATCCTCTATGCGTGCAACTTTCGACGTGGGCTACAACGAATTTCAAATCAGATGATCCGGTATGTGTAAATATATGTATACCGGACCATCCTACCAGCAAAAAGCCTTCGAGGTCATCTTGCGTGCCTTAACTCCTGGCAAGTTTAAAGAGTGCAACATAAAATGACCATACCGTTCAATACAGATTTAGTGTTGAAGTAATTAATCTCCCGCACGGTCCTAAATGTTCACATCGTTCGCGGGGGACACTACATTTAACATGGATCGATCAATTACACCGAAAGGAACAACTACGAGTGGCGCAACATTCAGATAACGTGTCCTTACATGAAGATCCGACAAGTGCTAACACCACTAAAATCAACTCAGCACTACGTGTCCGTACATTCTCAGGCAGGGAATGCCTAAAGGTCAGAGCCAGAGCTGGATCAGCCTCGCGCTCAGGTCGGGACCCGAATTTGCAAATCCGACCCTCGTGTTTCAAAGACTAGTCCAGATCACGCTTAGTGCACATAGCCAACATCGGTACATATCACGTATATATCCAACGAAATAATAAGTACTTTAATTAAATACTCAAACTAGTTGATTGACCTTGTGGTCAAGTTACAAAGATACGCCTGCAGGCGAAGGATTATTAAAATATTCAAATGCAATGAAATAAAATAAACACGTGGCGCCAACCGCTTTGCCACAGTAACCGACCGGGCTCGCTCCCTAGTTTGTCGGCTCCTCCCGATACTCCTCCTCCCGAAAGCGGGGTTTGCTTCTTCTTCAACTGAAGTTGTGTTGTTGTGGGTGAATACTTTGAGCACTCAAAGAAGTCATGCATGAAATGCAATTCTAATATTCTACATGCATGGCTTAGTACAAAGGATAGGCTATGGTTCATGAGCAGTACAGCATTGAAGAATAACAGTAATAATTTGCAAAGCAGCAAAACAGTAATAAGACTAGTAGCTTTCACAAACATTTTAATCACAATCATATTTCCATCCTATGTCAAGTTCCTCATTACCAACCCAAGCATTTTTCCATAAACAATTCATTTTCATAAAAATCTAACCCTTGATCAGAATCACGAGCGATGCTCATTACCATGAGCACGGCTATTCAATAGGTTGTAAACTCTGCAAAGGTTATACACTTTACCCACAAGATACACCAAATACCACCAAGGCAAATAACCGTAACGAAGCCTTTCCAAAGTTCCATCTAAACTCAAGACGCTCGCTAAGGTTTCAACACTAGAGGGACTGGTTACCACACCTGTGGCCCCCTCTTGCGCCATGTGAGTTCTCATTCCGCTTCTCCGCCCTCACACCACCACGACAAGTACCAAAGAATAGATTTCCCGGTTTACTCAGCTAAGCCCGTCCCATTACGGAGCTTGTGGTCAGATGAGAGACTCAGTTCAAATGCTCGCAAGGTTAAGTCCTTAGTCGATCGAGGCAAGACTAACCAAGTATGATTCTCCAAAGCAAAACCAACAAAACCAACACGACCGCCCGATTGCCACTCTTGGCCCACCGTAAACAATCTTGCCATTTGCCCCAGCCTAAATCATTTTCCCACCCCTGGTTCTTTACCATTGCACCACGTGTCATCATCAACTCAATAACACATGTCTCATTCACAAAGCATGTTCAATATCTCATTAAGTCAAGATTCACTTTGGTATTCCAAAATCATGAAATGTCCACGTGGCGGGGCTAAGCATACTACTTGGCCTACTCAACCCATGTTGGCAAATTATAAAAGTCCAACTATTAATCCATATCCTAAGGTGACAAAAGATTCATGGCCTACAATTATATATGACAAGGTGGCATACAGCAACTTTGGCATTTAACTAATCCCAAAACTTATTCAAAATCATTTCTATAAAATTAGCATGCAATAGTTTAAATCAAAATAATTTGCTCTAGTAGGTTCAACATGATTAAACACAACTTGCCTTCAAAAAGTGCTGGTTCTGGGTCCTGAACTTGCTCCTCGGTCGAACTTCTCCTCGAAACCTTCGGGCACTTCAACGCCTCTGGCGAACGTAAACACAAAACAATAAAATAAATAAACAGTAGACAAACAGTGCTCAAAAATTCAATTAAAATTCATAAACAGAAAGATCACAATTTTACAAATTTATAGAAATTGGAATCACTCAAATCGGAGTTAAAACGCAAAAGTTATAAGCATTTGAAGTTTCAAAATATATTTAAAATCAATATACCGAATTAAATAAATATTTTCTTTTCCGGAAAATTTAATTATTGCGTCATCTGTGACACGTGTTGCCACCACAGAACGACATGTGGCATTGCTGACGTCATCCCTGACCGGCTCCCGTGCTGACGTCAGCATGACGTCATCATTGACTCACTAACAAATGGGACCCACCGTGACGTCAGCCTGACGTCACCGGTCCGGTGCGGCTGACAAGCGGGCCCGTGCTGTCGGCGACTCATGCGCATTTGCGGCCGGTGGTAAATACCTGTCGCGACTCATGCGCATATCGCCGTCAGGCGGGATCGACATGTGGTCCGCTTTGTCATTGTCTTCATGCACGGGTGAGCGGCGGCGTGGCATTACGGCGACCCTCGGATTTGCATCTAACGGCGAAGAATTGAAGATGAAGTTTACTATTTCTAAGGCGACGTGGGCTCACCCGAAGCGTTGGATCTGGATCGTGCGGCTGGTGAAGGTCGGGCTCGGCGGAGACGCGTCAAGGCGCCATTGCTCGACCGGAGGCGAGATTTAAGACGTGGCAGCGGCGTTCCGTGTTTCTCCGTAGCAAGAAGTAGCCCTCCCAACGCGGCTCAACGAGGTGAGTCCGATGGTGGCACGGCGACGGCGGAGGGTCACCGCGGCGGCAAAACGACGCAAGGAACTCGGCGGGTGGCTTTGAACTTCGGCGAAGCTCGGCGGCGGCGGCGCGCTCGGCGGCGTGGAGGTACGGGCGGTGCGGCGCGAGGTAAGGATCCCAACACGGTGGCGGCACAATAAATAGTGTCCTCGGCTTCCGTGAAAATCGCGGAAACTGAGGCCCACACGGGCGGCGGCGGCGGAATCCGGCGGTGACTCGGACGAAGTGACGTGGCGCAACGTGGACCGCTTGATGGAGATCGGACGGCACTGCGGCTTAGGGTTTTTCCGAGCGGGCCGCATGTGTTCGCCCAACACTGCTCATCCGGATTTTAACTCTTTTCCGATTAAAATAATTCCGAAAATCAAATAATTTATTTGGGGCATTAAAAATACTAGAAAAATTCTGGAAAAATTCTCATAAATATTTTAGAATATTTGTGACTCAAATAAAATATTTTCAGCAAAATTTTATTTTAACTTTTCTATTATTTAATTTACTTGATAAATGGCTTAATTCAAAATAGATCCAAATAAATCCAACTAAATCCAAATAAATTCCAGAAATTCCCAAAAATTCAAAATACCATTTAAATGCAAGGAAGCAAAAATTGGGGTGTTACAAACCTCCCCCTTAACGGAATCTCGAATTTTAGATTTAGGGTCGACTAAGGAATAGGTTGAAATTCTTCTTCAGTCTTCTTCGCTCCCAAGTTGCTTCGCTCTCTAATGGTTACTCCACTAAACTCTGCAGAAGCGGGTCGATTTATTTCTCGTTTCTCGATCCATCGTATCCAAGATCTTTACCGGGTACTCTTTATAGGTCAAATCCTTCTGCAGCTCGACTGACTCCAACGGCATCTGCTCTTCTGGCACTCGGAGGCATTTCTTTAATTGTGACACATGGAACACATCATGCACGCCTGCTAAAGACTGCGGTAACTCCAGCTGATACGCTACTTCACCTCTACGACTTAGGATCCTGAATGGACCAACATATATTGGTGCTAACTTCCCTTTGGTATGGAACCTCTTAACTCCTTTGAGTGGGGTAACTCTAAGATACACAAAATCTTCGGGCTCAAAGCTCAAATCCCTGCGGCGATTATCAGCGTAACTCTTCTGTCTTGATTGTGCAATTTTCAACCTTTCCCTGATCATGGCTATCTCGCTCTTCACTTCTCGAAGAATATCCGCCCAAACATATGACGTTCTCCTGCCTCATTCCAAATCAATGGCGTTCGACAGAGGTCCGCCATATAACGCTTCAAATGGTGACATCTGCAGACTTGCTCGGTAGCCATTATTGTAGCTAAACTTCGGCATATGGCAAACACTTATCCCACGGTTGTATAAGCCAATGCACATGCCCTCAACATGTCTTCCAAGATCTCGGTTAACTCTTTCCGCTTGCTCATCCGTCTGTGGGTGATATGCAAGATCAAGTTCAGACGGTTCCTAGGGCCTTATGCAACTTATCCCAAAATCTTGAGGTAAACCGGGTACCTCTCGTCTCGATACAATTTTCTTCGAACTCTATGTAGACAAACAATTCTTGACATATACAAATCGCTAAGCGTCCCCGAGTAGGTAGTCTTCACCGGTATGAAGTGGGTGACCTTTGTCAATCAATCCACTATAACCCATATGGAGTCATACCCTATCTGGGTCCTCGGTAGACCAGTAATGAAGTCCATTCCAATTTCCTCCCATTTCCACTCGTATCTTCGGTGGTCAGAGTAGCCCTCGCCGCCTTTGATGCATTGCTTTGACTCTTTAGCATATGTCGACAACGCAACATGCTCTGCAACTTCACGCTTCATGCTTGGCCACCAAAATCTTTCCTTCGGTCTTGGTACATCTTAGCGCTTCCCGGATGAATGGAGTACTTGGAGTCATGAGTTTCTTCGAAATCAACCGTTTAGTTCCTTCTTGTGCAGACGCGAAATGCGATTTTTGATCCACAATGCACCTTGCTCATCCAAATTTTGAAATCCTTCGCTTTGCCTTCCTCCATTTTGGACTTAATTCTCTGAATCTTGACATCGCCCTTCCGTCCTTCCCGGATTTGATCTTCCAGGTAGGCTTCACTTCTAGAGCGCTATAAATCCTTTAGGCACAACCTCCAAATTTCACTTCAAATTCCTTGCATAACTCGACCGATTTGCTTCCACCAACATGTTCACCAATGGCTTTTTCGCTCAAAGCATCGGCCACCACGCTGGCTTTTCCGGTGATAATGGATTCCCAGATTATAATCCTTAATTAATTCCAACCATCTTCTCGCCTCATGTTCAGTCCGATTGTGTGAATATATATTTAAGACTCTTATGGTCATGGTACACCTCACATCTGCTTCCAATCGATAGTGCCTCCATAACTTCAAAGCATGCACTACTACCGCTAACTCCAAGTCATGTGTGGGGTAGTTCTTCTCATGCGGCCTCAATCGCCTTTGACGATACGCAACGACCTTTACGCTCGTGACAACACGCATCCTAGTCCTTGGCGCGATGCATCACAAGATATATCAAGACTCGCTTAAATCCGGTAGTACTAACATCGTGCCGTGGTCAAACGCTTTCTTCAACTCTTGAAAACTCCGCCACATTCCGGCCCACGCGAACTTTTTTTCCTTTTTCAACAATTGCGTAAGGGTCTCGCAATCGTGAGAAAATCCTTCAATAAATCGGCGGTAATAACCACCATTCCGAGAAAACTACGGATTGGGTCACCGCCTTGGGTGGCACCCAATGCAACATCGCTTCCACCTTACTTGGATCAATCATACTCCTTGGCGGTCATCACATGTCCAAGAAATTCCACCTTGTTCTTCCGTAAATCACACTTGCTAAACTTAGCTTAAAAGTTGTCGTTTCTCTTAACTTCTCCGTAACTAGCCTCGGATGTTCTGCGTGTTCTTCTCTCGTCTTGGAGTAGACTAATATGTCATCTATGAACACAACAACGAACTTATCCAAGTATTCCATGAAAACCTTGTTCATCATGTTCATGAAATATGCAGGTGCATTTGTCAAACCAAAAGACATAACTGTGAACTCGTAATGTCCATATCTTGACGAAAATACGGTCTTCGGCACATCCTCCAACCTAATCTTCAGCTGGTGATATCCTGATCGTAGGTCAATTTTGGAGAAAACTCCGGCTCCTCTCAATTGATCAAATAGGTCATCGATCCTGGGTAGCGGATACTTATTCTTGATAGTGACTTCATTCAGAGCTCAGAATCCACACACATCCCAGAACTTCCGTCCTTCTTCTTGACAAATGTAACCGTGCTCCCCATGGCGCATTTAACTTGGTCCGATAAATCCCTTATCCATTAACTCCTCAATCGCTTCTTCATTTCCACGAGCTCATCGGTTGACATCCGATAAGGTCTTTTAGCTATCGGGCCGTTCTCGGTACTAACTCGACATAAACTCTATGTCCCCGTCTGTGGCATCCTGTAAATCCTCCGAAACACATCCGGTATTCTCGACAACCGGTACGCCTTCTATGCCGACGCCTTTACACTATTGACCATCAACTGTCCATCCCGAACGGCGCTTTTCTGAAACTCTATTTTTCTCCCACAAGGACTCTCGATCGATATGACTCTTCGTCCACGCCTATCACAACCTTGTGCTTAGACAACCATCCATTCCCAAAATAACATCTAGGTCCGGGTATCTAACACCACTAAGTTTGCTATGAACTCGGCCCATCTATAAGCAATTTTACCCCGTAACATCCTTCCTCGGACGGAGTTCGACCGGGATTGTACTAGCAACACATGCCTAAGGTTCACCATTTTCAACCCATTGTTCACAGCAAAAATTCGATATAAACGAATGCGAAGCTCCGTAATCAAATAAAATCATTGGTGTAATCGAGTTGACAAGTAACTTACCCAAGACGACGTCCGATGTATTCTCAGACCGTGATCGGCGGTGACATGATTGACTCGCCTCTTACCACGCATCTGCGTGGCAGCCAGATTGTGTAACTCCACGGCTTGCTCTCGGCGCAGTGTCTTCGTTGGAGTAGTTCCAAGATTGAAGCGAACGGTGTCACTCCTCCTCCTTCTTAGGACAATAGTTGACAAATGCTCGCTCGTGATGTATAAAACAACGTTTAACGCCGATCGCCGACTCCCGCACCGCATTCCCCAACCGTGTGGGTGTCGGAAATTTTGTCCGCAGGTCTTGGTCTTCGTGGCGCTGCTGCCATCACATTCCTTGCCTGAAATCAAGAACCGATTTGGTGTAACCTCAAACGCCGCGCCTCGGGCGTGTTCTCTGCAGGCCCATCCTGGCTTCGGTTGTCCTCCGGCTCCTTGCGCTTTGTCCTCCAATATCGCGCCTTGTTCACTAGCTCTCGAAATCGTGAAAAGTGTGGGTTATGAGTCCCACCCGCAACCCCGAATTCAGTCCTTTCATGAATCGAGACCGCTCGCCTTATCCGTTGTTACATCCTCAAAAAGGAAGCGTACAACTGTGTGAACTTATTCAGATACTCGAGACATCGATTGATTGCCCCGCTTAGTGCCCTAAACTCCTTTTTCAGCTCCATAATGCCTTCGCACATGATATTGCCGAAAAGCAATTGTGAACTCCTCGGTGATGTCTGCGGTGCTCATGAGCAACAAGAAGAGTTTTCCCACCATTCACCATGCGGTTCCTTCAAGTCGATGAGAGGCATAGAGTACCTCTCATTTCCTTCACACCGGTAATGTGCAACTTTCTCTATCGCCCTCACCAATCATCCGCCTCCAATGGATTGGCATTCCTAGAAAATGTAGCGGTTGTGTCCTCATGAATTCGGCTGACCTCGAGTGTGGTCTCTGACCGGGTTAACTCGTTAACTCGGGCGGCGGCGGCTTGGGCAAAGGACTCTTTGATCTGCCGCATCATGGCATGCATTAATCGGTCTCAGTGCAGCAATAAAGGCTCCAAAGTTACGTGATATCAATCTGGCGGTGTTGGTTGAGGTCCTTGTCCTTCATCATCGATGTTTCAAATGAAGCGAGAACCACTTCCATTTCTCCTTGGTTTCACGGTGTTCACCATCCGCCGATTGCTCCATGGTTTAGAGACGAGAGGAAATAAGAATAGACAAGTAATAGGGTACTTATGCGGGGACGAATGTGTAACACAAAATCTAACTTTATTACTTTATTAATATCTGGGTATGGTTGCTCATAATGCCTAAGGGCCTTGCAACACATACCAATCACTCACAAGCATGAAAGAAGCAAATCAAACTAATACTCTGGAGTCAAACGCCTCTAAGGGTGACTCTTATTCCAAGACGCGACTCGTCCGCAGAGTCTCAATGCTAATCCTAACGCCACTCGAGCCATCCCCACCGAACTTCCGTGGATACACCGCGGTGTGCCGGTGCTTTGTACAAACCTATCCCAACGATCCTCCGATGCGCCTCTGCATGTGCTCAGCTTCCACTAGTTCTCGCTGACCTCCGCAGTTCGGGCTTCACTTCCACTGCTCGCCGGCTCTCGCTGCGGCTCCTCCGGTTCGGGTCGTAGCTCAAAGATCGCTCCGCTCGTCCGCATAACGCCGTCTCCAGCTCCCCAATCCTCTGGATAGAGTGAGCTAAGTACTCACAAGTCTGCAGCAGATGAGCCCTAAGTCGTGTGAACTCGCCACGAGACCTCTGCAGCCCCAACCGCCTCGCCGATAGCATCCTCTTGGCGATAACATATCCGCCGTGGGTGATCGTGGCATCCTCCTCCTCGATGGGCTCTCGGCCAGCGAGTGTCTCTACGGGTGGTGACGAACATCGTGCCATCCAACTCCCCGGGTAGGTACGAGCACCGCCTCATCGCCAGACGCGATGTCTCCTCGAATCCCCAAGATCAAATGACGACCTCCCCGCAGTGATGCGGATGGGACGACTTGCCCTCGCCCTATCCCGAGCGTAAACCGTGATAGTGACATCCCAGGCAATATCTAGTCCTGCCCGATCTACAGTAGTCCCCGGTAGATCGGCTCACATAACCTCCAAGTAGTCAGCATCATACGCCAAAGCTCATGGCATCTCCAAAGGCGCCACCAAAAGAGTGGATCATCCTCATCCGCCAAAGGACACTCACGTGAAACTCGGATATTTTAAAACAAAGCGAAGACGTGATAAATTCAGCAAGGGGGTATGAAAGAAGAGAAGGGGTAAGTCGAGATTGCATTATCATCTTGGCACATTTTAGCTTTTAGAAAATAGTTTTATCCTCACTACGACCAATCTAACTAAGGGCTGATCCTACGATCGGATGGCTCGATACCACCTCTGCCGGGACCCGAATTTGCAAATCCGCACCCTTCGTGTTTCAGCACTAGTCCAGATCACGCTTAGTGCACAGTTTCAACATCGGTACATATCACGTATATATCCAACTAAATAATAAGTACTTTAATTAAATACTAAACTAGTTGATTGACCTTATGGTCAAGTTACAAAAGATACGCCTTGCAGGCGAAGGATTATTAAAATATTCAAATGCAAATGAAATAAAATAAACACGTGGCGCCAACCAGCTTTGCCACACAGTAACTGACCGGGCTCGCTCCCTAGTTTGTCGGCTCCTCCTCGATACTCCTCCTCCCGAGCAGGTTTGCTTCTTCTTCAACCTGGTTGTGTTGTTGTGGGTGAGTACTTTGAGCACTCAAAGAAGTCATGCATGTAATGCAATTCTAATATTCTACATGCATGGCTTAGTACAAAGGATAGGCTATGGTTCATGAGCAAGACAAAGATTGAAGAATAACAGTAATAATTTGCAAAGCAACAAAACAATAATAAGACTAGTAGCTTTCACAAACATTTTAATCACAATCATATTTCCATCCTATGTCAAGTTCCTCATTACCAACCCAAGCATTTTTCCATAAACAATTCATTTTCATAAAAATCTAACCCTTGATCAGAATCACCGAAGCGATGCTCATTACTGTGAGCACGGCTATTCAAATAGGTTGTACACTCGCAGAGGTTATACACTTTACCCACAAGATACACCAAATACCACCAAGGCAAATAACCGTGAACGAAGCCTTTCCAAAGTTCCATCTAAACTCAAGATCGCTCGCTAAGGTTTCAACACCGAGGGATCAGGTTACCACACCTGTGGCCCCCTCTTGCGCCATGTGAGTTCTCATTCCGCTTCTCGGCCCTCACACCACCACGACAAGATACAAAGAATAGATTTCCTAGTTTACTCGCTAAGCCCGGCCCCATTACTTGAGCTTGTGGTCAGTATGAGAGACTCCGCTCAAATGCTCGCAAGGTTAAGTCCTTAGTCGACCGAGGCAAGACTAACCAAGTATGATTCTCCAGCAAAACCAACAAAAACCAAATACGACCGCCTAGCCACACTCTTGGCCCACCGAAAACAATCTTGCCATTTGCCCCAGCCTAAATCATTTTCCCACCTCGCTTCTTTACCATTGCACCACGTGCCATCATCAACTCAATAACACGTGTCTCATTCACAAAGCATGTTCAATATCTCATTAAGTCAAGATTCACTTTGGTATTCCAAAATCATAAAATGTCCACGTGGTATAAGCATACTACTTGGTCTACTCAACCCATGTTGGCAAATTATAAAAGTCCAACTATTAATCCATATCCTAGGGTGACAAAAGATTCATGGCCTACAATTATATATGACAAGGTGGCATACAAGAACTTAGGCATTTAACTAATCCCAAAACTTATTCAAAATCATTTCTATCAAATTAGCATGCAATAGTTTAAATCAAAATAATTTGCTCTAGTAGGTTCAACATGATCAAACACAACTTGCCTTCAAAAAGTGCCGGTTCGGGTCCTGAACTTGCTCCTCGGTCGAAACTTCTCCTCGAAACCTTCGGCACTTCAACGCTCACGCCAGAACGTAAACACAAAACAATAAAATAAATAAACAGTAGACAAACAGTGCTCAAAAATTCAATTAAAATTCATAAACAGAAAGATCACAATTTTACAAATTTATAGAAATTGGAATCACTCAAATCGGAGTTAAAACGCAAAGTTATAAGCATTTGAATTTTCAAAATATATTTAAAATCAATATACCGAATTAAATAAATATTTTCTTTTCCGAAAATTTAATTATTAGCGCCATCTGTGACACGGTCGCCACCACGTAACCACGCGTGGCATTGCCGACGCCATCCCCGACGGCTCCGTCTTGCCGACGCCAAGATGACGCCATCATTGACTCATCGACAGATGGGACCCACCGTGACGTCACCGACGTCACCGGTCCGGCGATCGACATGCGGGCCCGTCTTTGTCGGCGACTCATGCGCCGCAAGGCGGGCGCGTGGGGCCACGTTGTCGGCGACTCATGCGCATATCGCTCGTCGGATGGGGATCGACATGTGGGTCCGCCTTTGTCGCCGCTCATGCGCCGGTGAGCGGCGACGTGGCAATACGGCGACCCTCGGATTTGCATCTAACGGCGGAGAATTGAAGATGAAGTTTACTATTTCTAAGGCGACGTGGGCTCACCCGAAGCGTTGGATCTGGATCGTGCGGCTGGTGAAGGTCGGGCTCGGCGGAGATGGTGCGGCGGCGCTGTTCGACCGGAGGCGGAGACGAAGACGTGGCCGGCGGTGTTCCCGTGCTTCTCCGGCGCGAAGAAGTAGCCCTCCCGACGCGGCTCAACGAGGTGAGTCCGATGGTGGCACGGGTGACGGTGGAGGGTCACCGGCGGCGACGAAACGACGCAAGGAACTCAGCGGGTGGCTTCGGGAACTTCGGCGAGCTCGTGCGGCGAGGCGACGGCGTCTCGGGCGGCGTGGAGTGTACGGGCGGGTGCGGCGCGAGGTAAGGATCCCAACACGGGTGGCGGCGCAATAAATAGTGCCCTCGGCTTCCGTGAAAATCGCGGAAACCGAGGCCCACACGGGCGGCGGCGGCGGAATCCGGCGGCGACTCGGACGAAGTGACGTGGCGCAACGTGGACCGTCGGATGGAGATCGGACGGCTGCGGCGCTAGGGTTTTTCCGGAGCGGGCCGCACAGTGTTCGGCCCAACACTGTTCATCCGGATTTTTAACTCTTTTCCGATTAAAAATAATTCCCGAAAATCAAATAATTTATTTGGGGCATTAAAAATACTAGAAAAATTCTGGAAAAATTCTCATAAATATTTTAGAACATTTGTGACTCAAATAAAATATTTTTAGCAAAATTTTATTTTAACTTTTCTATTATTTAATTTACTTGATAAATGGCTTAATTCAAAATAGATCCAAATAAATCCAACTAAATCCAAATAAATTCCAGAAATTCCCAAAAATTCAAAATACCATTTAAATGCAAGGAAGCAAAATTGGGTGTTACACTCAAGAATGAGTCGCCACGGCCGAGGGGTCATGATATTGAAATGGTCTACTCGTCACCATCTGGACCGATGGGCTAGCGGTGATGTCGAGGAGCAGCTATGGGTCATGGGCTTGGGGTCTCCTGTGAGTTGTCTCTACCGTACTAGCAAGGTCCACCCTCGGACCCTAAAAACCCATAGCAGCCTTATTCTCTTTGATCATAGCAATCACAAGATTAAGTGATTGACCGGGAGACCAAAGCTCTACACATGTTGTCTAGCTAGGTGCTCTCCTCAGCACGGGAGCTGATTCCACACACCTGACCATCCGGAAGTGGTTAGGATAACACACCGGATCATCCTCTATGCATACAACTTTTGCCGTGGGCTACAACGAAACTACAAATAAGGATGATCCGGTATGTGTAAATATATGTATACCGGACCATCCTATCGGCAAAAAGCCTTCGAAGTCATCTTGCGTGCCCGAACTCCGCAAGCGAAAGGGTGCAATGTAAAATGGCCATACCGTTCGATACAGATTTAGTGTTGAAGTAATTAATCACCCGCACGGTCCTAAATGTTCACATCGTTCGTGGGGGACGCTACATTTAACATGGATCGATCGATTACACTGAAAGGAACAACTACGAGTGGCGCAACATTCAGATAACTTGTCCTTACATGAAGATCCGACAAGTGCTAACACCACTAAAATCAACTCAAGACTACGGTTCAGACATTCTCAGCCGAATGCCTAAAGATCAGAGCCGGAGCTGGATTAGCCTCGCGCTCTGCAACAGAGTCGCCGGCCGGCTCGTGGAGGTCATGATATTGAAATGGTCTACTCTCGTCACCATCGGACTGATGGGTTTGCGGTGATGTCGTTGGAGCTGGCTGTGGGTCATGGGCTGGGGGGTCTCCGAGAGTTGTCTCTGCCACACTAGTAGGGTCCACCCTCGGACCCTAAAAACCCATGGCAGCCTTATTCTCTGTGATCGTAGCAATCACAGCAGTAAGTGATTGGCCGGGAGACCAAAGCTCTACACATGCACGGACGTATGTTTGGTCTCAGTCGAGCACAGGGCAGGCATAGTCGATGTGGGTGCATCCGCTAAAGTAGGTGGAGTAGTGGACAACGGAGCGGATGCCTTATCTCCGGCAGGTCTGGAGAACATCCTTGTCAAGACCGTAGGTGCTGGTGGGAACGTGGACACGGGAGTGGGCAGGAAACCCCCAACAGAAGCAAGTGGGGCAGCAATGCCGGTAGTGGGTGGTGGAACTAGAGTTGGCAGCTTAGGCTATGCAAGACCAACTGCATTGTACAACTGACCAAAGCAGCCTAAGAAGAAAGTGAACATCTAAGCCATTTGCATCTGACCGTGTAGCAAAGCTGCCTGGTCGCTCACGATGAACCTCATCTCCTCTAGTAATTGGGTTTGTGCCTCATTGTTGGGCAATTGAAGCCGCCTAAGACTTCGCAACTCAACAATTGAAGCAAGTACGTGAGTAAGCTTCGGAAGGCCGAGAAAGCAAGCCCATCAGCCACCGGTGTCACATCAGAGCTCCGACGGTGCAGTTGAGTCATCTCGGTCCTCGTGCATGAGCTGATCCACCGCCTCGTGGTCATGGGCTTGGACTGGTGGAAAGTACTCAGGGTCTTCCTCCTCATCGTCGTTGTCATCCCAGTCAATATTAATGATCCGCGCCAACCCAAAGATGCTCCTCGGCCTCTGCTAGTGCTCGGGTCCTCCCTTGAGTGGTCTCTCTAGTTCCTCAGGTATCTGCTCCTGAGCCCTCCTCATGGAACGCTGGCCTCTGCGTCTGTCGTCAAGAGATGGAGGCATGTACTAACAAAGACGAACTCGCACTTCCAGGTACTCCTCACGATGCTCATCGGGAGCGAACGTACTACATATGTAAGAAATTATATGTGCAAATGGTTGTTGTCTGGCCAAATTCATAGCATCTGCAATAGCATCTTCAATCTCACAAATGATAAAGTCGAGAATGTCGAACGGCTCGTGATATAGGATCGAATAAAATAGCCACTACTGCAAACTAGTGATGTCTCGGCATTCCCAATCCTCGGCAACAGTGACTTCCTCAAAGCCATGTGGACCGCCTTTTCCTCAGGAGTGAGACGATCCGATGGCGAAGGATCCAACGGGAACAGCCGCCGGAATGTAGCAAGCGAATCTCGTCATCTGTTCGGGAAACACCCTCCGGTCTTAGCACGATGAGGCAGTGTGCTGTCTGCGTACACCACCTAATGCAAAGTTCGGGCTTCCTCCTCAAAACCAAACAACTCAAGCAAAGTGGACCTATACACCCTCTAGGATTCTCTGTCTTGCATGAACTGAATGTATCTATGCTCTGGGTCGATCCAAACTGTGGCGTAGAAGTCTCTAACCCACTTTTCCACTACCGTGTCGAACTCTATCAACAGCCTAGTAAGACCTTCAAAATGGTCGAAGTGTCTCTGAACGTCCACCCCACTTGAGGCCCTCTACAAAGAGGCGAAGTTGAGCATCCTGTGCATGCTCAACTGGACCCCGAGCTCTCTATACGTAACATAGAAGCTCTATTGAAGAACCGTCCAGAACCTCCTATGAACTCCAAATTGTCTGGCTAGCAGAAACCAGACATTGACATCAGAGAAACGAAGGCTCTTTAACCTCCGGGATGAGAGGTTCCGAAGGTCTCTAAGTCTTATCTCAGGGTCAGGATGTGGCACATGGTACTCCTCGCCCTCTTCCTTTTCATCGCCAGTCTCCTCATGCGGAACTATGTTGGGACGAGCACGCACTTTGCCTAGCAATGTGCTCGGAAAATATCGAACCACCACGAGTCTGAACAGCTGCTAGAACAGCAGCGGTGTCGCACCACCCTCTGTGAATTGAGTGCCCCATCCCTCTCGGCCCTCTACTCTCGACTCTGTGTGTCTCTAATCTGCAATTAGCACCACGCCCGCATGCTCGAGCCAAATTCGCATCTGCGGCCATCTCGGCTCGCTCACCGCCTTCTCGTGTTTTGGACTTCTTAGCCTTCTCATTTCGACAACAACTTCTTTTCCCTTCCTTTTTCCGCCATCTACAAGTTGCACTTGAATGTCAAGAACTTGCATCGTATTCATATGCATTTGAATGGAGTCCAAAGAAACCAGAGAGGATGTGGATCTCACGCTTACAAAGTGAAGGAGAGTCGATTGCGGCCGAGGGCTCGGATTTGTCGTGGCGACAAAACAGTGGCGCGAATCGGTGTGGCGGCGCGAGGCGGTGGAGGATTGGAGTACTGGCGTCACAAAACGCGAAGCGGGCTGCGGCACAAGCGGCGTGGAGGCGTGGAGAGAGGAGTAGTTAGGTGCGATCGATATTAAAGCTCCACATGCGGTTCTCTGAATGTTGAAGCGTGTTTTTGGCTAAGGTTAAGATCAACATACCGGATGATCCGTTATCGGAAACATCACCTGACCGGATCGATGCCTCTGTTCGACTCGGTGGCAGGATAGTCCAGCCACCTGAGGAAAAAAGAATTGGATCATCTTGTGTAGCGGTGTGCTAGCAGAGTCGCAATAACAGTGAGCGCGGACAATACGAGGACCGGACAATCCGTATAGGAAAAGATAAAAATGCTCTCGAATGTGGATGGAGGCCTCGAAGCTAAGATTCACATCCGGACGCCCGTTAAGTCGAGAAAAAACGTGCGGATTATTGCTGGACAAATAGTGCTTAGCTTCCTTGGGCCTCTGTTGGCCGGTTTATAAGATGATCGGCCTAATAGCGAATTACCTACCGTATTATCCTCGCACTTTCATGCAAATGATTTTACTCAAGTCCAATAAAAAATATAAGTTCTATTACATATTAAGTTTTTACACAACGTGTCCCTATTTGCCTTTAACAACTTTTTCGACGCAATCATCATGCATATATGGCATCATTGAAATATCGAGGGTTTCTTCTACTAGTTTGATCCTCTCCGGATCTCTAAAAGGCAGCAGGTCGTCGAACTGATTGTATTCTGCCTCGTCGTGCACATTGTCAACTCCAACGATCCTTTGTTTTTCGGGAACAACTATGTTCCTTTTCTTATTACTGGGGTCAGCTATGTAGAAAACTTGCGAGACTTCAGAAGCTAGTATCCAGGGGTCAGTTTTGTGGCCTAGATTATTGAGGTCGACAGTTGTGAACCCATAGTTGTCCACCTCCACACCATTAGGATGTTTGACCTAGTTGCAGCGAAATACGGGGATCTGCATATCCCTTCCATACACTACTACAAAACAGCACATAGGTGACGCCCTATTTATGACGGTTCTTTTGGAACCGTCACAAATACATGTATCAGTGGCGGTTCTATGTGAAAATTGGCGGGAGGACCATTTGTGGAGGTTTCATCCCAAAACCGCCACAGATAATACATTATCTGTGACGGTTTATATTTGAAACCGCCACTGATAACGCTGTGATTATTTGTGGCGGTTGGTAGATGGAACCGTCACAGATAATAAATTATCTGTGGCGGTTTGGTTTTAGAACCGCCACTAATATAATTATCTGTGGCGGTTTTAATTTAAAACCGCCACAAATAATGTTTTCTATATAAAGCCATTGTTGCCACTGTCGCTGGTCATCTTCCTCCTCTGCTGCCCGAGAAGAAAAGTTAGCTTTTTCATTTCAGATTTTGTTTAGGCAAGATCTTGTGCTTCTACTTCCTAGAATTATTTCAAAGTGTGTAAAATATGTCTCCTCTCTTCATTTGTCTTGTAAAATTGCCATTAAAGGTTTATTCCTAAGCTTAATTAAGGTTTAGATGCAAGGTCTACATTTAGTTTGTTTTTATTTACCTAGCAATTTGTAGATGATGAATTTATTACCTTCTTTGTATTAGATTAAGTTGTCTACCTTGTTTAGATGATGAATGTTTTGTCAAGCATATATCAAATTTATGTATTCACGATTATTGGATATTAATGAAAAATAAATTATAGTTAATATGATAGATGGGTGATCATGAAGTTAATTGCCTTGCATTTTGAGATGAGGAAATTTATTATGTTGCTCTTAGAAGGATATGTATAAAAATTACGTAGTTAATATTTTTCTTAGTTACCATTAATTTTTTTAGATTTAGCGTGCATATATCCATTAGTGGGTATTGTTAGTGAATTTTTATGAAGCATATAAACCCAATTTATGTAATTAAGATTGTTGGATGTGAATGATAAATAAATTTTAGTTAATATGGTAGTCGGTGATCATGAAATTTTGAGGTGAGAATTTATTATGTTGATCTTCCTGGAGGATATATATAATTTTTGATTACGTGTGAGTATATATTAAAATTAATTAATTAAGTTTGCAACATTTACTTAGTATTAATGTTGTCCCGTTAGTGGGTATTGTTGAATATTCAATAACAATTTATTTAATTAAGATTTTTGGATATTAATAAATTGCTTAAATTAATGAATTGTAGATGGACCGGAGATGGATGTGCGATCTAAACGTTGCAGCCAAGAATATATCGACGGTGTCTGTTTTTCTAAGGGCGGTAGGAGAAACGACTTGCAAAAGAAGATCGAGTACATACCTTTGTCCATGCATTGATTGCAAGAATGAGAAGATGTTTTGAACAAAAACCATATCCATTTGCACTTGATCCGGAGGGGTTTTGTACCGGCTATACAAGTTGGACAAGGCACGTGAAGAGGAGATCATACTTGAGCGTGATAGCGTCGGCGACGCCGGAGCGGCAATGTGGCGACTAACATCGAGTTATGGATCCGATGAGGATAGGTTGGTCATCGATGACGACATTAATCTGGCTCAAATGTTGCGCGATCGAAGAGAACTACACTAGTCGAGAGAGTTTAATCAATTCAAGGGTTTGATGGAGGATTCGGAGAAACCTTTGTTCCGGGTTATGAGGAGGAATACACAAAGTTGCACACGGTGCTCTCTCTCTCGAAATTGAAGGCAACCAATGGTTGGTCCGACAAAGTTTCCGCAGCGTTGTTACATCTCTTAGCGGACATCTTGCTGAAGGAAGCGTGTTGCCTAAAACCACGTATCTAGCTAAGAAGGTTGTATGTCCCTTGGGATTGGAAGTAGAAAGAATACATGCTTATCCAGCATCAGATACTCTATCGCAAAGACTATGCGGATATTCATGTATGTCCGGTGTGCAAAACGTCGCGATACAAGCGTAAAGCGATAATGTGGCTATCGAGGTGAAGAAAGGAGCTCCGCAAAAGTGGTGTGGTATTTGCCAAGAATACCTCGTTTGAAGTGTTTATTTGGAAACAAAAGCACGCCAAATTGATGCTATGGCACTCGAAAGATCGTAAGAGGGATGGAAAAGCGAGACACTCAGCTAATTACGCGGTGGAGAACCATCGATAGACTCTTGAGGAGAACTTCAAAATGGGCGAGGAATGTAAGGTTTGGCTTGAGTACGGATGGAATGAATCCTTTCGGTAACATGAGCGGCGTTCATAGCACTTGGCCCGTGACTCTATGTATATACAACCTTCCACCCGTTTGTGTATGAAGCGAAAGTACATTATGATGTCCTGCTTATCCAAGGGCGAGACAACTCGCAAACGATATTGATGTATACCTACAACCATTGGTGGAAGATCTTGTGATATTGTGGAGCGAAGGTGTCTGGTATGGGACGAGTACAAGCGAGTACTTCACTCTCACGCGCATTGTTGTTCTACACCATCAATGATTTTCTGCGCTTGGTAACTGTCGGCCGTACTATAAAAGGCCAAAGCATGCCCCGGTGCATGGATGAAACCGCTAGTGTGTGGCTCAACAACTCGAGGAAAATATTGTACATACATCACGGAGGTTCCTTGAGAATCATCCGTTACCGCAATATGAAGAAACAATTGACGGGACAAAGGAGGACGGTTTAGCTCAAGGAGTCTTCATGGGGAAGAGGTCTATGATATGGTTAGGGATCTTAATGTTGTACTTGGAAAGGGAGTACTGGTAATACATCACGGTCCCATACGAGAAGACCACGTGGAAGAAGAGATCCATCTTTTGGGACTTACCCTCTTTGGAAGGACTTGGAAGTTCGACCTTTGCATCGACGTCATGCATGTAGAGAAGAATGTATGTGACATGTGGTTGGTCTTTTACTTGAATATTCCTAGCAAAACAAAGGATGGATGAAGGCACGAAGGATCTGGAAGACATGAAAATCGAGCCGAGCTACATCCTCAAGACACTTGGAAAGGCGGCTTTACCTTCCCCGACTTGCTACACTTTGAGTAAGAAAGAAAATAGAACTCGCAAGTGCATGCATGGTGTGAAAGTTTAAGTCCGGTTACTCATAAACATCAAAAAAGCTGTATCGATGAAAGATTTGGCGTTAAGCGGCACGAAGTCTCATGATTGTCATGTGATGATGACACAAATGCTCCTGTTGCAATTAGAGGTATTTTGCACGACAAGGTCCGAGAGGCAATCACGAGGTTGTGTTCCTTCTTCAACACGATTTCACGAAGGTCATCGATCTCGTTGGACTTTATGAACTTCAGTGATGTGGTAAAGACTCGTGCTAGTTGGAGATGTATTTTCCCCATCATTTTTGATATCATGGTTCATCTCATTGTTCACCTTGTCCTTGAGATAAATATTTGCGGCCCCAGTATTCCTGCATCGGATGTACCCATTTGAAAGGTATATGGGTGTTTTGAAAAATATGTACGTGTCGATCTCGTACGGAAGGCTCCATTGTAGAAGGTTATGCAAGCGAGGAGGTTATTGAGTTACGTAGTCGATTACATGGAGGAGGTCTCGAACCGGTAGGAGTGTACGTATCTCGCCATGAGGTAGGCTAAGTGGGAAAGGTGTAATAGGAAAGAAATCTACAAATTCTTACGATAATATTTTGTTCGAACAAGCCCATTTCACAGTATTGCAACAGTCAGTTGAGGTGTACCCGTATATGGACATACACAAGGGTAAGCTAAGGAGGGAAAACCGAGGAAAGTCAGAGCTTTGGATAACAAAAGAGCACAATCGTTTGTTCAGTCATTGGTTCAGGAGCACATGTCCGGTGAAGAAAACGAGTGTTACATTGAGGTGGTTGGCAAAAGGGCCTTCAGGTACAATCACGACATGGCAAGGATATGACATCAATGGATATACATTTTACACGAGAGCTCAGGATAGCAAGAGCACTTACCAAAAGCATGGTGTCCGTATAGGCGCCTCACGACAACAGAGCGATATGAAGAGCATCTACTACGGGTTCATAGAGGAGATTTGGGGCTGGACTCTGCATTTTCAAGATCCGGTGTTTCGATGTCATTGGATACGACTCCCGAATGGTGTCAAGGTGGACAAGTCGGCTTTACTCTTGTGGACATCGAACATGTCGGATCTGAGACGAACCATTAGTACTAGCGAATCAAGTAGCACAAGTATTCTACATAATCGACGTGAGATAAGAAGCGCCATGTAGTTACGCAAGGAAAAAGAAGGATCGTTGGAGTTGAGAATGTTGTGGATGAGGAAGAGTACAACCAGGTTTGATGAGTTGCCTCCTTTCGCGAGCATAACATCGAGGAAGAAACCACTCAAGAAGTTACCTATCATCGCGATGATCTGCTTGAAAGGCCAAATTGTGAAAGAAAATAATTAGCTAGAGTCTTGTAAATGTGATGTAAGAAATGGAAATGTGATGTAAGAAATGTACATTTATGTGGAATTAATAGGAAATAAATATGCATGATTTTGATGAAAACTTCAAAACTTGAAATCTCAACGGCGATGGTGGAGTCTTGTTCAATTGAATTTAGGTTTCTATAGCTCTTGAGGAAATGTAGTAGCTTGAATAATTCTATTTACTTTTTTCTATGTGCTCTAGGATATAAACATTTAAATGACTTTGGACCTTTGTTCATGGAAGAAGAATTGCGAAAAAAGGTGTTGAATGGAGCCCTTGAAGAAGACCAAACCAGGGATATATGTTATATATATATGCTTGTAGGACTTATGTTATACATGCTTCATATGTATTAATGTATGGAAGAAAAAATTATGTATTGTCATATGCAACATGGTTTATTATGATTTCCTGCAGTTTTACTGATTATACATGCTTCTGGAGTTTATTATGATTCTCATACGTATCTATGGCGGTGGAGGGAGCATGCGTGATGGTTAATAAATATAACCGTCACGGATAATAGTTATCTGTGGCGGTTAATAAAAATAACCGTCATAGATAAATATTATCTGTGGCGGTTATTTATTAACCGCCACAGATAACTATTATCTGAGACGGTTATATTTATTAACCGTCACGATACTCCCTCTATATATGGTAAACCTAACCCGCTGCTCACTTCCAAAACTTCGATCGCCTCATGCCCTAGCTCCCCACGCCGCGCCACCGCAGCTCCGCACCGTGCGCCGCCTCTCCGCACCGTGCCGCCCTTAGCGTAAATCGTGGGGAGGACTCCCTGCCGTGCCGCCGCCACTCCGCACCGTGCCGCCCGCAAGTCGTCGTGGGGAGGACTCCAAGCCGTGCCGCCACCACTCGCGCTTTGTCTGCCCTGCAGCGTCGTCCGTGGGGAGGACTCAAGCACATGCCACCGCCACTCCAAGCCGTGCCGCTATTAGTCACGCACCGCGAGTAACATGAACTCAAGCCGTCTTTGTCTTGTGATTGTTATCCGTGTGCTTGATTATCAGATTGGAATTTGGTAATATGTGCTGTGCTGTGATTGATATGTGTAGATTTGTGCTAGATATCTTCTGTGATTAAATGGTTCAGGGTTTTTGGGGCTGAAATTGATAAGCATACACATATATGATTGTGAAATTTTCGGCTCATGGTGATGCTAGTATGAATTTGTGGATAAGTGTGAGTGATGATAGCAAGTATTAGGGGTACACATGTTCTGAAATGTGTTTAAACAGGAATGAGCTAGAGATATTTAGCGGCAGTTTTCATTTACTGCCATCCTTTGCTCTTGTGCTTAACTGTGCATGTATTTTAACTTTTTTTGATGATTAGAACACCTGCGATGCAGAGAGTTTATGTATGTCTTTGTTATCATTGAAGAGTGTAGGTGTATGCTTATTCTTGTATTTTACGATCTTGTGTGCGAGATATTAGAATATGTAACCCTATTCTTATATCATGCTTTAGTCTTTTAATATGAGTAAGTCCTTGGTCATTTTGCAATAGTACAAACTTTAAATTCACATGAAGCTCTTAATTTTTTATGGCATACTTAAGCTTTACATTTGTGTCTTAGATGGCACTTCTGTGAGCTTTACATTCTTAGATCTTGTGAATGAATGAATGGCTTCACTTACAATGAATGAACTAAGCTTTACATTTGTGTCCTTCAAAGTATCATGATGCTAGCATTGAGTTATGTAATGTTTTCATCTTTGTTAATTGGAATAATCAATAGCATGTTAATCGGTTCTTTGCCTTGTTGCCTTTAGATGCGAGATTGGTGTGCAAAGGCGGTCATTCTTTTGGCTTGGGGACCTTGCTTGTAGGGCTTCTTGTTCAATGATGATTTAGGGACTGAAATAGACTATTTGTGACAACAAAACTTGGCAGTTTATTACACTTGATTAATTAGTTCAATTGTCATCTTCACGTATATGCTAGTTTAGACCTTTGCTCTGGTAAGCTTATTACATTTTTTACATCTGTGCATACAAAATATACAATTGATTTGCTTCAAACTGTCAAGTAGTAATATTGCAATAGAGTAAGGTTGTCACAAATTAGTCTATTGCTTTCGTTCCCATGGCGAGGAGGGCCTTTAGGCAACCCGACATCTGAGAACACTTTAAAAAGTAAAACAACTTGAGCTAGATGCTACTTGATTTGTTAATGATCATGCCATTGTTCATATCTCTGTTTGTGTGCTAATTCAATATGATACACTCAGTTATTATAAGTCAGTATGATATCTTGTGCTATTTTGATGGTTGGAATCAATGGATTGATAAAATTGCTAATTCCGCATGTCTTACAACAATCCATTTGTGTCCGTCAAAAATCATCTTTATACACTGTGGTCTTTATCACCTATGAGCCATGGACAGACACTTTAAGGATCTAATATAGTCCTTAGTTAGTACATCTTCTATCTTATTCATTAACCACAAAAGCTTGGTATCTCTTTGCTTTAGAGAACGTTGAAGAAGAATGGTAGGGAGAAAAGGAAAGGGACAAAACATTTGCTATTTGTAATATGGTTTCTTTCATTTCGGTAGTTGTATGATTGAATGTATTTAGCTAAATGTGTTTCCTTCTTGAATGAAAACAATAATATTCAATTTGGATGTTAACTCTGCGAATTGTGAAATGTGTTTTGATTTTAATTGGGATTGTGTGGATGAGTGCTTTAATATCATGTTGGTATTGATCTTGTGTATGTGTTTGATCTTGTGTCTATATATATATTCTTATGTATGTGCTTGATCTTGTGTCTATATATATATATATATATATATATATATATATATATATATATATATATATATATTCTTATGTATGTGCTTGATCTTGTGTCTATATATGTATATATATGCTAGTAGTTGTGTATAGTGGAAATAGTTGATATCATTAGCGAGAACAATTCACTTAGTCTTGTAAAACCAAATAACTCTAAGCACTTTAAGGATCTAATATAGTCCTCAGTTAGTACATCTTCTATCTTATTTCAGCAAGCCATTGTTAGTCTGTCCTGTTCAGTTAGTACATATTTTCTTTCCCTCTCCTGAAATATCTCCTTTCTATTAAGTAGTTCTAATGGAGCCCGATCTTGAGCCTATAATGGAGGAGAGCAGGCGGTACCTTACCCTCCCCAACCATCGAAGGTGCCGAGGCCTCCACGTATTCTTGCAGATCTTTGCTCTGTTGCGGATCTTGCTCTGTTGCAAGATCTGAGAGGATGAGGAAAACTAAAAAGCTGAAGGCGGTACACCATCTCGGAGGTCTCAGAATCTGGGGCCCTGTTGCAAAGAAAAAGCAAAGACAAAATCTGGTCAACATGCGGGTACATTGTAGGAGAAAGTGCCAATCACCTATTCGGATTGGCATAAAGTGCCGAGCCACCAAAGAGGATCGTGAATGAGCTCAAAGGAACCTTCAAATTCCCTAAGGAGTTGAAGAACTTCGAGCTGCGATGCATTGATGACCATGGATGCGGCGTGGAGAAACTTCAAAGCGAAATGAACATAAATTACGTGAAGCAAAACCGTCGACCGTCGGAGACTACCCAAGATTCTGACCATCTTTGGGATGAGTTCGCGGCGATGAAGCAATCGAAGCGATAAGGAAGTCGTGAGGACCACCTTAGCATCACAAGAAGAATACTCACCCCAGACTTGTACGAGTGGGTACAGGTAAAATTGCTCAATGGGAGGCGGAATTACAAGCGATCCAGCAGTGGCGCCAAGTCCCTTGGTGGGACTACGGGACGAGTGAAGCACTACGTGCTAGCGAGGGATCTCTTGTCTCTTGAGGAGTTAATCATTCAAGAAGCGGCGAAAGCGAAGCAATAACGCAAAGAGTTCATCGAGTTCGCTTGATCCACCCAAGGATCCTTCCACCCAAATAGGGAGAAAAACGAGCTAACGGCCCTAGAAACAAAGAGCACCGGTCGAACCGAGGCGTCGGGGTCAAGGTTCCATGGAAGATGGGATTCCCTCAACACGAAGACTCTTATAGGAGTCGGAAGAGAGCTAAAGATGGCGGAAATGGAAAGTATGAAGAAAGGGTTACTGCGAGAATTACAACCCACCATTCAAGAACAAGTTCAACGACAAGTACAAGCGACCTTGAGCAGACCACGTAAACGCTCTCTCCAAATTTCCTACAATTAAATCGCGGCGATTCTATGGCGTCCACGCCATTAGTACAAGCGGACCTAAACCATTATCACATAAGCGACATACAGGACCCCACACCTGTCGGCTCAACATGCCGTGATGAACATCTTTCTACATCTTTGCTGAGGGTAGCTTATCCGTGCCAACAAGGGGTGTCTGCACAATGCCCCGATAAGCGCCGAGTTATGCAAAGGTCGGTGGACCGCGATGCTTACCGATTTCTTGATTCGGGCTAGAAAAACCCGTCAATGGCGAGATAACAACTCTAGGAAGTGTCGTCCACTCATTCATCGATGGCGCAAGCGTGACATCGTCTTGGACCATCGATGTGGTAGCCTCTCGACATCGTCTTGGACCATGCGATGCCGGCCTCTCTGCGATTGTAATCCGTGCATCCGTCTACCAAAGACCTCGAGAGTGAAAGCGGTGAAGAAGCAAGATGAGGTACCAAAGAAATCCATTGAGGACCCCATAAAGATGGCCTTTGTTAGTACTCCAACGCGAAACACAGTAACACAGTACTTCAAAGGACAAACCTACAACCCCGATCCCAAAAATGGCACATTAGGCGGTAGCCAGACGCCTAGATCGGGGAAGCGGACCGAGTATGATGTCGTGCGTGAAAAAAGTAAGGGCAAGGGAAGTCGATGAACAAGATAATCAACCAAGATTGAAATTCGAGGTAGGAAGCCCTTAGTCACCGATTCGAAGTTAAGCATCTAACACCCATGATGCACGGCGATTACATGCATGGTACATGGGCGATCAACCAAGACATACTCCGAAGGTGATCACTGCGAGTTTTCCGTGAGAACATTTTCTACGAGGGCTTTGGCTACTTCTTAATAGAACTTCGATAACTTGCACAACTTGTTCTATCACGGCGCCCTCGACATATGTTTTTGAGATCTTTGGACAGCTTGTAAGTGTCTAATATATCAATCTTGGTCTACATTCACGTATCTGATAAATGTCATGTCTAACTATTTAGTTATATAGATACGAGATGAAGGAACTACGAAGAACCAAGGGGCGTTAGGATTCCTCGACAGGAGCGGTTTGCCAAGAAGAAATCGAGAGAGTATCAAAGGAGGTTAGAATGCGTCTATAAAGCTTTGCTTAAACTACAAGACAAGGAGTTTATACTTGTTCCATACAATTTTGATAAGTTCCTCACTAGCTAGTTAAATTACTCGTTGATTTCGTTATTTACTCGGCGTAAGGACTAATGGCTATGGCATCCGAGTCCACTTTGGATTCTCGTAGTAATTCATCCAAACAAGAGCAAGATCTTGATCATGGATCCTTTGGATAAACCTAAAGCGGACTATGAAGTGATGACACGTTTAATAAATGAGGCGTTCAAAAGATATTGTCGGAAGAGCACAAGACACCGCCCATACAAAAATCCCTTACAATCCGTACTAACTTTCGATGCATGCGCAAGGAATATTCTTTAATCGTATTTCATAGTAAATAGCTCCTTCGACGACATCTTAGCTCATTCGATTTTCAGCGATGTCTGGCGGATGCAAGGAACAAATTTATGTGGGTACTTCGTGTGCGGTACATCGCGCGAAATCTTAGGTTGCACAATAAAAGACAATGGCGTGGAGGTCGGTCATGCGGACATGACACATCGATTAGCGCCACTCAATTTCTATATACTCTCTTAATTACATTTTTCATACTTACAGTAGCCTCAAAATTTTCTCTGATAGGGCTAGCCGTTCAAAATCCAAGCCATTCGGGGCGGCTCGCCTACTTCATCATGAAGGAAATACTCAACAAAAGCGGCGAGTTTTATGACGAAGACAACAACGATCCACTCCTCCATACTCATTTCTCACATCATGTGTCTCCAACCTCCGAAGACCCGTAGGCTTCTAGTTTAGGAATCTAGAAGCGGCTTTTGTTACTTCAATTTTTTTTCATTACAAAGTGTAAATAACTCTTTGTTCCTTTTCTTTAATTCTTGAAATGACTTACTTGAGGCAATGATCCTTACTTTTCTTCTTTCTTCTTTGTGAATTTACATGGGATTACCTCCTTTTCCTCATATTTGTGAGCCTGTTGTCATGGTTCTTTATACTATCTATCTGGACTTTGTGAGTACGTGTCATGGTTTCTTGATTTGGATGTATGAAAAATAATGCAAACTTGTAGTATGAGTATGGTTTAATTATTTTGATTTACGCTATGTGTTATGTGGCATGTCTTGTATTTTGGTTAATAATCCAAGAGACATTGTGGAATTTTGTGGCATGAGGAAAATATGAACATAGCTAAGGAAGAAGGCTTGGAGAACAAATTCAAGTTGACAACTACAATTGGAACGACAAACATGCACTTGTTTGACTCAGATGGTAAAATTCAAAGGTATGACACTATGGAGGAAAGTAAGTATCTAGCATCTTCCTATTTTGTTATAAGGTTATTTATCTAATCTAATATTTTGTTTTAGTTCACTTTTTCAGGCTTTTTGTTTAATATGATACATTCATATGTTCTAAGGTGCAAATGCATGGCAATTTGGAATGAATGCAATGGATCTAAGGCGTGGAATCTCAATGGTTTGTTGATCATGGTGTTGTGACTAACCTAAAGAGCATGGCTAGAATGATCAACACATCGAGAGAAAATAGCTCGGTGATACTTCAAATAATTAATTGCAAAGATCTATTCTTTGTTCCTTTGTTTGTCTGCCCTATCTATTTTTCTTGATTTCTATGTTTCATTATTTATAAAGGTGGGTACAATATCGGCAAATGGGGAAAGGAAATTTGTGAGCTCATTTCTAAGGCTATGGAAAAGGTTGGCAAAGAGGGTGTTATCACCATTGCGGTAAGTTCATCTAAGTTAAATGCGATCCTATATTTCTCAAAGTTAGTCATTTTCCTGCGAATGTAACTTCTTGGCGCTTTAACTCTTTCATTGGCAACTTTCTTTTACATTCACTTATTTGAAGATATACTTGTCAATAACAACTTTCTTTTACATTCACTTATTTGAAGATATACTTGTCAATAGTTTTTGGTCCATAGCATTTGACTATCTGAGACTCTAAGGATCTCGGGTAGTCTTTTTTGTGCAATGATTAATTTAACACAATTTGTATCGATTGTGCTTGACAATTCATAAAACTCATTTCACATGTCACTTTGATCCTCATGATACTATCTTGCTCTAGGAAAAACTTATATGGAAAGGTAAAGCCACATGGTAGCTCAGTTATTAGAAAGGGCAATTAATTATTATGGTGTGTATACTTCATCTAGTTCTCTCTGTCTTTAGTACCTTTATCAAAATGCTCGATTTTCATATGCACGTAACATTTGGTTTTTGCTTAAACATTTGACGGATGGTAACACCCTTTATAATGAGCTTGAAGTTGTGGAGGGCATCAAACTTGACAGAGGTTACTATCTATACACCATTTGCGACTTCTTTACCTCTATTTGTCGGAAGCGGGGATCATGAGAGGCTATGATCTTTCTTTGGAATGGGTATGTACACATACACACTAGCATATCAATACTTGACCACCTTTGAGAAGGCTTTATTATACAAATTAATCTTTCGGCGACATTTGATGTTACATGCCATGCTTTTGTATATCTCGAGTTGCATATTAGTATGTTGGTATTCTTGTATGACACTTCTATCAATTCTCTTATATATATTACATGAGAGGGCATAGCTAGCCTTTGCTGAGGCTAGCCACAAATGCCGATTTTTATTTTCCTATGTCGGACTATCGGTGAGGTTCTAGCCAAAACATACCATCGATACCATGATATCGATGGCGGTTTTGGCTAGAACCGTCAGCGATATAATAATATATCGATGACGGTTCTATCAAAAACCGTCACAAATGATGTTATATGTGGCGGTTCTAGAATAAATCACAGATAATCTGGATTATCGATGGCACTAAATACGTGGCGGTTCAAAAACCGTCAGCGATGGAAGATTCGAACCGCCACTTGATTACCTTTTTCAAGGTAGTGATAGTCGAGTTCCCAAATTTCTTCAATGATTCCATAGTAGGTGTTCTTCTCCTGTCGCATCTATGGCTTCTACGGCACGCGCCCTTTTTTTGGGCCAACGTCTTCTTGTCCTTTTGAATGGTATAAAAGCGTGTACCCATTGATATCATCGCTAGCCATGATGTTACCCGGACTTGATGGGCCATGAGCCAACATTTTCAATGTTTCTATATCTTCGTCCTCACCATCTAGTATGTTTTGGTTCTTGAACCATGTGGTAAACATGCACTTATTCTCTTTCAAGATCCAATCAACTTGGTGTCCTGGATTTTCTCTTTCAAGCTCTTCCAGGTGTTGCTCCACGTACGGCTCCACTATCTTTAGCTGTTGCAAGACGGTGAAATATGCTTGGTCCACATTCTTGTACTCATGGTCGATGAATCTTTTCTTTCCCTTAGTCCCTTTACCAATCAACCTCCCCTCATGTCGAGGGATAAGCACACCAATCGGCCTTTTCATGGGCATGAAGTAATCCGTGCAACACTCAATGACTTCCTCAGTATTGTAGCCCTCAATAATGGAACCCTCTGGGTAAGCACGATTCTGTTGTAAGCTCTTAAACAAGCCCATCCACCTCTCAAATGGAAACATCTAGTGTAAGAATACTGGTCCCAATACCTTTACCTCCTCGACAAGGTGAACCAAGAGGTGCGGCATGATATCGAAAAAGGATGGAGGGAAGCACATCTCAAGTTGGTTTATAGTCTCCACTATGTAGTTCTGCAGATAGCTCAGTTGTTCATCATTGATTACCTTCTTTGAAATCACATTGCAGAAATGACACAGCCGTGTGATGGCCACCTTTACAAATGTTGAGTTGATACACCTGATTGCAATTGGGAGCATTTGTGTCATCATGACGTGGCAGTCGTGAGACTTCATACCACTTATCTTTAAATTTTTCATCGATACTAGGTTTTTGATGTTGGATGAATAACGAGCGGGACTCTAACCCCACGTAAGCACTTGCTGCGATCTTTTCTCCTCGGTGTTAGAGAGTAGCTTCTTTGGGGAAAGTATATCTTTCCTTGTGTTCTTTCTTGAGGTGTAGTTCTTTCGATTTTAAGTACTACTAAGTCTTCTGAGCTTTAAGACCATCCTTTGTCTTGTACTAAATGTCTAACAAGAAACCTAGCATGCTTTTACAGACATTCTTTATGACATGCATGGCATCGATGCTATGGCAAATTTCCAAGTCCTTCTAGTAGGGCAAATACTTGTAGAAAATTGACATCTTTTTGAATAGGACAACAGGCGGAGGAACCTCCTCATCGGTATGCTTCCTCTTTCGACCCCTCTTTTGGCCCTGCAGGCTTCTTCCGAAAACCACCTTGATATTACGGACCATTTCAAACACTTTTTTCCGCTCACGGTGCTTTGGAGCCACACCTTCCTCAACCGTATTGTCAAAATACTTGCCCATCTTCGGTATTTGTGAGCTTTCAGAAGAAAGCGGCGGTCTTTGCATGTACACTAACCTGTGAGCATGGAAGGAGCGTCGACCACGTTTCATCCATGCATACTACACAAGCTATCGAGGCGGGGTAATCAGCGATGGTAACAAAAATAATGGCTTTTAGTGTGAAGTACTATTGTTGGGCCGATCCCACACGGACCCCATCGTGCCACAACATGGCCATATCTTCCATCGATGGTTCAAGAAACACATCAATATCTACTCGGTACGTCTCGGACCTTGGATAAGAATGGACAACATTAGGTACCTTCTCTTCATACATAGGCATGGAGGAAGGTTGTAGATGGACAGGACAACTGGCCAAGTGCTATGGTGGCATTCCATTCACCGAAAGGATTCATACCATCGGTATTCAGTGCGAACCTTACATTCCTGGGTTCATTTCCGAAATCTGGATACATGCGATCAAAATTTCTCCATTGTCTACCATCGGCTGGGTGTTGAATCTTTCCACCTTTTCTGCGCTTGTCGGAATGCTAACCCATTAGTTCGGAGTCCCTCTCATTTGAGTACAAATGTTTCAAGTGGCCAATAACTGGCAAGTACCACATCACCAACGTAGGGATTCTTTTCTTCTTGTCTGTGCTTGAAGAAGTGTCTTCTTCGTTATTACCAGTAGTACTATTCTTGTTCTTCTTATTCTTCGTAATCTTTGGTGAAGAATCATCATCGTCGTGAAGTCATCATTCTTCTTATCTGGCTCGCCTTGCTGCTGGGCATTGATCCAAGTCCACGTAATCTTTACGGAAGAGGATCTGATGGTTCGGACATGCGTGTATCTTTTGCACATCCAATAACTTCGGGTGATAAGCTTCTTCGCGAAATAAGTGCTCATCGGCAAGGTGGGCAATCCATTAGCCTTCGGAAGTATTTTTGCCAAGAGCCTCAACAGATCGGTGAAACTCTTGTCCGACCATCCATTGCTAGCCGTCAACCGTAGAAGCATTAGTACCGTATGCAACACCGTAAACTCTGGAGGACAACCCTTGGATTCCTCATATAACAGATCATTCGCTGCTTTGTGTAACGCATCGACATTATCTAAACTTGTCATCTTCTTTAAAACCTGTGGTTCGGTATTGCGCAACATTTCCTCTACATCAGCGATGCGACCATCATCTAGCAAACGAGCATGCACGTGAGCTTCATCTCCCAAACCATCAGTTTCGCCTCCGACACTTCGATCATCCACGAGATCAGGATCAACGTCATCGGTTGTTTGTGATGTACGTTGCTCGCCATGGTTGGACCAACATGTGTAATCCTCTATAAAACCTCTCATGATCAGGTGTGTTCTGATTACACTTAAATCTCCCCACCCTACATTGTTCTTACAGTCATTGCATGGACAAAGTATTTCCGTTTCCTTTTTAGTCCAGGCGTCCTTCTGAGTGGCTTTAATAAAAGTTTCGAGCTCTTTGAGGAATACACCCTTATTTCTTGGGGCATTGTACATCTATGCCCTTTCCATCTTGAACCTAACATAGAAAATCAGATCGAAATGCCAATTATTTAGATAGAACTTTAACAAGAGAACCCTAAGTTAAATACTATAAAATGATGGGGGCATATCCTGTGCAATTACCCATATGTGTGCAAGCGTGCAATCAAGCGATCTGGAGCACCCAATCTATATCCAACGCTGGCAGTAGCAAGGGGTGTTCAGTAAATTTCAGGGAGAAGAGATGGAGGGTGAGGTGGGAGGGTTTAAATGTAAAACAGCAGTCAGTGTTGGATATAGATTGGATGCTCCAGATCACTTGATTGCACGTTTGCATACATATGGGTGATTGCATAGGATATTTGATTTTATTAAAACCACGAAAGAATGTAAGGTCCTCTCCCTCTAGATCTAGAGAGGGGGACTGTTCTCTCCCTCTAGAGAGAGGGAGGGATACAAGATCTGTCTATAGATCTAGAAGGTGAGGGCTTCAACTCCTCTCCCATGCACATTCTATCTACACTACATCTTCCTCTCCACAAGATATAAACCTCTACAAATGTCGAGAATGAGATGCTCTTACCTTAGAGAGTTAACTATTCCAAGGATTTCAAGTTAAAAACCTCCCCATTATTTTCACAATTTTGGGGCCACACAGGCTTCCGCAGAGGACGATCTATTAAGACTTTAAGCGAAGTTTCCTGACGCTCCTAAGACAACGGCTGCGAGAAAAATAATAACGATCAAGCAAACAAGACTCTGGGATGATCCGTCAATGGACAAAAGAACCATCTGGGAGTATTTTATGGACGTTGGATTTCTCTATGTAGTGTCGCTGTTGCAACATAACGGATGATCCGGTACATCAATACAAACTCATCTTAGGAGTATTATGCGGGCGTTGGATTTACGTGTTTTGTAGGTATTGTAGAACAAAGGATGCTCTGCATGCGTACATGAAAATGCATCACAAGCATCTCCTTCGTCACAAAATTTGCGAGACAAGCATTTACAAAATTTGGACGACGGTTTGTTTAAGAACTACGCCTTTAAAGACTTGAACATCACCACGGGGGTTCGTTAATTAATTAGGCCATCAATATAATTAACTAAGGTGGCTTGCTTAACATACACTTTGTGGAAGCTAGCGCTTTTGCATGCGGCCGTAAGAAAGCCGCTGTGTAAAATCGCAATTTCAAAGGTGGTTCATTAAGAGCGCTTTGTGAAGAGCATAGTTTCCTGAGCGGCATCTAAAGACCTTTACCTATGAAAAGATCAATATTTTCACGAGTTTCTTAAGAAGCGACTGTGAAGATACCTTTACACAGCGGTTCTTAACCCCAGAGGACCGCCTGATCATTTGAGGCGGCTCTCCTTTTAATCCACATGGAAAGAAATCCTTGGTGTCTAGGAAAATCATTTGTAGTAGTGTCGGCACATTCATCTAGTAGCCCAAGAAGGACATCTCCTTTGACACCGCCCAAGAACATTGAAGCTACAAGCAGTACCGAAGCCACATGATGCGCTAGAGCTACTAGCACTACCGGAGCCATGTGATGCACCAAAGGAGCCTGCCAAATTGGCTACCATGTCCCATCATGCGCAGACTGTTACTGCAGTTTGGGCCCAATCGTCTCTTGTGAAGACAAAGTTTGGTAGAAGGGGAGGCGGAGACAAGGGCAAATTGAAATGGACCACATCAGCCTATGACTTTCCGTTTGCCCCATTGGTGTGGCAATTCGAGCTGGGGCAACTGTTTGTATCAAATGAGCGCAAGGAGACGCTTACATTAGCCTGTGTTAGATTGCAAGACTGGTACATACAACAAGACAACAAGCCAACAAGCTGGTGGTACAACGGACATCGAGTATCTTAGTGAGCTTTAAGTAAGAGTTTTCTTACACCGGTCTTTAGATGGCATCTTCGTGGTCAGCTTCACTGACTTATTTGATCTGTACAACCTCAAAGCGCTTGACGCCTCACTCATAAGATGCTGGACAATGTAAGTGTGTGCAATCACCATCTACATTTCTGACGCACCAATAAATGTCATATATATATCATCCTTGATTTTGTATATTTAGATACATGATCCTAGAAGCAATAGCAAGGGAACAACTAGTGGGTTTCACCAACCCACACATGGTGTCCAAGCAAACCATGGATGAAAATAAACAAGTCGTCCATGAGTATGTGGAAAAAATAATGCTGGCTCATTTGAACAAAAAATTCATACTTTTACCCTACAACCCGGGGTAAGTGCTTCGTCTAGATGCTATATTTGTTGATTTCTACTATATAATGCACCTCGAAGTTAGGTTCAGTGACCATGATGATATACCTGTGTAGGTATCATTGGGTTCTACTCATAATTATACCGAGACAGAACCAGGTAATTTACCTTGATTCCAAAAAGGGTGGCACCCACGACTTGAAGCCCACCAAAGATATACTCGACACGTCATTCGGTATCTACAAATTTAGTGGAGGGCCACACAAGAAGAGCCCAACCACTCTAACGCATACTTATAAGTTTCTGTTATCCGATAGTATGCAATAATCCTTCACAATCCATAATAATACCTTCGGAACTAAATTAACCTATTATGTTTGGCAATGCCACCAACAGCCAAAGGGCACTGCCTATATGGATTCCACATTTGCCATAACATGGCACTCCTCGTTGATTTACAAAAGACCAATGTCATACAAGTCTGTCAATCTTGTAACAATTGTCTCCACTTATCAATTTATATACACGCAAGACTTTACTCTTCTCATCGACAGGCTTGGCAATGGAATCTGCATTAGAACAAGCTGACCTGCTAAGTATTCGAGGACAGCTCTGTACCTTCGTGATGCGTGAGGTCTTAAATCCAAAGGGCAGAAGCTACTCAGGGCTCAACTGATGAGTTGTGAATTTGGTATTTACCAAGCATTCAGATTAATTTGTGAACCTTGTGCTATGAATTTGTCATTTGTACTTCTAAATCCAATTGGTTAGTATATATGTGAGTTGATTTCTGAAATGGATGCGTTATAATATGTTGTAATGTGTGATCTAAATTTATTTATGAAATGGATGCATTGTATGTTGTGTAACATCCGAATGCAGTTTATTTTTTAAATGTATGTCATTATAATATCTTTGGTGATGCGATTATCTTGTCTTTTGTTTCAGAGAGTATGGCTAGCATTTTCTGACGCTAGCCAATAAATTAAAATTTAGTAAAAAAATAGAAAATCAACATCCTAGATGGTTCTAAAGAAGAACCGCCTGTGAAGAGGCCCACATCATAGACGGTTCCAATTTGAAATTGTCTGTGATGATGTCTTCATCACAGACGGTTCTATTATGGAACCATCTGTCATGAGGGCATCATCACAGATGGTTTCAAATTCGAACCGTCTGTGATGTGGGCCTCTTCACAGATGGTTCTTTTTTAGAGCCGTCTGGGATAAGCTCATCATCACAGACGGTTCCTAAGTGGAACCGTTTGAGATGATACCACATCACAGATGGTTCCAATTTGGAACTGTCTATGATGAGTTTTTTCACAGACGATTGGAAAACCATCTGTAATGACTCTTTTTCATTACTGACATTTGGATACAGACAGTTCACAAAATAGTTTGTGATGTGGTTTGTGAACCGTCTATTATGTGGGCATGCGCAGTAGTGCACACACCTCTGCAACCTAGCGTACGCCACCAGCTCAGCCCTTGTAGCCCATTGCTTGTAGCCCCACCGCATGCCCCTTGAACTAGATGCCCACTACTAGCTCGAATGCCCGCCGCCTCTTTGGCCACTACAACCGGTCGCCCCCTTGACCTCACCACCCGCCGCTAGCTTGCATGCCTCACTACAGGGAAAATATCCTATAGATACATTTTTATTGTACAATAGTGACATATTTTTATATTTCTATATAATTTTAAAGGACCTTGCGGATAAACAAGTAGCATGATTAACCATCTCATACTCATCACAATTTGCTAATTCACATATTGTGATTCTCATGAGTCATATACAGCATGACTTAAATAACTAAAAGAATGTCTCTAGAGAATAATAAATGCATAAAATAACGTCTCTATAATAAAAGGTCAATTTAAAAAGTGTCTTCAAATATCACTATATGATTTCTGTTTTGACAATTAAAAATGGCTCAAAATCTTCTCTATAATACATGTTCAATGTTCTTTATCCAAAATGTCACAAAATAGTGTAACTACATTTAAGGCACCATAAAAGATATTGCAAAAAGTGTGTTTACAATATGTTATAGTAATTTATAGAGGCAAATAAAAAAATATCTATAGGAAAGTGCCTCAACGTGAGGTTCCTATTTAGTGCCTGCATACCGTGCAGTGCACACTCATCATCCGCTCACCACTCACCCCCTCCCTCTCGGTTCACCGCTCACCAACTAGGGATACTAGGGGTACCCACGATATAGCTGGTAGTAGGGTTTGAGCCAGCCTCCTTTGACACACCGTTGGGTCTACACCTGATATGGCACATTTCATTGTACAAATATTGCACATGCAAAGCACGCACCGATCCATCCCTATCTAGCTTAATTTGGAATAAAATTATTTTCAACCTACTAGATTTCTGGGCTTTGATGGTAATATGCCTCACATCGTGTATGGGCTACACCCGATTGATTCATTTCATACTAGCAATCACAAATGCGCCTTATATTTAAGTAATTAGTCCATGTGTAAGACCATGTGGAGGTCATCATATAGATGTGTTATAAGTATTTGATATTTGTTAGGGTTTTATCAATTTGAGTGAAGTTTATTTGGGCTTATAAAACTAAATCTACAATTTTAGTGTTGATTTCATATTGCATATTATGTTAAGCAATGATATGTGATGTTTTGCTTGTCTGAGATGGTTGTAGGTCATCGTATAGATGTGTTATAAGTATTGGATATTTGTTAGGGTTATATCAATTTGAGTGAAGTTTATTTTGGGCTTAGAAAACTAAATCTACAATTTTAGTATTGATTTCATATTGCATATTATTTTTGCTTGTCTGAGATGATTATAGGACTTCCGAGCTAGGTCATGGTGAGGTGAAAGAGACTGAAACTAGGCTAGGAGAGCTAAGGTCCACACGGTCAAAGTGACACCGGAAGATAACTAAGGCCGAGGAGTTGCTGCAACTCAGAATGGCAAGTGGATGGATGAGATGCTAACTCATGCGAAGGAGGATTATTGGATCAAGGGATCGTAGGTGGAGTAGAGGTTAAGTTAGTGAGTTGTTAGATCTTAAACTTAAGTGACACTTTGAAAAGCGTGCTAGTGTATGGTTAAAACTTGCTACTTTGTTGGGTTGCGGGTTATCCCATATAGAGTGAGGGGCTAAATCTCAACTCTTGATGAGATTTCTTGAGGGAGAAGAAGGTTATATAAAGTGGAGGTTACTCCTAGTATGCTATAAATTGAGGGTTAGAGGGATGCTTCCATCACAAGTCTTATAGAAGGATTTTTTTTATTTCCTTATACTTATTTGAGCTTTGTCCACCACAAAGTGTGGTTTTGTAACCATTCCTCTCTAAGAAATGCAAAATTCAAGTTCATTTATGTTCTAAATTTTATTTTATTTCTTACATTTTTTCTTGATTCTTTAATACAACTTGAGCTTTCACTACTACAGAAAGGCTTATATTAGACACCTCATCATAGGCAGTTTTAAAAAATCATCTGTAATAATTGACATCACTAATAGTTGGTGACAAAAACTGTTAGTGATGTCGATGGTTGGTGTCTGGAACCGTTAGTGATGACATCAATAGATATCACTGACGGTTTTATCCACCAACTGTCAGTGATGTCAATTGATATCACTGATGTCAGTGCTCTAAATAGCTAGTTACAGCTATGTTATAGCTACACGATAGCTTTTTTGACCTCAACGTGAAGCTACAGACCAAGGTTCCACTATATAGCTACGAGTGCTATAGCTAGCGATAACTCCGCTATTTGATATAGCTTGTAGTTAGCAATAGCTTCGCTATCCAACATAGGTACCAATTGGTCAAAATATTAAGTCCATTTTGAAAACAACATTACTGAAAGGTTCATACACATCTCTTATAAGCCTGAACTATGAGAAAACTTGGCAAAATACCTCATCTCGCCCTTTTTAATAATCCAACATCCATATTTCTCAATGATTGAGTATTTATTGTTAAGAAATAAGAACATTATGATCTGATTATCATTTCTAGTCTTTTAGACATATATTAGTATGTATGTTGATTCCAAACATAACTCATAATCTTACTATAAAAATATTAGTACCTTCTAAAGTATCATGTTTTAATGATTTGTTTGGAGGTGACTTATATCATATATATATATTTAATTTTTGTAAATATTTTAATACTGCCAACGCGATGAAGTATACATTCCACGATAGCTGCTATAACTTTTTTGAGACCTCACTGCAAAGCTGCAAAAATCACAATTTAAAACCTTGGGTAACGGTTTTATACCAAAACCGTCAGTGATGTCTATTGATGTCATCAATGACGGTTGGTGTTAGTGATGACATAGACACCAACCATCAGTGATGACATCAATAAACATCACTGATGGTTTTTGCATAAAACCAACTTTCATAGCTCCTGGCAATATAAAATACAAAGCTCCGACCTACTTAGTGTTTTTAGGGTTTGAAATCTATCTTTGAGGTGGCTACGGCTGTGAGATGATTTAATGAAAGAAGACTGTTGATTTCGAAGGGTGATTGTAAATCCATTTGTTCTTAAAGATCTAAGGTTAGTAATTAGTTCTGATTGCATTATATTCAAGATCTAGCTTGGAAAATAGAGAATTGAAGATTGTTTAGATATAGCTTGGTATAGATTCATTTGTTCTTTGTAATCTAAGGTAACAATTGGTTATAATTGTATTATATTCAAGATGTAGCTTGTAGATCCATTTATTCTTTGCGATGTAAGGTAGTAATTGGTTATAATTGTATTATATTCAAAATATAGCTAGCTTGGTAAAGAGAGAATTGAAGATACTTGGTTTAAATCTAGCTAGTTTTGTACATAGAGAAGATTATTTAGATCTAGCATGATTTATGATTTAGGGTAGGGTTTACCTAGTTAATTTATGCTCTAATTTAAGAATGTGTGCGTATGCACTTCTAGTATGATTTAATATTTAACACTAATTGTTATATGCGTAATGTAGATAGACCAAAGCTAGATATGTAGGATATATAGTACATTACAGACGGTTCTTATTGAAAACCATCTATGATATATAGGATATCATAGACAATTCTACTAAGAACCATCTATTATGTTGATTTCACAAACAGTTCAAAAACCGTCTATGATGTGACATTACTATCACTAACACATGGTTATAGACGGTTCACGAAACCTTCTATGATAACATTTTTAACTATCTATAATAAGATTTTCTATACTAGTGTTTGCTTCCTCACATTCTACTTGTTGTGTTTCTACTGGATCTAGGACATGTAAGAGATTGAGGAATTCATTTAGAATATACCCCAACCCAGCAAGATCCATTAGAACTTATTTTTGCTGAAGTTGTGCTTGTAACATCGTGTTCTTGTTGATTTTTCAAGTTTCCTCTTCTCCTATGTTTTTGAGTGGTTGGACGGCTTCATGATTGATGAAAATACACAGAGAAGATCTTGTTCCAATTATTCAAGCACCATCTCACCTCCTCTCTAAAGTTTTCTCAAGAAACCCAGTTTTTATTCGAGAAGGATGCTTTTTGGTAAATCTTGTTCTTAAGGATTTGGACGATGTTTTTTGTTGGTTTAGCTTGTTATGATTTATAGGATATCATTCAAGATCATCAAGATTATATTTAGGCCACGAGTTAGTTTAGATCGACGTTTGTGCTTTTTAACTTGGTTTTAGTGTAACCTTTTCTAAATTTGAAAAAAAATCGAAACTTTAATGTCAATCTATTCGATTGATGATTGAAATTGGTTCCTGATATCAATAAGAAGGTGCATGCAAAGTTTTACGAGTTTGAATCAACAGATTAAAAGTTACATCAATTATTGGTTTTGACACCGTATTGATTTTCCTATTCATCTGATAGTACCGATTTTTTGTTTATGGTAGTGCCGGATTATTGCTTATCTGGTAGTAGGGGTGAAAACAGATTGGGTACTACCCGGCAGGTATCGGATAAGGATAGTGTTTTTACCCGTTTTTTCGGATCTGAATCTGGTATTTTTCTCGGGTTGGATACTTGAGACGATGCGGATAGTGATGTCGGATTCAGTCGGATTGAGCGAGCACTATCCGACAAATACCCGAGGATCTCAGGCGGATACGGATACCCGAGATTCGGGTACCGGAAGTATAAAATACAGCCCACCAAATCGTCGAATAGGCCCAGACTAGTTGAACAAAGGTTAGGCTGGGCCGAGTTAACTCCATCGCGTTTGATACAACAATTCCGATTTAGGGCCCACTTTGCCTACCCACACAACAGTGTTCCGGGTTAACAGGATTGCACGGTGGGCCAAGTTTTTGATAGAAAAGGGCCTTCATGCATATAAGTCTTAGGAAAGTTCCAAATCAGGCCCCTATCTAGATAGCAATTCGCGACTCATTTTTGTTGAGCCATGTGTTTGGTAGGGCTTTAATTTTATCATATTTATGGATCTGGTAGAACTAGATATTCTTAACTTTACCAGATCTATAGAACTGAAACTATGAGTACATTAAGAACGTTTAGATGGATCATCTTATTTACATTTTAGACTAAAAATATAAACTTAATTCACTTTATTTTAACCTATAAATTTCAAATCTCATATGAATCTGGGATCTGGAGCACCATCAAACAAGCCCATAGTCCTCGTTATCCGTATTGTACCCATCCATATAATATCCGGTATCTATTTTCTACCCATTCGTAAATACTCGGTATCCATATCCGTATCCTACCCGATTTTTCACTACCCGTACCTCTACCCGTATCCGAAAAAAATAATTAAGGTAGGATACAGGATGACCTACTATCCGATCGTATCCGACCAGTTTTTACCCCTATCTGGTAGTAAGGGGTAGTGCCGGACTTCCTACCCATCTTTATTTTACTATTTATCCACTGGTATCAGATTTTTGCACGTAGTAGTGCTAGCCTGGCTGAGTTTTTTTTTTTTTGGGTTAAATTTTCGAGGAAAACATACGTTCATTATTCACCGCCTATGATCACCTAGTTCGGTCGAATGCTCTATTCGCGCGTACGTACATGGACACGATCACATGCGCGCAAGATGAAGATGCATTTGAGGCATGGCTGATACCTTTTGGCGTGCGTGTTCGTACTTCTATTAATGTGAACGTAGTTATTTATTGGATGTATTGCATATTCTATTGTATATTAATGTGATGTTTTTTATACTTTTAATAAATATCTATATTTACTTGATATGTTCTATACGTTCATACTTTTTTAATGTGAACGTAGTTATTACCGAGTGTATTTCATATTATATCGTATATTAATGTGATATTTCTTTTATGGTAACATATCCTATGCACACATTAGCGGATCTAGGATTTTAAGTTAGGGTATGCCAAGTTAATATTATAATATATAATTTGGTAAAATCCAATGAACAATTCGATAAACAACTATAAATATTGTCGAGAAATTCGGTATACGAGTATAAAATAACTAGAAACATGATAATACAAGTATAAATTATAATATAAATAGTTCGAACATTTTAAGTATAACATATGCATAAAAGAAGTTTACGCACCTATAATAGTTTAAAGAATACAATATTACTTCTTGTTTGGCCTCCGCCTTCTAATAGCTATGAAACTCTTGATTATATTATTTTCATCAATTCGAAAGAAAATATCTCGTTCAATAAACGTTTCTGGAAAAGAGATGCAATGTTTCCGAAAAAGAGATGAAGCAGCGGTAGCCTTCTTTGCTTCTCGTTTTGCAATATTTTCGGAAAAAAGATGAAGCAGCAGCAGCCTTCATTGCTACATGTTTCTAGAAAAGAGATGCAATGTCTCCGTTACTCTTTATAATTCAACAACTCTACAAACAAAAAAAGCAATGCATCAACAAGCAACTCTCTAGTCTCTAGCAAAGTAGCAATTATATTTGTTTCTACTCTATAAATCAACTAGCAGTCTTGCACTCAAATTACATGTAGGATCGATATACACTAATATAGCAATCAGAGGGGTGTGAATGATTGTGCGGAAGCTAAAACAAATTTTTATTGATTCTCAAATCACCCCTAAACAAATTATAAAAAACTGCTTCGGTTTTAGAAAAACAGACTGACATATGTTAACTAAAACAGTAATTTCTGAAGATCCAACCGTTGGATTGATGTGAAATTTTAACTGTAGAAACTAGATTCAATTTTGAAACTAACCCAATAAGAATTAGCTCAATCGAACATACGGATCTAAAGTTATGACCTTCACAAGCTAACTGTATAAAATAATGACGGTATTATAGACTGTATTAGGCCGAATCTACAGGGTATGCCGTGGCATACCGGGCATACCCTGTAGATCCGCCTCCGTATGCACATAGGGCTTTCCGTGTACACACCAACTAATAAAAGTCATGAAAAATCTTGAAAAAAATTATAGATGTACTTCATAGATTACTCTACCTATGTATAAAGTTTCGAGATCAAATTCGTTATATATCAAGAGTTACTAAAAAGAGAAAATTCTGACAAGTTTAACTTTTCTTGATATATAATGAATTTGAACTCGAAACTTTATACATAGGTAGAGTAATCTATGAAGTACACCGACAATTTTTTTAAGAATTTTTCATGACTTTTATTAGTTGGTGTGCACGGTGTGTACACGAAAAACTCTGTGTGCACAAGATATGTTGCCTTCTTTTATACTCTTAATAAATATCTATATTTGCTTGATATGTTCTATATGCATACATTGAATACAATATTTAAAGATTATTAGGGATAGTTTGATTATTTTTAATATCTCCTTGACCAATGTATTAAGAGAAAATATGCCTTATAACGATGGAGGGAGCAGTATACTAAGATCCAGAATACTACGTGTTGTCGTAAAGGCAAATTCCAAAAAAGTGCGGTTCAAAAACCCACGCAACCAGATAACAAGGTGCCACACTGATTACGCGACACAATAGCTGGCTTAATTTATGTTCTTTGGGCACAAATTAACAGTGCAATATACCCAGTACGGACCCACAGTTGGGATTTATTGGGGCTTCAGTCCACCTCCGGCCGGCCAAACCCATTCCTCCCCCCACTATCCCTAGTACAGAAAAAAGCAAAGCCATAGCGTCCCAGGTTTAGAAATTGTGGGAGGAAGAAGAAAGCAAATAAGCATACTGCCATACTGGGCTAGTGGGCCATCAAATTTAGACATTGGTTTAGTCTTACGGGCTTTCACCTCACCTGATAGTTGGTACAATACTCGGTCTCTTTCACTGTAGCGTAGCACTGGGAAGACGGATAGTGCAATCTCGTGGGCGGCAGACGCACAGGGCCACAGGCGATTGTGGGCGGTGAGCGACAAACGCACTATCGGCGACCTGAAGTCGGAGTTGAAGTTGAGGGTGCCAGGGCGGGGCGCCGGGGGCGGGGCAAGCGCTAGGCGGGTAGCCGACTAAGCCAAGATTCCCGAGAAGGCGAGCGCACACGGTGTCGCGGGCTCGGGTGATAGCGTCAGCGCCTCGATGAGCGGCCGAGCGCTGTCCAGCCGACTGCAGGCAAGGGAGTTCGCGTGTGGAGTCAAACGCCTGGGTGAGGGAACGCCGCCGGTTGTCGACCTATTGAGGAGACGTGCCGGCTGCCGAACGCTTGTGGCCGGTGACCCATTGCCAGTCACCAGAGGTGCTGAGCCATGGCCGAACGCCTGTGGCCAGTGGCTCGTCACCGGTCACAAGACGTGAGCCAGGAGTCAATGTCTCGAGGAGATCGGCAAAGGAAGACTAGACTCGCATCCCATTGATCGCCAGAGATTCGTCGGATGCTTGTGCTTGGTATAAACTAAAATCTAATTGCCCTAAATCCAATGCAATGCAGAATAGTAGAAGCTAATAGCTGTCTGATTCAATTTGTTTGATTGTAACAAACTAAGTTGCAAAAATAGTACTCAATACTAGTATCTTCGTATGTTTTATTTCAATTTCTATTTTTATAAGTATTTACAAATTGAAATTGCATCACTAAGTTTTATATTTTTATCTACAGGTCGAATGATAGATGATCCATCCTTACATATTTATGTCATTCTATCCGTCAGTAAGGTATCATACTTGTTATATTTTGATTATTCACTTTGTTTCATTTTTATTTATGTATGAATTTGAAATTTAATTGATAATAAACCGGTAGATGTACCATTGGTATATGTGTTTTGAGTTACAATTTCGACATAAGAGCCCTCGCTATTTTCATCTTGGATTCGCCATTGACTACTAGTACTGTATACTGTGATGCACAGTAAAGTTAGTTCGGCCTAGAGGTGAAAAAAAATCTTGAAACTCGTAAGTTTAACGAGTATTCAAAAACTCGACTCGAGCTTGTTCCTTTAACGAGTCGAGTCGTGTTGGGTTTTGAACTTGTTAAGGTAACGAGTTAAATAAGCGAGGTAACAAGTTAAATGAGCGAGTTAACGAGCTTAACGAGTAAGCTAACGAGCTTAATGAGTCAAGAAAAAAAACACTATAAATATGTAACCCTAGCCATGTTCTTTCAACCTTCATACCCAATTCTTTTTCCGTATTTCACATCCGCAATTTCTCAATTCTCAGCTCGGCTGCATCTATACTCATAAAATTATTGAATATTAAAACTTTATAGTACCTTGATAAGGAGATAGTCAGATGTATCGTACCGAGCTTAACGAGTTAACTCGAACCAATTCAAGATTTTAACAAGTCGAACCGAGTTGAGCTTTCAACTCGTTAAGAAAACGAGTCGAGTCGATTTGACTTGTTAAAGTCGAGTTGACTCGTTATCTTAATGAGTTTAACGAGTCAAATCGAATTAGCTTGATATCCACCCTTAGTTGGCCATGACGCGTGTGACCAACAGATGCATATACAAGAAGCTAGCTAGCTGTGCGGCTCACCTGCAACTTCAGTAATGATCACGTACGTAACTGCTGAAGTTAAAGATGTGACACTAAGCGCCGTTGGATACCGGGCAACGTATCCTGTGCACACAGGCCCTCCCGTGTACACACCGTACACACCAACTAAAAAAAGTCACGAAAAATTCTGAAAAAAATTGTAGATGTACTTCATAGATTACTCTACCTATGTATAAAGTTTCAAGATCAAATTCATTATATATCGAGAGTTACAAAAAGAAAATTCTGACAAGTTTAAAGAATTTAAACTTGTTAGAATTTTCTTTTTTATAACTCTTGATACATAATAATTTGAACCTAATTTACACATAGGTAGAGTAATCTATGAAATACATCTACAATTTTTTCAAAATTTTCGTCACTTTTTTTAGTTGGTGTGCACTGTGTACACTGGAGGGTCTCAGTGTACATGTGATACGCTAATCGGATGCCGATCGTGGGGTCAACTCTTGAGCACGCTTCCATTCATCCACCGATAGTCTGTGGCTCAGTAGACATGATATGGTTGAAGTATGGTATGTATGTACACAGATCAGACCAGCACACTATTAATGATAGGGCAGTGTCGGGTATCATTGACGATACGGTACGGTATGTCTATATAGTTCGTGTTTGAATCAGTACGGTGTGAAACATACCCGATGGACTTGAAACAGGTACAACACACGGTAAAGCACTCTGATGCGATGTTACCTTTTGTTATAACGCACCCTATGGTGGGCACCTTTTACTATCCTCACATAAGGAGAAAGAGAAGACAACAAAGCTACTAAAAGGTAGAGAATGGAGATTAAAAAGTATATACTCACTAACACCGAACACTCGCACCGAGCTGTTCCTCACTAGGGTATTCACACGAGGTGTAATGATTTTAATGATGCAATAACTCTGTATCTATTCAAGAATGAATAAATTTTAATTCTTTTTTCCTTAATATTTATGTCTACTGTCTCAGTTTCATATATCTTCAGATCCTTCCCTCTCGTCATAATAGTATAAATGGATTGGATCTAAGCTAGCTTAGTATAAAGCCGACAAAGCCGATACGAATCACAAATGGTTATGCGTGGGTTCACTAAAGACAAGTTAGACCAACCCAAGATGGTACGTACGGTGGACTGATTGAGCCATGAAAACACAGCACGATTTTTAGACATACGGCTCAACGGGTTCAGCAGTCGGCACGGCTCGACGCCTCTCCTCTCTGTCTCTCTCTCTCCGTGGCGACCGCACCACTGCCTTGTGCTTCCCGTTCCACTCCGGCGGCACCACCAAGCCAGCCACGTTGGACGGCCTACTCGTTGTCCTCGTCCTCGACGGCCACCACCACCTCCTCGATGGTCTTCGGCCCGCCGCCCGCGGACGCCGGCTAAGTCGAACTCGTTCGTGGGCATGAAAGACTACGTGACGCCGGAGATCATCGCCAGGAGCGGCCACGACTTCGCGCGTGGACTGCTGAGGCCTCGACATGGTGCTCTATGAGATTCTCTACCGGTGCCTCCTCGAGGAGGACCCTAGAGGCGCATCGGCGCGCGTGGCGTCAAGGCCCACCCCTTCTTCTGCGGCGTCGGCTGGGACCGCATCCCGCCCCCCGCTGCAGAGCGAGGACGCCGAGGTGCTTGTCGTCGAGAAGGTAGTCCACGAGGTGTTCGCGGCGGCCAATAGCGGTCCACCTCTCCGGCTCGACGGCGCCACCGGCCCCCTTCCACCTTCTGACCTTCCCAGCTCGGAGGTGCTGGAGCGCATTCTCCCATATGCTTTCTCGATCCCAATCCATTCTGCTGTGAGTAGGCCGGCCTACAGGCTTGATTAGGATCCGGGCTGGGTCATCTTTTGTTGGATCCCAATGCTTTGATATAAAGTGGGCCCAGATGGGCTTTAATGTTTCCCTCGATGGGCACTAGTATTCCTTTGTAATTTACTCGCTCTGTTCTTTTTTAATGCTATTTTAGGATACGTACAGTTAACTTTTTTAATCTTCGACCACTTTGTGTATATATACGGAATGTGTTTGGATTTGTCATGTGAAAATAATATTACTATGTTTATTATAAAATAACATTTTTATATTGCTATATTTTTAATAATATCTATTAATATATAATTAGAAAAAATAATTAAAGTGGAGCATCGAAGGACCACGTCGATGGTACAGTGCTCGGGTTGCTTGTCCGAGAAGGAAAGTTGCATGTATACGCGTCCGTACCGATCTCTCGAGATAAAGATCGAGAGAGAGCTCATGGCGTCGATAGCTCCTGACTCCAGGTGTCACCGGACTAATGCCATCAAACTGCTACCTCCGATCCAAGTCCGAGCAGCCCAGGCACGGTAGCATGCCGTAGATTCTTACCGCTGTAGCATGGCTCGGCAGCGTCATCCCGCCGCGGTCGTTCGGCCTACCGAGGTGCTGACAATCTGCTAAACTTTATATAAGCGACAGAGAATTTGTGTCGTCTGTCGTTTGAGAGCGAACTAAATTTTAAATGATTTTGGGGAGCTATTATATTTGAGAATAATGTGTGCAAGGGAACGAATATGCCAAAAATACGTTACTACGACGACAAGTCCATTACTCACTAGTCACTACCGTAAAAATGAAAGCCTATTACGCACACAGAGACATGGAGACTCCGATCCGACTGGATTCATTGACACCTATCAATCGTTGCAATTGCCGACGCATCCCATCTCAACTCCGATAGACGGCGTGCGGGAAAATAATTCAACGTGACTATTCCCGCCTTTCGCTCGTGTATACATGTCGTTCTAACTTTTTAATTTTATTTTTAAATACATGCTATTCTATAATTTTAAGAGAACTTTTAACTATTTTTTTATTTTACATATATCTACTATTTATTTTTTTCAATGTTATTTATTCTTGTGGAATAGAGTGGCATATTGTTGAAAAGTAACAAGTGAGCTAATGAAGGAGATCGATTAGATTAGTTTTACATATATCTTGGTTGAAATCCAAAATCTTAAACGTCATCTATTCAGAAACGGAGATGGTAGGTTTTATTTAATACGAGGTGGAATCTAACTCAAAGCATGGTGGTTTTTGTGAGTATCACACAAGCTGTCCAGTTTACCGTGTGACATGTGGAAAAGGATCGTTTGCAGTTCTACGCAGGATCGTCAGATCAAGCCAACAATTGGTCCAAATTATGCAACAGTACGTTGTTATAGTTGTCACAGTTTTTGAATAGTGTTCTTAAAAAATCTAGACCATCGCTTTTTAATTCAACTGTCCACATACTTTTACTTAAGTTGCAGCCCCAGTGGAACTGCATTGGTTCGTGATCCTTAGATTATGTTTATAAACGTCTAGGGTCATTCTAAAATGTCAATATCGGCAGGGGGTGCTCCTATACTTCATCATGAGTGTATTGCACAAATTTTAAAACAAGAATGAAGGATGGAAACCCTTTAAGGTGCTTTAGGATTTGTGCAACTATATTCTGCGCTGAAGCATCGGCAATTCAGCGCCTTCTTGGTGTACTTGGACCACAAGATCGATCTCGACCATACAAAGTTGGATCAGACGGCCAGTGACGTCCCTCTTTTGTTTGCAGTTGCAACAATAGCTGCAGCTAGCGGCCGGATCCGCGTGCGTAATCCACCTGGAGACGATGAGCCTTGCATTTAGCATATGTTTGCCGATCTGAATTTACATGAGATCTGAGAAAGAGAGCAATGAAAGGTAGCTCCATGGTGTTGCCACCACTAGTGTGGCTGTCTGCTCGTGATCGTCCATCGCCATCATTGCTCATCTGCTCAAGTCCCTTTAACTCCTGAAACGTTGGCCTAGCTTGATCTTCCTCCGTCTAAACCTCACAAATCCCACCATAATTGGCAATGCAATCGAGTTTACAGGCAGTGCGTTGGAAGTTGTAGTATCCTCTATACCAGGTTTTTTATAGCCGGTTTTAGATTATTACACGGGTAGAGCCGGTTCTAGCAATTTTTGGAAAATTTTGGAAGATTTTGGCGAAATCAAAATTTGAAGTTTAAGAAAATTTTACCGAAAATGGGCCAAAATGATTAAAAATATCAGACAAAAATCGGCCAAAAATCGGACCACATCTGTAGAAGCAAGAGAATTCAGAACAGAGACGGATAGAATACCTTGCCTCAATCGTGCCATGTGCCCAGGGTTTGAAATCTCGTTTTCGCTCGACATCTCGGAGTTGGCCGGAGAGTGAAATCTCACCGAGATCTCACAATTTTGGATAAATCCCGGATGAAATACAAAAACAAAAATTCAAATCCTGGTTTTTTTCTAATGAGAAAACCGAGATCTCGGCCAATTGCGTCGAGAAATTTTTTGTGGAGGTTTCTGACACATCAGTCATATTCCCATAAAAACTTAAAATGATTATCAAATCAAAGTAATTTTTAAAAATTCAAACATTGCTACTATCCTGATAAAATGCTGACCACAAGTTTGAACCAAATGAAAAATAAAACAAATAATGTTATAAAATTTTGAAATTTTTTCAGAATGGTTATGATTATTCATTAATATTTTCATAAAATTTTCAGATGATGATCAAGCTATATAAATTTTTAAAAATTAGGACAGTGCTACTGTTTTGATAAAAGCCTTACTGACAAATTTCAACCAAACAAAAAATGGTACAAACAACATTAAAAAATTTTAAAAATTTTTGTGAATAGTATTGATGTATCATTTATATTTATTTAAAATTTTTATATTGTGATCAAGCTTCAAGAAGTTTAAAAATTCTTACAAAGATTACTACGTCTTAATAAAAGCCTCATAATCAATACATGGATTTGCTTTAGCAATAAAAAGGTTTAAAATTTTTAAAAATTTTGCAAAAGGGTTCTAAGGAAAATCTTAAGATTCCATAAAAATTTTGAATCACTGTACCATTTATGTTCTTTTTGTTTTTTATTTTTGAAATATAACAAATGAAATTCAATGTATACATAGATTTGATCAAGCAAACAAAGAAAGTTGCAAAATTTTGAGACTTTTAGAGAATGGTACTGAGACAATTCTTAAGCACTCATAAAATTTTGAATCATGATCACACTTGAGAAAATTTATAAAATTCGACAAGATTCTTGCCCCAATTATGTTCATTACATTTTTGATTTTTAAAGATAACAAATGAAGTTCAATTATTTTTAAAAAATTTTGTACAATCCTACACTCCTTATGGTGGTACCATAAATTTTTATATCATGATAAAGTATGTACATTTTTATAAAAATCCAACAATATTTCTGCAGTTTAAAAATGTCTCAAAAATTCAGTTTTTCAACAAATTTTCATAGGAGATGACTTTCTTAAGAGTTATTGGACCAAATATAGTAAAAAAAGTAAAAAAATAGTCAAAACACGAGCTCTCGACAAGATTTGGTGAAATCTCGCCGAGATTTCTAGATTATCATACCAATTTAAATTTTTTAGAACTTTTTTACTTCAGATGGTATTTCAAATCTCGTCCACGTCCAGAAATCAAGATTTTGGCAAGATCTCATGAAATTTCGGCGAGATTTTAAACTTTGAGTGTGTCTAAATCGTGCTGTGTCGTCACGGCCCTATCGATCCACCATCTTGGTTCCATCTTGACCGGCTCGCCTTCAATGAGCCTGACAAATCTATTTGCGATTCATGTTGTGCCGGTCCAAACAAACCCATTTACACTATTACAATGAGAAAAAGGAGCTGAAGATATACAGAGCCGAGACAATGAACATAAATATTGAGGGGGAAAAACTAAATTTTATTCATTCTTTAACAAGTACAAAGTTATTGCCTCATTAAAAAGCTTACACCTAGTGCAGGGTAGCTAGTGCAGAGCAGCTCAGTGTATATGCTCAATGTCAGTAAGCATATACTCTCCGGTCTCTATTCTCCACCTTTTAACATCTTCGTTGTCTTTTCTTTCTCCGCATACGAGGACTGCAAAAGGTGCCGGCCGTTGGACGAGCCACAACATGACACAATATCGTGGCAGAGCGTCCTACCACGTGTCATGTCTGCTTTAGGCATATTTTATGCCAACTGCCCCAAGCACAACCCATACTGACATGCTGTGCCATGCCACTCATCACACCTAATTGTGTTGTTTGGCCGGGCCTTATCATTCGTGCATACTGGCTTGGCCCATGTGCGTGCTGTTTCATACCGTGTTTGCTGGAATTTTTTTTTATTTAATATTTATTTTTAATCGTTTTTTCAGAACTAAGCGGCGCGGCAAAAAAATTTGAAATCTACCCTCCCTTCGCCCTAGCCAGGGGCGATCGCCTGCACGGGCGATAGTCTGCGAGTTTAACAGGCGCCTAACTACCGTGAATGTTCGAGCGTTAGCCGAGTCGCGGGGACACGCGTTAGACTCAGGAGGTCTTCGCCGAGGCGGCGATCGCCCAAAAGTAGGCGACCGGCTCATTTTAAATGGCGGACGCGAAAGACTCAATAACTCATTTATGCCGTGAGTAAACCGAAGCGACACATTGCGAGAAAAGGAAGAGGAGAGGAAAAAGAGAGGAAAAAAGAGAGGAAAAAGAAGGGGAAGAAAAAAAGAGGAAAAAGAAATATTTGTCGGTTTTTGAAGGTAAGTCCCAGAATTTCTATGTAATATTTTTTAAAATTTTAGTTTTTGTAATGTGTAGAAATGTAGAAATGTAGTAATTTAGAAATTTAGTGTAGTTAGTATTGGATAGTACAAATATTAGGCAATGTTTAGAGATTTAATGTAGTTTTAGAATTATTAGGATTGTAGTATTTAGAAAATTAATTTAGTTAGGATTGGATAGTAGAAATATTCGGCAATGTTTAGAGATTTAATATTTAGTATTTGCGGTATGTAATATTTTAGAGATTTAATATTTAGTATATTTAAAAACATGGTAGGCGCTACACAAATCGAAGAGGGTAAATTTGACGACAATATATTGTGACATTTATATAGCGGTTAGGTGGAGAAATGATGATTTTTTCGGTTCGACGTTGTAGGCGATATGTCGGAGACATTGTATTTTAGATATTCTATGGAGATGGGGAGATAGCACGAGGGCGAATGGAGTCGATTTGTCGGCATTTTCAATGATCATCTGAGGCATATCTAGGCGAGAGATAGGACATCTGAGGGTTTGATGGAGTTCATATTTGGATGTTCGGTTTGGATGCCCAGAGTGTTCTAATTTGGGTTAGAGCAATAGTAAGCCGTCTTGCGCAGACTTTTTTATGGAGAGCGATTCCTATTAACGCGACCTCGGCATGGAGGAGCTATATTGGAGTCTGTTGAGAGCGGGGTTGGCGCTCATGTTCTTTGTAGATTGGTACGGTACCTCCATCGGTGTCGGAGGTGCGTGATGTCGGGTAGATATTACGGAGGAGGAATAGAGATATGCAACAACGCGATGATGAAGGTGGTGGCGAGGTTGGCGGTGGCGGCGGGATCGAGGCGAGGAGCCACCGTGGAGGCGCGGGTGGCCGACGAGGGGAGGAGGTGGAGCACATAGTTGAGTTGATGGAGGAGGAGGACCGTGCGGATGAGGAAGTCCTCGATGGCGAACGCTCGGACGAGGAGGACAATACTCTGAGGTGCTGTCCCGGGCGTGGACTAAATATAATTTCAAGACGACAATGAATGAAGGAACAGAGATGCATGGGAGTATAATGAGAACGAGGTCGCGAGGGGCCATATATAAAGACAAGGAGGCCGTGATGGATGCGGTGAAATCTTGGTCAATGTCTCTTCGGCGCCAATTCGAGTAGTGAAGTCGACAAAAAAGACTACGACGTGAAGTGCGTAGTTGATTCGTGCCATGGCGGTGCATGCATACAAGGGGAAGTGGAGGGACTCTCGGAAATGTTCCATAGTGACGAACATAACCGCTAACCGAGCAAGCGGAGCAGAACACCAGAATCATGTCGTCCACTTGGGTGGCAAATGTGTTTTATGGTCGATCGTCGACAATCCGCACTTTTCAGACCTCGATCCATTATCGAGCCGTAGAGGAGAGGTTTGATACAAGATTAGCTACGGAAAGGCTTGGAGAGCAAAAAACGCTTTACAAATACGGTTCGGGACATACGAGGCTTCTTACGAGAATATTCCACACTTGCTCGGGGCAATATCAAGTAGGAATCCGATGCGGTCATCGACCTTCGGAGTTTCCCGCAGATGGTGCGTCTTGCTGGTAAGTGGGTCTTCTGGCGGGCCTTCTTCGCCCTCGGCGCATGCATTAATGCCTTCCGACCTTTGTCGCCGGTCATTTGCATGGACGGCACATTCCTCACAGGAAATACAAGGGCGAGATCCTAATCGCAATCGCGGTGGGCGCCAACAACCGTGTTCTACTGGTCGCATTGGCCTTCGTGGAGGGGAAAACACGGAGAGTCGGTAATCGGTTTCTTGAAAGAGTCAAGATGGCGATTGTGCAAGACCGCCCGATGTATGTGTCATCCATGACCGACATGCAGGTTGCCGAGGGCGATCGTGGATATGCAACAAGGGTCCGACGTCGTGGGAGCGGCGAAGTGGCTGACTCAAGAGCGGTGGTGCATGAGGCACATGGGTGCCAATTTTTTCCGTCAGTTCAGGAACAAGGAACTTATGAACATGTTCAAGCGGCTGTGCAAACAGAACCAGCGGAGGAAGTTCGAGTCGCTGTGGAGGACGTTGGATGAACTAACCAAGAAGCAATCACTGAATCCAAGGGATGGCGCTAGTTCGTCAAGGAACCCTATGGTGTACCACGAGCAAGGAGATGACCCCACAACCTTGTGTGCGCTCCCGACCGACGCACCAAACATCCGGCGTAGGCCGGGGGCAAGCATAAAGAGTTTCACGGACTGGATACGACACGAGCCGTTGGAGAAATGGTCCATTCTGCATGACGAGGGCGGTTCCCGCTATGGAATAATGACAACCAACCTGGCGGAGATTTACAACTGGGTAATGAAAGGCGCGAGATGCCTCCCGTTGGTGGGCATTGTTGAGGGTGTGTTGCTAGGCACCCAAAGATATTTCGTTGAGCGGTACAAGGCCTCCGTGGCATGTATGTCGGACAATCGCCTGTCGTACTCGACGGTTGTCTCTACGTACATGGCAAACAAGACACGGAAGGCACAGACACATCGCTTGACACCGGAGAGTGGCGTGGAACGGAGGTACCACGTGCACTGCGGTGACCGGGGTCGAAGAGGTGCCCACCGGCAGAGGACTTCCCATCTCATGCGTACTCGAGCTGCCGACTACGAGTGCTCTGCGGAAGCCACGCCTGCTTGCACTTGCGTGCTCGCGCGTGATTGCCGCGGCGAGCGAGACACACCGATCATGTCGTCCGTACATCTCCCACTACTACTACAAGCGAGTGTTCTCAACACGTGGCATAACGAGGTGTCTGGTGCGGTCGATGGATCGTTCACGGCAGCCCCCTCCGAGGGCATCGATGGGTCTGGGACATCCGAATGTTGAAGCGAAGGTCGGGCGTCGAAGGACACGGCGATTAGGAACGATATGGACGAGTCCGAGGCGATCGTAATTGTGGATAATGCAATTCTATGTACGAGTTATTTGTTGTCTCCGTCAATGTATTTTCGATTCTATGTACCGATTAATTGTTGTCTCCGTCAATGTATTTTTCGATTCTATGTACCGCTTAATTGTTGTCCCGTCAATGTACTTTCGATTCCATGTACCGCTTAATTGTTGTCCCCGTCAATGTATGTTCGATTCAATGTACCGCTTAATTGTTGTCCCGTCAATGTATTTTCGAGTTTATATACCGGTTATTTGTTATCCCGTTAATGTAATATTTGAATATGGAACATTGCATTACTTTTCATTTACTTTTTTGTAGTTGCAACGTGTACCATGAATTTGCTTTCTAACCATGAATTTGCTTTGTAACCACGCAGTGCGACGGCGATGGCGAGAGTTAGGCGTCTTCCGACGCTTCTCCCGGCCGCTAGACCAAAGACGTGGACTTGACCCACCGGTCTAGGTTGTCCGCAGTTGAGGGCCGGCGGCTGGGGACACTGCGTCCTCGGGTGCCGAACGAGTTTCTTCAGATCGACCCGCGCTGGGTTCCACAAAGAAGTCGCCGAAGTTACCGCACTCTTTACTTACCGCTAATGGAATTTTAACGACGCTACACACTACGTGCGAGTTACGAGCTGCCGCTTACTTCCGCTCGCCGGATGGTGGAGCGACGATCGTGGAGAACCCGCCGTCACACGGTTCACGTCTGACCGGTCCTCGCTGACCGCTCTCGTGGACCGGTGGAGACCGGAGACACACACGTTCCACCTGCCGTGCGGAGAGATGGCTCCCACGCTGCAGGACGTGTCGTACCTCCTCGGCCTCCCCTGCAGGGGTCCTGCAGTTGTGCCGCACGACGCCCCCTCGATTATGTGGCGCTTGAGCGCGCTGCCCGTGTGGACCGACACCCGCGGCCCAGTCGCGCCCCACAAGACAGATGAGAAGCACGGAGTCCAGAAGGTGTGGCTGCTCCAGTTCACGGTTAGTACCTCGTTCATTGCAACTTAACGGATCACGACCGAGCGGCCGACAATCTTGTCATCGAATCTTTGCAGGTGAGCATCTCCACCCGGAGGCCGACGAGGAGGACCTGGCACGACACCTGGAGGCGTACTTGCTAGTCCTGTTCGGTTGGTACATGTTCCCGTCCTCGCACGGGGACACGGTGGACCGGCACTTTGTCGAGTTCGCCGGTTTATCGCCGACACCCGCGAACCAGTAACACATTTCGTTAAAATCTCTTCTGACGGGACATGTCTAACTTTGCTGCCAGGCACGATGGTGCAATGGTCGTGGGGCTCTGCTGCGTGCTCGCGTGCGTGCACAGGGTCTGCATGGCGAGGTCGTCTCCAAGGTAACCAAACAAGCGCCGTGGATCGGCCGCGTTCTACTATCGCGTTGTGGTCCCGGGAGCACTTCTCCTTTAGTAGGCCCGAGGTTGACCAGCGCCAGACTCACAAAGACTGCACCACGGCCTCCCCAGATCGACCGCCCACTATGGGCCTCTCGGGTTCGGCGACAGTATGCCCCTTTATATAACCCCTAATTTGTACACTTTAATAAGACGCACTACTTTTTGTTCCGCAATGGGTGTACGCCAACCAGCAGACCAAGAAGTCGCACCACGAGTTCGTTCGGAGTTTGACAGTCGTGACGCCGAGGACGTCGGATGGACACCGTAATACAAGCCATGACGCCGTCGAGTCCGAGCACCTTACGGGTTGTCCGAGCTATCTTTGGCGTGACCATCGCCTCGCTCACCCGTAAGGTCCTCCTCTTTGACTTTGGCGTCGAGTACTCGCCGCCGGTCTTCGCGGCGATTCGCCTCTTCCGGACTTTCCCCCGCAGGCTACTCACATCGCCTCACGTGCGCGCTGAAGTAAGTGTCTGAGCACAATACTTACCATTCCAAATGGAATGAATGTTGTATGTAAATTGCCGTTTTGCTGCGGGATGACCCGGTCGGGGCATGCGATGGCACTCCGCTCTTTTGCGCGCATGGTACCGTGGATGCCGCGATGGGGACGAGGCGGCCCAGATAGGTGGGCGAGACCCGCCGTACGACCGTGCCACGTACGAGGATTACATGGACTGGTTCGCGCCGCTGACTCGGCTTAGGGTTGGGTACACACCAGCAGAGTATGTCCCAGCTCCGGCATCGGTGTCGGAGACGTACCCTTCACAGATGTCCCAGAGGGAGAACGTTGCGGTAAGGGTCACCCCCAAAACCCTACACGTATGTTTTTTATGTAAATTAACTCATATCAAGCTGGCATTACTTGCAGGCACGTCTTGCGAGGCGATGTACGGGAGTTCGAGTCCGTGTTGGCGGGCCTCGGCGCGACGTCGTCTTGACCCGCTCAAATGGCGAAACAATTAGTCGGTGGCGCGCCACGATGGGGCGGATGTGCAGCCTACTCACCTGCCGGGGGGGCCGAGACGTGGTGCCCCGCCAGCCAGCACCTCCCCCGCCTAGTGGAGGCGTGCCCACACCTCGCCCAGCGAGTCTGCCCACACTGCCCGACGTCACCCAGTACGTGCCCTCGTGTCCTCCTCCACAGACGCAGTGGGCACCGTGGGGTGACGCGGGCGATCTTCGCCTCGCCTGACCGCGATGGCCACGGTGGGGTGACGCGGGCCAGTCTTCGTCTCTCGCCTGGCCGCGGTCTTGTCGACTACTCGAGTACTGACGACATTGACGAGCATGCAGGTTTCGGCGTGGACGATTCATGTCCAACGAGGAGCACGGCCACCACCCCAGCAGAACACCCGAGCCGCCGACACAAGACGCTACCCCGAGGAGCGGTGGCGGGCTAGGAGGGTCGTCCGTCGCCGTCGCCACTCACGCACCCCACCGAAAGCGATCGAGGCGTCGCCGTGGTCGACTTATTGTGCAGTTGTACTTTTGTAATTTATTTATCTTGAGCACCATGTTGTCTAACTATCTCGAACTAAGTGCTTGCATTTGCGTAGGTTATGTTTTCTTAGCCATGTCGTTCAACTTATTTTTCGATTTTACAACTTCGTGCGAACAGCGTCGCATAGCTCGATAATATATAATTGGATATTAATAAATGATGAAAAAATTGCTCGCTGTGAAAACGTGGGGCGCTTCTTTGCCCGAAGGTAAATTTCGCTACAAATGGGGCGATAGCCTGATATGTCGAGGCACACCGCCTCAAGGTAAATTTCGCCTGAAATGGGGCGATAGTACTGATATGTCGTGGAGCACACCGCCGACGCTAAATTTCGCATACTGAAATGGGCGATAGCCCTAATATGTCGAGGCACATCGCCCCAAGGTAAATTTATACGAAATGGGGCGATAGCCCTGATATGTCGTGAACACATCGCCTGACGCTAAATTTCGCTTCAAATGGGGCGATAGCCCTGATATGTCTGGAGGCACATCGCCGAAGGTAAATATCGCCGAAATGGGGCGACCGCCCCATACCCAGCGATATCTACCCTTTAAAAGCTTTGCTCTCAAGACCCCTCGCATACCCAAAGAGAGAACAAGAGAGAAGGAAGGAGAGAGGACAATGTCGTTCTCTGTCGCCTCTTGAAGAGCGAAGTCCTCCGCCCGAATATCCGGATGCCGATGGCGTCGGCGCCCGATTCTGCGGTGTTGCCCGACCCAAATCGATCGCAACCTACCGGCGAAGATGATGCAATCTACCCATGGAGAGACGGCCGCCGCGCTCACTCTTCTGGCTGTGCGCGACGTGACGAGGTAAACCTCTTGGCGTCCACTGTCTGAGGTAACACTACCATCTCATGCATCGTTCTTTCTTTTCTCGGACGAGGGCGGTGTTGCTTCTTCCAATGGATCGACGGGCGGAACGACGTGATCACTGAATTTCTCAACAATCGCCACGACAACTACCCCGCTTCGCGAGAACTTCACCCGTGGGAGGCCGCCAGATATGTCCTTTTCTAGATCGACCAGAGCTTAGGGCGGTGTGCAAGGGCCAACCGACGGTGAGTTTCATGCCACATACTCATGTTGAACTCACAAGGTAGAAGTTCTAAACCAGTTCATCGCACACAGGACTTCAAGAGGACACTTTCGAACATCAACAAGTCGAGGAGGAACCTCCTCCGGGCCACCCAAAGCCCCGACGTCTGCAGACATGGCTGGAGGCGATGGTTGATACTGCCGGGGTGATCTAGCGGACCGGAGATTCTCCGGCGTGCCCTTGGCCGAGGATGAGCGGTCTTTGGTACATCAACTGGTGGACCCGAGACGTACCACCCACATCTCGTGCAACTTTGCATGGGATAAGCGGGGAGCAACCATCTCCGTGGTGCCACTACCGCCCGTAAAAGCGGACCGAGCACGTTGGCGGTGTTATGCAACCACCAAAGCGGGCATCTTGCATTGATGCAGGGCACGCTTCCGGTTGTCCAAGCATAAGCCCAACACACACCTCTGCACCATATAGTGGAGTGCGAGCGAACAGGCGGCGTCTCCGCATGTCTCCGCCTAACGGCCAACACAAAGAGAGGCGCAAGAGGGTTCCTCCTCTCGAAGAAGAAGGACAAGGGGAAGCGGTGCCGAGGTCCGCACCACGCAACAAATCCTCGGCGTTCGGCGGACCACCCGGAACCCGGTGGTATTAACATAGGGGCGCCGAATCGGGATGACATGCCCATATGGGAGGCGAAATCCACATAAGAACAACCAAAATTTAAGTCTTATACACCCGAGCGTCGGCATAGGCCACCCAATGGGCGGCATACTGGAGCATCTGCGGAACCCCATGGAGTTCTTTCATAGTAGGGATTGAGCGGTGTCCGATGATCGGTCGCAATACTAGAACGGTCGGTAATATGCGAAAATGTATGACATCATTCATTTTGTACCCGGATAGGCGGAACGATCATTTGTTCCACCACGACGAACAGTGCTTTCCTTATTAACCTCGTCACTGTTGTAATGCCCATGTAATATAATATAATCTAATCTACTGCTTATTTTATCATCTGAACTTTCGGTGTATGTGCCCTTATATATGTATTGTTTCAATTTTAAAAAATTCCTCATATATTAAAATCATTTGAAATTTTTATGGTAAAATCACTCATTTATCAGGAACCTCCATAAAAAGTTTCAAAATTTTCTGACCTTGTAAAAGTTTTCGTGGTTTAGTGGCATGAGTGCCTTTTCGATTTTCGCAATAAAATGTCGGGCAACGTCCGCCATCTCGCCAAATACTTAAGTCGTAGCTTCGCGTTGCGTGAGGCCGCCCTTGATTTTTTCCGTATTTTTTAACCGTGTCCGGCTGTCTCATAGACTCTGAAAACCCTAAGTGGCCCACGATTTCCGCGGTTTCAGAGTCATGAGTGCCTTTTCCGATTTTAGCAACAAAATGTCGGGAACGCGTCCGCCATCTCGCCGTGCTTAAGTCGTACTCGCGTTGCGTGGGTCGTCCTTGATTTTTTCCAGATTTTTTTGACCGTGTCCGCTTTGTCTCGTGGGCTACGAAAACACCCAAGTGGCCCACGATTTACGTGGTTTCGTGGCGCGAGTGCCTTTTCCGATTTTGGTAACAAAATGCCGCTAACGTCCGCCATCTCGGCACAATGAAGTGGTACCCCACGCTATGTAGCCCGCCCGTGCTTTTTCCCGTATTTTTTCGGCCGTACTAGGCGGACCCTTCGAGGCTACGAAAATACCTAAGTGAGATACGTATTACTAACGAACTAAAACAATTTTTCCGGTTCATTACATGACAATAAGTTTTTTTTCTAATTCGTCCCGATTCAATACAACAATTGTACAAACAAATTACAACAAAAAAATTTCAAAAAAATTATGTACAGTACCGATCGCCCCTGCCATGGGCGATCGGTACATTTTTAATATTTTTTTAAGTTCTGCCGTTATGTTTTGCCGTTAGGCAGCAAGGTCACCGATCGCCAGTCTGAGGCGATCATACCTGGCGAGGCGACATGGTATTTTTGAAAAATTTTCCCTCGGGCGACTAGTTCTGAAAAAACGATTAAAAATATATATTAAATAAAAAAAAATTCGTGTTTGCTGTGCTACAGGCCGGCCAAAAAAGCCCGGCTCACCTTCTGAGTTGGGCAGTAAATTACAAAGCGAGTTGTAAGTTGGTAACAACATAATAATTATGGGCGTTATTTCATTATGGTATCGTTCTCTGAAGACTTCATATGGTTCTGAACGATATCATCGTACTTAGTGCCATTCCAGGCACTTTCTAGTTACACTACATACTACACGGAAAGATGCACAGTCATGAGAGTGTCTTCTTCCTTTTTCGTTTTTGGCCGAAGGATCTCATGATGTTGGCCATGTATCTTCTAATTGTTGCAACTTATTACTTCGCATCTTTACAATCATATAG